>JAYESA010000001.1:122111560-122236560 GCA_036927795.1 Iris macrosiphon
CTGAGACAGTTGACCAAATCGCCAATTGGCGGGCCCCACAGTTGACTTTTTGGACAAAATTGTGTTCGGCTCATCGGAATCCATATTTGGACATACCGTTGGGTTCGTATTGATATTTAGAGTTGTTTGACCTATAATTTGTCCCATTTAGAGACTGTTACCCTTGGCACGCTTTTCGGTGCAAAGTGGGCCACAGGTGGACCCTACTTTTATCCAAAATTACCGTTTTGTCCCTGTGTCCAAATTGGACGAAAGGGATGTGCTTTTTAGCTATTTTGTTCATTCTAGGAACGTTGGTGATATTTATTTCAGCATCCGGAGACGTTCATTCTGAGGCCGTAGCTTCTGACTCTTGGTGTTGACATTGGGACACTACATTTTGCAGCTTTCTTGCCAGGCAACATACCTTGCCAAATTGTTTACAGTACTTTGCATGCTATTTATATATATTTTTTTTTATTTATTTCATTTCTTTATAGTTCTTGCATGTGTAGTTTTTCTCAAGTCATTACTATGTATTAGATATGTTGACACACACATGGCACTTAGTATCATAGAGGACAATCATTAGGCGTATGGGCTTTTAACCACTCTGGTAAACCATAGTATATAGTTCGCACTACGGGCGTGTATCGCGCTGGTCGCTACCCCAGAGGTATGTCAATTTCTGTAGAGTCGCGCTGGTCGCTACCCCAGAGGTATGTCGATTTCTGATGTCCATTGACGGGTGTGTGAGTTGTGAGGATTAGATCGAGTAGCCTACCCTTGCCCATACGTTGAAAAGTTGTCCTCATTTGCATTCATATAGATTGTCTTGTACAGCCATACTTATTTATTTTCAAATTATATGCATGTTTACTGTATTCAAATTGGCTCGTATTTTCTGTATCTTTTTACGTCCCTCTGAGGACCTGGTCCGCTGCCAGGTGTATATGTTCTTGAGTATTTACAGGAGCACAGATTTGGATGGTTGTATATGCTTAGTGGATGTCTCCTCTTCGAGCCATGATCGATAGCTGGTATACTTATATTGGGTTTGATTGTGTTGTACTTATATTGTATTTACTTTTCCCATTCGAGTTGGTAGTGGATTTGTTTTCATCCAACTATCATCCTAGATACTTCTTATTGAGATCTAGTTTCATAGATACTGTTTATTTATTTTTATATGATTTTGGTGGATGAGATTTAGATTTTACCCTGTGACTTGTATTATAGTTATACCACTTGTGGATTTGATATTCATATTACAGCGTACGTGTGGATTTGGTTTCCATATATTGGAGTTGCTATATCCATGCGGCTGGCATGCTTACGTATCCTAGTCCTACGTATTTTTGGGACTGGGGTGTGACATATTTTTGTGGTGGCCCATGCAGTTCGAGAGCATATTGTCTCGGTTACATTATTGTACCGAACAAGCCTGCACCTAGGACTAGAGTATAAGATCTCATCCACATTGACTATGATTCATCTTCCTCCTATCTGTTCTATTTGAACAATTGCATCATGCTTGATTCATGTGCTTCCCTAATAGTTCTTTAAGTATAGCCTTCTCCTATAATATAGAAGTTCCTGTTGTTAGATGATAATTAGAGTAGCACACCTATTAAGAATACAACGAGAATATAGACACACCACTAAGTTTAGAATATCTAGTGAACCCTAGAATTCTTTATCTATAGATTGGTTCACAATTACCCCTTGATGTATTATGAGGACTTGAGAGTAGTATAGACACTACTAGAGTTAGTTAGAAGTTTTACCATAATGTTTGACCCTAGTATTGAGGAACCAATAGAAAACCAAAAATTAAAAATTAGGACTGAACCTAACCTTCATAGTTAGATAGTATTGGAGAACTATAAACTTAGATCATTGTCTTATTATTAGTAGACAACACCTTAGGAAGCCTAGAGGAATATAATCAACACTTTTTTCTTGATCATACCTCGAATATAGCAACTAGCATACCATCCCCTTAGAAAACCATGATGCTATCTAGAGCCCTCTATTTTTAATTTCATATATTGCTCCTCTGCGACCATAGCGCTGGCTATTGTGCGACGACTAATTACGTTTCTTCTCTTCATCTTTCAACTCGTGCCATCTGACACTTCTGATTGTAGGCCAGGTGATTTTATTCTGTGTTAAGGACATATAGTTGCTAGGATTATAGTTGTTAATATTAAATTTTGAAATTGTGTGCTTAGTAGTTAAAACTTGATGGTTTAAGTTATTCTTGTAGATTATGACCTGGTGATTATCCCTTAGTTTTAAATTACGTAGCATGTACCCCCACCTCGATATAAGTTATATTCCCTTTTTCCTTGAGACTAGTAACTCTTCTATCCTTACTATTGACACTTGTTCTATAAGCACTATGACTAAGACAAAGACGACCATGACCTATGTAATATAAGAGGATACCCTAATAAGTACCAAGACCCCTTCTCGTAGACCTTAACAGGAGTTTCTACGGTATCCTTAAGACAATCACAGTATTAGTTTAATTCTTTTAAGTTGGGTAGTATGCCTCACAACCTAGTATCACATAGTCCATTTGACCCATCAAGGTAGTGTAACTGAATGACATTAATTGCATGCTAGCAAAAGACGACAGTGTTTATTCAGACGATAGAATTTAGAGGTCCTTGCCCCTATTTGTGTCACGCCCCGAGGCGTCCCCCGAGTCGTGACCGCCGTGCGGGCCTGGAGTTGCGCCCGCACAAGGCTTTAATGATTTGCTTAGCAAGCACATATTCAGAGTACGCAGATAAATTGAAACACATATTTGAAATGGAAAAGTTCTCTTTATTGATAATGAACATCTATTACAAACTCTTGAACGAGTTAGCTAATATGCCGAACGGCTTACAAAAGAGATTACTCAAAATGAGATAGCAGTCCTGTACATTACATCCTTTTATAAACTCAAAACGATAAAGACCTCTAGGCTGGAGGACGGCCTTGCCACGGAGCTGTATTTGTGTATGTAGAGTTGCAGCTTCGGACTTCAAAAGGCTACAGGGGCGCGGTGAAGATGCGCCAACAGCTGGACTGGATCGGGAAGACGACTTCGGCTCCTCGCTCGGTTCGCCTTAGTGCGGAGAACCTGTTTCAACAAGGGTCAGCATATCGAAACATGCTGGTGAAGGCGAGCTAGCCTGACTATACCAATCAACACATTATTTTAATGAAGCATGCATATTTGTGGATTTCTATCTTGCCTTAGTTCATTTACAAGTAAGCAGCATACAGAATTTACTGAAATGAACGTGCCACCGTTCGGTGGATTTTACCTGACCGTCTGAATTACCTGCACAATACTTACCATGCCTTCCCTGCCACGGAGACACAAGTTAGTATGCAACAGGTTTAAATATACAAGAGATCACTTGACGTGATGCCACAATGGACAATAGTCACTGGCGGGAATGGTATGCAGCGAATGAACAAGGAGCGCTACATGTCACTCCGTCCAGCACAATGGACTATACAATAGGGATTCCGTTCGGACCGGATCGGTGCCAGTGCCCCAGCGACCGTCCGCAGGAACCAATGACCTTGTGCACAAGTTGTCCGTGATCGAACAATATGTTTACTTAGTTAACAGTTCATGCTTTTGAGGCGACAAGAATACAAGACAAGCAATGTACAAGACAAGACAAGCAATGTACAAGACAAGCAATGATTTTTCCCAAGCGAACAAGCATGCATTTAAGTATCCGTTCGTGAAGTTTATTGACAAGCATATAACCAAGTCTATTCTCTTTTATCTTGGTTTCTTTTATTATTACTTGGTATCGTTTGATCGGGGCAAAGGAGAATGCAGATTATTAGCTGTGAAGCTTGGAAGCAGGGCTAGCTAATCGGGTTGGTAGCCACTCACTTAGATTTTGGAAAGAAGAAGGAAAGAGGCGCTTCACGACTCCGCTCGCAAGCCACCTACTGCTCGTTTACCTGCACACGAACAGCTCGATTAATACTTCTTTCTCTCTTTCCAATCTCGGAATAGAAGTGCAAGTCAATGAACGAAAATAATGAAAACCATCGAAACCGTTCAAGGAAAACAAGCAAATCCCAAAACCAACTCAAAGCACGAAAGCAACAAGCGACATCGAAAACCGAGGCAATAAAAGATAGCAGCGGAGAGGTCCCTCCTGACTCTGCCGCTAAGCCGATCCTTGGGGCGCAGTCCACTGAATATGGGAATCGATTCCGAAGAAACAAATCCATAACGAGGACGAGTTCTTAATTCAATCTATCCCGATCGAACGATACCGTCTTGTGTTTCTTAGCCGCGCTCTCCGCTGCGGGAGAACGGGGCGCTACAATTTGGTCGACTAGCGACTTAGACAAGGAAGTTGTATGATAACTGTAGGGATTGTAGAGTCTTTTATTATTGTTGCTTAGTTATTTTTTTGTGAACTTGAATTAATTTGTACATCCTTTCATCATCATCTAGCGTACTTATATTTGCTGCACTACCTTGACTTATGCTGCTATTATAGCCTAGTTTTGCAAGCTTACTCTTTTATCGAGCTTGATCATGAGATATGTATTATTGGGGACGCCTACTAATACATTGTCTAATCAGAATCAGTGTATTACGGTCTGATCAACCATAGTGCGCTTGATTCGCCCTTCGTAATGATGCTTTACGTGGATTGAGATATATAGTTGACTAGTAGACACCTGTACTTGCCCTCTAGATATGTCTGAGCGGATCGTATCGGCTACATAACTGTACTAATACGAGCATGTGAATAGGAATTACCAAAATAGGATTTCAATCCACAACTACTTTAATAATTCTCATTTGAATTCTTTAAACGCCTTGATCCTAATACTTCTATTCTATTACCTCGCCCTTGAACTCTTTATTATTGATCTCCGTCTTCCCTTATTTCGGATAGACGAAACCTCGTACTTGGTATAAGTTTGATACACGGAGAGTACTAGATATACCCCGTAGGCCGATCACATACTTGAGGATTAGTCTTTTGTAATTAAGGACATATCATATATGATATAATCGGCGTTAAAGTTTTGAGGATTGAATGACATGAGTAAATAAATTAAGGAATATTTTCTTAAGGTATATAGCCTTCTGTGATAGATAGGTAAATTCTAAGTTGGGTAGCAGTGCATTGGCAACTCGAGAGGAATTTTTTTTAGATTGTGATCAAGTAAGATTAGATTGGGAGATTCAAGTCATTTTAATTTTGAGAACTTTTAAAAGAAGGATTAAGATAATGAGGATTTAACGAATTTTAAAAATCTTGATATTGCGGACCATATATTTATACTTTGAGCACATGATTTAAATTTTGAATATTTAAGGATGAATCATCGATTTAAATTTTGAGGATAAATATAGAATTTTAGACTTGAACAATTGGGGAGTTAGATTTAAATTTTACAATTTGATGATTTGAATTAAAAGTTCAGTTTGATTGTTGGGTCACCTATTTAAAATATTGAGGATGTAAATTGAGTTAAATATTTGAAGAGTACAAAATTCTTAAGTTGAGAATAGGAATAAGATTTGATTAGAATTGTTGATTGTTCAAAGTCTAGAGAAGATTATGATAGTTGGAAATTGTGATATAAATTTTGATGTGGGATGTCATATAGACTTGAGTTAGATTTGGATGTTAATTATTTAAAAATCGAGAAGAGATTACGACAGGTTGAATTTTGATTTAAACAGTGGTTATCTTAATTTTGAAGTGATCGCGATAGATTTGAATAGATTTTGTTATTTAAATTTTTGAAAAAGATTGCGATTGACGTACCTTATGTACGAATGTGAAGGATTTAACAAATTATGCCCTATTTTAATTTCGAGGACAAAATTTTTACAAGTTGGGTAGAATGTAAAACCCCTTCCTAGAAAATTGTATATACCCCTTTTTATTTATTATTATTAATTAAATTGTAGTAATTAGGGCTAAATAGGAGAAATAGATTTTTAATAATTTTTATTTTAAGTGTTCGGGCACTTAGAGGATTTATGGGACCATCCAGAAATTTTTGAAATTTATTCCATGTAGGAGACCCCTTAAGCAGCTGCTAGCCTAATGGTGTGCATTATTCTAATCCATGAATTTTCTTATGAGTATATATATAATATATATGTATACACAAATATATATATATATGTATATTTATATTTAGAAAGGAAAAGAAAAGAAAGAAAAAGAATTATTAAATAAGAATTTAATAATAATAATAATAATAATAATAATAATAATAACAACTATACTCTACCATCTTTAGTACTTGCTCCATCTTTTAGCAAATTGCTTCCAGGACCCGCCCCCCCTTAAATCCTTCAGCAACTTAGCATTTGTTCCACATACCCGCCCTTCAAGCTTTAGGAACCCAGGGACCCGACCCCCCATTGGCCGCAACCAAACGCCTATTCCCTTTCTCTCTCCCTATATATATATATATATATATATATATATATATATATATATATATATATATATATATATATATTTATCTTTCAAAAATCCTAACCTAAAATATCCAGACCCCCTCTTCTCATCTAGAGCCGCCGCCGCAGCCAGGGAACCCCGCCAAGCCATCCAAACCATCCCGACGACTCCGACCTCGCGCACTGCAGATTCCCACACGAGGCACCTTCGCTCCGAAGTTGTTTTCCGTCGACTCGCTCAACCAAACGCCGTTCCGTCTTCACCGGTATGCTCACCCCTTAACCCTCTTTCATATTTATATAATAGCCAACCTCAAAAAATGTGTACCCCTAGGCAAAAAACAGCGTCTAAGTGGGCGCGAGCAGACCCAATTCTGGGATCGCAGAAAACTGCGGTGACCACCCATATTGCCGAGTTCGTATCTCCCACCACAGAGATCAGAATTCGGTAATTCTTTTTGATATGTGTAGAACACTTGACCTAGTTTATTTTCTGTTAAATAATCCTATATTATTAGCTGCTGTGGACATAATTAAATTTGTCACAAAACTATGCGAACCCACTTTTTCTAGATTTCCAAAAGTTGGAAAACAGAGCGCGCCCCACCAAACGGGACCGCCCCACCGTATACCAAGTGTACCGAATGGTGCACGCAGCGTAACTGGACACGTAAAAATTTGTGGAGACTGATTCCGACACGTGTGCGCGCCAGAATCAGGCCGTATCCGCGGACAAACCCCGTGTCGTAACTTTTATAGAACTCGCATGTATTTTTTGCACGCTTGTCAGATTGTGACGAAACTTGTGCCATTGGACTCGTGGTAACGTGCTGGTCCTGTGACCCAATTTTCACGCAAATCTGAGACGGTTGACCAAATCGCCAATTGGCGGGCCCCACAGTTGACTTTTTGTACAAAATTGTGTTCGGCTCATCGGAATCCACATTTGGACATACCGTTGGGTTCATATTAACATTTAGAGTTGTTTAACCTATAATTTGTCCCATTTAGAGACTGTTACCCTTGGCACGCTTTTTGGTACAAAGTGGGCCACAGGTGGACCCTACTTTTATCCGAAATTACCGTTTTGTCCCTGTGTCCAAATTGGACGAAAGGAATGTGCTTTTTAGCTATTTTGCTCATTCTGGGAACGTTAGTGATATTTATTTCAGCATCCGGAGACGTTCATTCTGAGGCCGTAGCTTCTGACTCTTGGTGTTGACATTGGGACACTATATTTTGTAGCTTTCTTGCCAGGCAACATACCTTGTCAAATTATTTACAGTACTTTCCATGCTATTTATATTTCTTTTTATTTATTTATTTCATTTATGTATAGTTCTTGCATGTGTAGTTTTTCTCCAGTCATTACTATGTATTAGATATGTTGACACACACATGGCACTTAGTATCATAGAGGACAATCATTAGGCGTATGGGCTTTTAACCACTCTGGTAAACCGTAGTATATAGTTCGCACTATGGACGTGTGTCGCGCTGGTCGCTACCCCAGAGGTATGTCGATTTCTGTAGAGTCGCGCTGGACGCTACCCCAGAGGTATGTCAATTTCTGATGTCCATTGACTGGTGTGTGAGTTGTGAGGATTAGATCGAGTAGCCTACCCTTGCCCATACGTCGAAAAGTTGTCATCATTTGCATTCATATAGATTATCTTGTACAGCGTACTTATTTATTTTCAAATTATATGCATGTTTACTGTATTCAAATTGGCTCGTATTTTCTGTATCTTGTTACGTCCCTCTGAGGAACTGGTCCACTGCCAGGTGTATCTGTTCTTGAGTGTTTGCAGGAGCGCAGATTTGGATGGTTGTATATGCTTAGTGGATGTCTCCTCTTCGAGCCGTGATCGATAGCTGGTATACTTATATTGGGTTTGATTGTGTTGTACTTATATTGTATTTACTTTTCCCATTCGAGTTGGTAGTGGATTTGTTTCCATCCAACTATCATCCTAGATACTTCTTATTGAGATATAGTTTCATAAATACTGTTTATTTATTTTTATATGATTTTGGCGGATGAGATTTAGATTTTACCCTGTGACTTGTATTACAGTTATACCACTTGTGGATTTGATATTCATATTACAGCGTACGTGTGGATTTGGTTTCCATATATTGGAGTTGTCATATCCATGCGGCTGGCATGCTTACGTGTCCTAGTCCTACGTATTTTTGGGACTGGGTCATGACATAATGTGATCATACCCAACTTTACATGCATCATAGCTCACCACACACTTCACGTCGGGTGCGACCTGACCATTACATGCCTCATAGCTGTTATATATGATTAGCCTGACCACTACTTGCATCATAGCTAACCAAATAGTTAGCCTGACCTTACATAAATCATAGCTAATCATATGTAACTAGCCTGATCTTGCCCCAAGCCGATCACATGATAGACTGATATTTCAAACACTTAGAGTAGTTACAGTTCTCTATTTTAGATCATATACCACATCACCCGTATATGATATTGTACCTCGTTCTCTTTATTTTATTTATGCACTGACTGTATCATATTGTTTATATTGCCTATCTCTTTACATTGCCTGTCTCTTTATTTTGCTATTGCATTTATTCACTGTCTTCTCTCAGTATATAGCATTATTTGTTTATTGTTTTATAGCCCTTATCAATTAAATGGAACTGTTATTTATCCCAAATACTCATGTTCATGGCCATTTTTCTTCCAAACTAGTTAATATTTTTAAATTCCACTTGAACAGTAAATTAGACAACATAACCAAGATTTAATCCCAATAATTAGTTTATTTTAATTTATTGTAAGTTATGTTTTATTCGTGGTTGAAGTTGACCAAAAACTTAATTTTTAAAACCTAAATTTTTTTGAAACGGGATATGTTCCATTAAATGAGGCGACTTTGTCATGTAAAAATTAAATTGAATGGTGCGTATCGTCAACATCGACGTGTGGGATTTTGCAGAAGTTGATTTGGATGTGCATGCACACCGAAATCAACGCATATCCGCCAAAAAGTCCCGTATCAGCATGTTCTGACACTCGTCATAATTTTGTGTATGCTTGTCCTTTCACAAAGAAACTTGATCCATCAGATTCGTAGCATTATGTTGGTCTTGTGACCCAACTTTGGTTCGATTCTGAGAACGTTGACGAAACTCTATTTTTGTAGGCCCCACGGTTCTACTTGACGGGTGATTTTGTGATCGGTTCATCGGAATCCAGTTCTGGATATTTCGTTGAGTTCATATCATCGTTCTGGACTCGTAGACACTAAGTTTGATGAATTCGGAGAATTTTTCTCTGGCACATTTTTTGGTTCGAAGTGGGCCATATGTGGACCCTGCTTTGACCAGAAACTGTCAATTTTGCCCCTGTGTCCAAATTAGATTTTTCGATAGTCAATCCTAGCTATTTCAAATATTCTGGGAGCGATAATAATATTTTTTTCAGTATCCGGAGGCGTACCTGAAGATTTTACTGTTACAGGAGCAACTAAAGGAGTTCAGAACCCAAGCAAGTGTACCTTGCCAAACTTGCAGTAGTTCCTTTGATATTATTTGCTTGAGTTATTTATATATATACTTTTGTATTATACCTGTTAACTTAGGACCGTGAGACATTGATTAGCGTCCAAACAAGATTCGGGTGTCGACGCCATACGCGAAGTCGTGTAACGTCACTTAGAGAGTTGATACCACGATCCTATATATTTTATGTGCTTGCTTTATCAAGTACGTCATACCATAGGACACTTGATACTATTCATATGATAGAATCTTTCTTGAGTTATTCATAGTAATTCTGTATAGGCTTACAGGATTCGTGACATAAGACTTGTATATACATAGATATCATTATGACTCGTTGTACTAGCTAGAGGTTATGATCTTGCGTGTTATGGACATAAGATATGAGATTATATTGGGTAGGGAGAGACACACAGGCTACAAGCTGATTATAAATATATATTATGTTACTAGAGAGTGCATTAGTCTTTGTACCGGAGCTTTGGCACATGTATTTGGCCCTTCGAGATATTACTGCTACCGGCTCCCCGATACAGAGCTTGTAGTGTTTTCAGCCTGAGTACTAGTGATGCTCTCATTTGTATTTCACATAGCTGGTTATATAGCTTGCCATGAGGATCTATTTTTATATACTATATTTTATTTGGCTTGAGTTATTCTTGTACCTTGCTATGTCCCCTGAGGACCTGGATCCGGATTATGTCCTCTGGTACAACAGAGGAGGAATACCCCGAGGTATACGGAACATGAGCTGACGCTGGAGCAGTACTGGCACCAGAGGACGAGGTTATGCCAGAGGATTCTCTTGAGTATTCTGTTATATACTCAGTTATTTCTGCTTCTAGTTATTCTATATCTTGACTCTTGGATTATTGTATTAACTTATTATCGGGTTGTTACCCGAGACACTTTTTATTTGAACTTGTTGATGGACTATATTTCTTTATCTTGATTAGTCTATCCTATTGAATTATGTTTACTTTCTGTGGATAAGATTAGAATTAGACTATGATATGTATCTTAGACCATTGTATTTGTTTTATAGCTTAAGTACACTCTAACGGGTCCATTAAACTGGGTTTGCCCATTGGAGTTGTGCTGCTGGCCATTGCCACGTGGCTAGTCCCTCGGTATTTTGGGACTAAGGCGTGACATAGTTTTTTTGGTGGTCCATGCAAGTCAATGACTATATTGCTTCGTTTTCCACTAAGGAACCGAGCAAGCCTGCGATTAGGATATGATAAGTTATAGGATCTCATCCACATATTGACACGTTCTTGACCTCTATATCGGATTCAAAATAAATTCTTGACTTGCATCCTGCCTTGATTCCTCTGTGCGCCTCTCATAGTTTACTTTGGATGCAGAATAATGGATCCACAAGCCAGCGATGAGACTCCCGCGGGTACACCACAAGGTGTTGTAATCACTTACGACGATGGGGTGACGCTATTAAGTGGAGATCCCTCCACTCAACAAAGCAATCAAGCAGATCAGCACGCCTCAAGGTTTCGGCGAGACAATATTCTACTACCACCATAGTTTACTCCACCGATGCCCGTTTATCCACCAGGACAGCCTATGGACGGACAACAGATGTTCTAAATGTTCTACGCAATGATGCAAGCCCAACGGCAGGTTCATCAAGAGGTCCAACAATGCCAAGCGGAGAAATTCTTTGACGGACTAAACTTTGAGCTACAAAGACAGATTGGCTCTGTCGCACATACTTCTTATATAGACATCTTTGCTGTAGCCCGACGCATGGAGCACGTCATTAGGAGAGAGTCCAGCCAGAAGCGGCCGCATGCACTAGCACCAGACCGAGTGCAACAGGGAGGAGCTGTAAAGCGACCACAGATGAATCCATCACCGCCACTACCAGAATAATTCAAATTAGCGACGCCGAAAAACGTCGCTAAATGGCCTAAAAATATCGCTAAAAAAATTAGCGACGTAATTAGCGACATTTTAATGAAGTCACATTTAAGCTAGTCGCTGACGGAAAAATATCATAAAATGTCGCTATAGTGACGTTTGCTAGCGACGTATTTGCGTCGCTAATATTTTTCTTATTAGCGACGTTTAGCGACTCAACGTCGCTAATTTAGCGACATATTTTTTGTCACTAAACGTCACAAAAAAAATTCTTTTTAGCGACGTTTTATAACACATTTAGCGATATTTTATTGACCTGACAAATACTGTCATGTCAGTAATTTAGCAACATTCAGCGGCGTATTCAGCGACGTATTTAGCGACGTATTCAGCGACATATTTAGCGATGTATATAAATGTCGCTAAACGTCGCTAAACGTCACTAAATATTCGATGAAAAAATAAAATAAAAATATAAAATAGTTTCCAAACTAATCTTTCTGCAGTTTATGAATTCTCAATTTATATAAATAGACCCGGAGCAACCCTCCATTGAATTCTCTGGGTTCGCCGACCCCTTCGGTGGAACACTCAACACAGGTAAATTAATATACATTTAATATAAATAAAATAAATACACAGACTTATAATAGTTCATAAAAATAGACAGACCCGGAGCAACCATCGGTTGAATTTTTTGCGTACGAAATATCACAAAAGTATATGAAATATCACAGTCATACAATAAACACAAACTAAAAGTATTACAGTCACACAAAAAGAACAATATAAAAGTATCACAGTCACATAATAACCACAATAAAAGTATCACAGTTACACCAAAAGTCTTATCCAATTTCTCAATCTCTCAAGAAAATCCAATACGCTGGGGAAGAACTCAGTCCCTCAGATACTTCGCATAAGCAACGTCTACTCCATCAATCTCCGCTATAGGTGCCGGGTGACTGAAACTCCCACTCTAAGTTGGTGCTTGCCCAACAGTAGGAGGCACCACTTCCTCCTTAACAGTAGAAGTTGATACTTCCTCCTTACTAATTGCTTTCAATTTAACAGTAGGAGGTATCTCTTCCTCCTTAACATTCACTTTCTCCTTAACAGTTGGAGGTATTACTTCCTCCTTAACAGTAGGAGGTGCCTCTTCCTCCTTAACATTCACTTCCTCCTAAACAGTAGGAGGTATTGTCATCATCACATTTTTATTTAAGGGTAGTTTGATAATTGAAACGGATATTTTTATTTTAGGATTTATTGTATTTAAATATTATGCATATAATTTATTTATTTATTATATTATTTATTGATTTTTAGTTGTAGATTTATTTTGGACTTGTGTAGTGGACCTAACCCATTTATTAATTACAAAAACCCAACATTTAGATTGGTTTAGATTGAGCCCATTAAATTAGGCCCATGGATAGGAGGATAGATTAATTAGTAAAACCATTAGACTAGAACCTTCCCCCTTAATTAATTTTTTCATGAGAGGCCCCAAGGGGTGTTTTGGATATTTTATATTGCTTGGGAGAGGGTTTATGACCAACCATTAGAGGAGGAGGAGAGAGAGTATCTCTCATTTTATTTTTCTATTTCCAAATAGATCTAGATTTTCTCCCTTTCCAAATTCTTTCATTTTCTCACCATTCCTCACCAAATTTCTACTCAAATTCCTTCCCTATTCATCAATTGAGACTACTACAACAAGTATCTATAATAAGGAAACAAGGATCTAGAAAGAGGAGGCCAAGATCTAGAAAGAGAAGTTATTTTCTATTTTGGGAATTTTTTATTGAAAATCCATCTCCCAATAGGTTACATTTCAGTTTTTCCTCTTCTAGTAGACTCTAAATCTTAGATTTAACCATGAGAAACTAACCCACATGCATAAGCTACCCATAGGAATTGGTTTTAGGTTCATAGGACACCTATGGTGGAACTTATGTGCATTTTGGTACCAATTTTGGGAGAATTCCGAGATTGGCACATGTAGTAGTTGTTAGTCGGTCTAATAGATCTAATTGACACTTGATTGCTTGTTTGTGACTAGTATCGTGTCCACAATTGGATATGTGTAGGCCGTATCTCGTCAATTTGACGAAACAGGTTGATTTTAGAGGTTTTTCTCCGACACGAGGCCTTGTGCATATCACATTATGACACTGACACATGGATACTCTAATTACTTTACATATTATTCATAATTAGTGTTTTAGACTTGCTCGTGTCCTCCGCGATGCGTTTGGTTGTGTGTTGGAGCCGTAGCGCAAGCGTATCATAGAGAAAGTGTAGTACGGGTGCGGTGCACTCCACGTGTTTGTTGTTTGGTCCTTTTTGCTATACGTGCATGTGTAATTATATATATATATGATAATTAAGTAATATATATATATATAAATATATATATAAATATATATATATATATATATATATATATATATATATATATGTGTGTATGTTTGTGTGTGTTAGTGTATTTGAGTTTGGGTATATGTGTGTCTATGTGTGTAAGAGTATATATATATATATATATATATATATATATATATATATATATATATATATATATATATATATATATATATTCATATATATATTGATATATATATATATAGTTGAATATATGAGTGTACATGTGGTTATGTTTATGTGTGAGTGTAGATATATATATTTAGAGGTGTTTGTGTGTGTGTATATATATATATATAGATGGATATGCATTTATAGGTATATATATATATATATATATATATATATATATATATATATATATATATATATATATATATATATATATATATATATATATATACATAGGGGGTATATGTATGTATGTGTGTGCATGCTATATGTTGAGTGTTTGTGTTGTGGGTGTGTGTGAGAGAGAAAGGGACGAGCGCTGCGTGCGCAGCAGCGTAGTGTACGAGTTGTGGCGCAGCGCGGTACAACACGCAGCAGCAGCAGGATGCAGCAACAGATGTGGCGCAGCAGCAGTTGCGACGCATCAGCGTACGATTTTGGCGCAGCGCACGGCAGCAGCAGCAGGCTGCAACAGCAGCAGCATGCAGTGCACCGCAGTATAGTTCGTATATTTAGTCAGTTATATACCTATTTATCTAGATAATTATATATATATATATATATATATAGTGTGTGCGAGTTATGGCACAGTGCGGTGCAGCACGCAGCAGCGGTCTCTTCTTTTTATAAGAAAACACCAACTATTTATAGCCTTAAGAAGGCCTTATGTAGGCTCATGTACGCGGGCTGCACGTTAGCGCATGGCACTGCAGGCGCATGCGGTATTAAGGCTGCCATGTGGCAAGTCAAGATCTCGGGTTGCTGATGCCGATAATACTCATGACACGTGTCATGTCCTAGTTTTGATGGCTTTGATTGCACCTTGGGAATACTACCACTTGGCGCATAAAAATTATTGAGGGAGTAGTGGCGCATGGCACTGCAGGCACATGGGAACACTTGAGACTTAGTGGCACATGGTGCTTCTGGCACATGGGAACACTATAGGAAAGTAATGGTCGGTGTACGACATTGGATCATTTATGGCACATCGGGCTTGATCACTGCGGCGTATGACTCTTGATTACTGTTGGCTCATGGTAGAGATTTTTCATGCTTCTACACTACAGGCTTATTTCTTGGTTCACCATAAAATCAATGAATCACCAACAAACAAACAAAATTATGTAGTAGATCATCCGGTAGTCAGATATCCTGTCCAATCTGCATCAAAAAATATTTGAAGCTGCAGAATAGATATAGAAGACATAAATAATAAGCTTGTAATGGAGCCCTGAAGATATCGAAGAATCCGGAGTAAGGCACTATAGTGACCTAATCGAGACACAAAAATGAATTGGCTAACAATACCAACTACATGAGAAATATCTGGCCTAGTCAAACAAAAATACACAAGTTGACCCACTAGCCATCTGTAACGAGTAAAATCTGTAAGAGGCTCACCATATGTGGGACAAAGCTTTATATGAAGCTCCAAAGGAGTATCAACTATATGACTATCTGATAGACCAGCAGACGAAATAATCTTTGAAGTATATTTTAGATGAGAAACAAGTATCACTCTCTTACCTTATGGAATCTCGAGTCCAAAAAAATATCAAAGATTGCCAAGGTCCTTCTTATAAAACTTCTGATTAAGGTATCTCCGAGTAGCTGTAATCCCTGTTGTATTATCGCTAGTCAAAAAATTATGTCATCTACATACAGTAAAAGAAGAATCTGCCCCTACTGGTGACAAGCGCACAAACAAAGAATGATCCTGAGAATACTGCTAAAAACCTGCTTCACAAATACTACTCCAAAAATACGCAAACCATGCTCGGGAGGCTTATTTGAGACCATAAATAGCATGACGAAGATGACAAACATATCCCGACAGAGTAGAAAGACCTGGAGGAGGATGCATATAGACAATCTAGGATAAAGAACCATGAAGAAATTTATTGTTCACATCTATATAATAGAGTAGCCACTGACAGCGGCAGCAACAACTAGTAATGTATGAACTGTGGTCATTTGAGCAACAGGGGCAAAGGTCTCATCATAGTCAATTCCATGCTTCTGTGTAAAATCTCGGACAACAAGGCGAGCATGTATTGCTCAATGGATCCATCGAGTCGATACTTGACCTTAAAGACCCACTTGCAACTATGTTGGACGATGTCTGGGACTAAAATAATATTCCAAGTACTTGTTTATTGAAATGCTTTAAACTTCTCTGCCATAGCCTCTTGCTACTCAGGATTCTGAACAGCCTCTTGATAAGAACTAATCTCTCATATAGTATGAATAGTAGTAAAAAAAGAATGGAACAATAAAAAATATGAGATAAACGTAGAAAAACTAAACTTGTCTAGAGGACCGGAATAATCGAGATTAAAACGAACATGAGGTCGATGAGTATGTTGGAACATGCAGAGAGTTTGTAGTAGAGTCGTAGATGATGATGTAATAGAGGTTAGTGGAATATGTGGAGGATCCTCATGAGACACAGATGAAGGCATCGTAGGAGTTTTACCAGGAAATGGGAGCAAAGGAGTAATATTAATGGAAACAGTAGACGTTGGAGCTAGAGGAAATAAAAAATGAACATCCGAAGGTGGAACAATGAAATAAGGAGTCCTCTAGAAAGGTGACATAGCGAGATAGACGACGATGAGCCATGGGATCATGACAACGATATTCCTTGTGCTCGAAACTAAAATCGAGTAAGACACACTTGACTGATCGGACTGTCATTTTTGGGCGTTCAGTCTCAGGAAGAAGAACAAAAACAAGTACACCAAAAAGTGCAAAACATACTATAATCAGGAGAACACAAAAAAGACTCTCATGAGATATTCGACTAGTTAAAATAGAGGAATGAATGATATTGATAAGATTAATAGAGGTAAGAATGGCCTATGTCCAAAAATTTTGAGGAACAAAAGAGGATAACAACAGAGCACGAGCAGTCTCAAGAATATGACGATGTTTGAGCTCGACTACCATATTCTGTTCATGAGAGTAAGGACATGAATACAAAAAAATAGTGTCGTGAGATTACAAGATATATCTCATTATAGTGGAGAGATAATCACGAGCATAATCAGAGTAAAAAGTTTTAATCCTAGAACCTAACTGTGGTACGAGCTATCAAAATAGGCATCTGAACAAGTGTATCTAGTATATTGCAACTTCTTGGAAGAATATATCATTTTTTAATATTATTATTGTTAGATAGGTCATAGGTATATTTAAATTATGCGACTTATGTTGAGTTTTTGTTTTTACTCTCTCTATAAAAAAAATTGTGATATTACAAAGAAAGTTTGAAGAGAGAGTGAAAACAAAAACTTAAACATAAGTTGTATAATTTTTTAATGCGACTTATGTTTGAGTTTCAGCTTTCAATCTCTCTACAAACTTTCTTTGGAGTTACAACAAAGAAATTTTGAAGAGATGTTGAAAACCTAAAACACAAACATAAGTTATATGACTTATGTAACAAGAATAATATATATTAAAAAATTAATAAAATATTGGTATTATTTTAAAATATTGGCGTGAAATTTCTTTATTGTAAAATAAATAGTTTATTTTTTGTAATTTTTAAATCGGCCCGGCCTGCCCATGAACCTGGCAAGACCAAGCCCGGTCATGCCCGGTGTAACCCCACCCCCTTATTTTATATATAATTAATATAAAACATTTGTATGTGCATATATATCTACATTTTATTAGTGTGTGTGTGTATATATATATATATATATATATATATATATATATATATATATATATATATATATATATATATATATATATATATATAAGAAAATTGGTGTATACTAATTTTAGTATATAGATATGTTAGGTTTATTTTCGAATTTCAATCCCCAAGTCATTTCTCCATCCATTCCACATAATTATTTCCTAATTTATTTTTAATCAATTTCTTATTAAATTTCTATTAACTTCAAATAAAATTTCATATTCCTCATTTCCTATCCCATTTTCCCCATTCATGTTACAGCAAACCTCCACACCCCTTCCCGGTTGGGCTGTAGTGCTCCCAACCGCCCCCGCTGGCCACGCAAACCCCCTTCGCCATGCGGCTGTGACCCCAACGATGCGTCCCTGCGGGCGCGTCCCCTACGTGAACCCTGGGTGACCGCCCCACCGGCACCCCCCCATGCCTGTGCCATCGTGCCCCCCTAAAGGCAGCAACGCCCAATCGCGCTGGTGTTTGCGCCCCCTCTCGGCCGTACAACCTATATTGCCAACCGTAGCCCGTCGCGCCAGCCGCACGCGGCACTGCCTGTAATGACCCGCTCGGCATCAATGCCGATAGCCGATTCAAATGGCACAAGTGCGATGACCCGTCCCACCTTGCTCAGTGAGATGACTCGCTTGAGGCAAAGGAATTCAGACTTGGCACTTCAGAAGTTTAGACTTAGACTTTCAAAGACGCGCTTGTAGTATCTCTCGACCAATGTGAATCATCGCTAAGGTGGGTGGCTACGATAAACCTCTCTTTGCTTAGCCTACACACATAAAATATGGATGATACATGCTAGTCGCTAGGAGAATCAACCCTGGCATGCTAATAAAGAATACAACACACCTAGCTAAGAGAATAATTCCATCTTGTATTGCTTGTCTAGAACATGGAAAAAGAAGTAACTTGATAGATTTCTACATGCGCTGCTCTATATGCCCTTGTACGATTTTAATCCTCGCTCTAACCCTTTAGACTCGCGTTAGTATAAAGGCTTATGCTTCAAGAAGACCATTTGCATATTTTTTGTACCGTATTGCTTCACATATTTGATATGCTCGTCACGTAGATTTATGCCAGAATCAAGTAAAAATGATACATGTTTTGCATCATCTTGTTTAGCCGGAAGACTATCGAATAGTCGTTCCGTGTAAGTCTGATCCTAAAAGTATTCAGGATCGTTAGGTCTCCAATGCAGTTCCCTAAATAGGGGACTACATCATGATAGGTTAAGCAAGAATATGATTAGACAACTCTTGGAGCAAGACTCGTTATGTACTAAATCTAACGGCCCGGGGAGTCGATATATTGTGAACACGATCCTGACTTGAATTTGAATTTGAATCTGACTTGAATCTCATACATAATAAAAGAATCTGGAAGACTTGAGGAAAACCGATGTTACGAACAACTTGTGCACAAGGTGGATTTTTGAATCTAGTTTCACAGACGGTCACCGGAGCACCGGGGCTGATCCGATCTAGACGGAATCTTCTGGTAGTCGTCTGTTATTTAAGGGATGGATGCAACACCCTCTGTATCTTGCTTGCACACCATCTTTGCCTCGAGACTACACTGTCCACTATGGCGCCATGCCAGTAACCTTCTGTCATATAGATTAAGTTGGCTTGATTGCGGCAATTCGCGTATGAGTTATTGTATTGCATTGAAACAAGTAATCTGAATGATCTGTGCAACACCTCTGAACTAACCATAACCTAAGTAACATAGTAATCTAAGTAACACGCTCGTAATACTTATGTTTGGTTATGCGATCCTTGATCTGGTTATATATTTGTATTCGTGCTTGGTTAACTTGGTTTTACCTTGGACAGGGAAGGACGAATGGTAAGTGGTAAGTCTCGCTGTATTACTCTTATATCGCACGGCGCACTATTATACGAGTTAGGTTTTATATCTTATTCCATGAAACTGATCCTAAGGCAAGACTAGAAAGACAACTTAATAGATTATGCACGAAACTATTATAATGTGCTTGGATTTATCGAGCGGGCGAGAAGCCTCCCCACCAGTGCATTCAATATACTGATAACCCACCATGTTGCTTGTAGGGTGCGAGAGAATCTCGTTCGATGAGGAGTATCTCCTTGTGTGGGCTAAGGTACGGAGCTAACTTTGGAGCCTTGGAGCATAGCGTCCGGAGCTAAAACATATATATAGGACACAATATTGGAACATCATCTATGTATCATTCCATATTGTAAGCTGCTTGACACACCTTTATTATTTTGAGAGAGAGAGCATGAGCGACTTGTAATTTGGCCTAGCGCCGCTTGTAATATTGATTCAATATGAATAAAGTATTTATTTTACTTCAATACTTGTTTTATTCAATGCTTCCGCTATGACGACTCTATGAACTTATTACCAATCGTCCGTTCGGTTTCTATTCTGCTGCATTCGGACTATCTGTACAACTCTGTGGATTAGTTATTTTATCGTATATTCGGATCATGGCCTTGCTCGGACGCAGCTTGTGCTCACACGACATCACGTCCTGATGGGAACAGTCATCTTGCGGGAGCGCTAGCGCGGTAATTCGGGTCTAGAAAGGACGGCCGATCTTGCGGGAGATCGGGACATGATATATTAGTATCAGAGCCCGATTTTACATCCTTGGACTTCGTATCAATTCTCTTAGTTTTGAAAGCTCGTTCGTGGGTTATGTGTATATACTCTCTCTCGTTATTCTGTAGGGATATTCTATACAATGAGTCTAAATATTTTTGAAAAGTGTATATGAATCATATGATTCTTTAATGGGATAATTATGCGAGGACCCTTGTGCCGACCTGTATCCTAATTTATGGGAATAGACTCGTGCTAGAATTATCAAGTTACGTGTGAACCCGAATACCTATACGTGAATACCAAGCGGTTAGTGTACGAGATAGAATATCATTCAGACAGTTAGCTATACACATAGCCGTTCAGCTAATTTGTGTTGAGTATCGTGCGCCAAGACCCTTTGGTACGAGCAAGTTTGCTAGCTATATTGAGATATCGTTCAGATAAGGATAACTCAGACTTAGAATATCAACCGATAGAAACGTTATCAGATTATTGATAAGGCAAATATAGTAGATAGTGCTTAGGTTTTGAGGAATGGTTCAGACAGTTATTCATGTCAATAAGTTACGAATCAGGATACGGATGTGTGGACGACTATCGATAGAGGTATATACGAGAATAAGATTTATCGAGGTGATGCATAGAGATTGTGTTGGATTTCTAAGGAACGAATTGGATATGCCAGTGAACGATGCAAACACGATTGAGGATTTATTTGGATGACTCGATTCCAGAGTGGTGTATGCGATAGCTCAGGAACGAATAAGCGAATTGAGGATTTAGAGTACTGGAATTGATATCTTGGTAAAGGAACTTAGTGGATCGTACGAGCAATTTTAAATTAAATCAAACGGAATGAAACTTCAGTTTGAGATAGAATAATCTAGAATACGATCGGAGTTAGTGCGATAGAAGATAGCGTGCATCAAAAATTAAATTGAGTAGGATATCGCTCAATAGAATTAGCCTGGGGATGATTGTAGTTTAAAATTTGGAAGACTTGATATGATTTTAAAATTTAGCATGGACTGATATAAGTTAACAATTTTGTGGTTTGAAGATTGAGATAGGAGATAACAGGATTGAACTTGAGTTGGACGAATGATCTTGAATCTATTTCGAAATATAACACTCGACATCAGGCCCAGATGAGAACGATTATCCCGTAGGAGCGCTGGTATGGTGATTTCACGTCCAGCGGGAATGATCGAACTCGCAAGAACATGATTGATGATTATTCTGACAAACTAGATAAAATAGAACGTAACAAAGATTTTAAACTTGAATATTTTGATAAATGCTAGAGGTAGACTACGAATTGATCGAACGGTAATACTGAAGTTGGACGATTTGGCTAGAAGAATTATGATCATGGCATGAACGGTTATTAGATGAACCTAACTTGGTGGATTAAAATATAACTTGGATGAAATAAAGTATAACGATAAGGTGTATGTTCATTTCGATGATAACCATAATGTTTGACGCTCTTATCTTATACGATCACAACTCCTTGCTCATAGATACATTACATCTAGATTAGGATGATTATCCTGCGGGAGCATTGGCGTGGTGATATCATGTCCAACGGGGGTGATCGAACTTGCGGGAGACTGGAGTGTGATAATTGAATGATCGTTTTGACTTATGGTTCGACACGATAAGGAGAATTTGAGAATATAAGTGAATCAGAAGTTCTTCGAGGATGAGTTAGTCTAGAACGTGAAGTAAAATATGCTCAATAATTTTGTGAACGAATACGGGAATTGTGTTGGTAGACTTAGAGTTTATGATTGATATTGAAGAAATAGAGATGATATCATGACTTGGTGGTCTAGACTTATAAAAGAATGGATAAGTGGATTCTATTAAACGTGTTCGAGGAGATAGACTTTATGAATTGCTAGGTTGGATGTGTGACATGATATATCGAGGATATGGCTGAAGGAACATGTTAATATGAGTAGGATAATCTGTGCTCAATATTTAGAAATTTGAGTGAAGCAGTCTTAGGTAGAATACCCCGTACGAATGAATAATAATTTGACCTTAGGGATTGGGGCGAGCATCATGCAACAAATTTGTATGATGAGTCATAAATGTGAACTTGTACCTATGAGCATGTGAGATGACCTAGTAATTAGGTAGACGATCCTATGTCGAGTGAAAAAACTTTTGTGGCCGACTTTAGAGTATTGCTTAGGCAAGCCATAGAACCCGGGCAACAAGACTTAGAGTTAGGCTTGGAACGATAAGTGTGTGCTAGTAAGTTGATGTATGACATGAACGGAATGAACGATAGGACTTGGACGCTAGCCGGTCGATTGGATATATCGTGCTTGATGGTAGTGCAATGTTGATTTTGCGTTGGATTTAAATTGGCATAGACTTTGATTGACCTCGCTAGAGGTAATGTCGTGGTTTCATAACGCCAAAAATACTTGGGAACAGAATCATGTTGCTCAAAGAATTCATTCACTAGTAGCTTGTCCGACTTTGCTATCGCTAAGTTTGGTTGAAATACATATATTTGGGAGACATCTTGAATATGTGTATAATCCAGACTCATCGATATGTTGAACTAAAATTTAGTTGCAGGTGAAGATGTTCAGATGCGCATGGACGAGTATAGCGATTTAGTTAAGTTGGCCCTAGGTTAAGACCTTCGAGCGCTGTAGATTATAACGTACCCGACATTAAGCGATATAGATCTGAGCTAAGGCGAAATAAAGACTGAGTCATAGAACATGACGATCAAAAGGATATAGCATCTTGGATTGAGTGATAGAGTCATTTAATGAAACAAACTAAGCACCATTACGACACGGAATAAGGAAAGACGAATAGAAAGTTGTGTATGAACGGGTCTAATGACACAAAGTGATATTCTTGAGTTAGATTCGATAGTGTGCGAAAGATCAGTTTACGCTCAGGAAGTCTCGAGGATGAGCCTTGTTCTTAGTGGTATATAATGTAACGACCCGCTCCGCATCAATGCGGATAGCCGATTCAAACGAAACAAGTGCGACGATGAGGCAAAAGAATTCAGACTTGGCACTTCAGGAGTTCAGACTTGGCACTTCAGGAGTTCAGACTTAGACTTTCAAAGGCGCTCTCGAAGTATCGCTCGACCAATACAAAACATAACTAAGGTGGGTGGCTACGATAAACTTGTCTTTGCTTAGCATGCACACATAAAACATGGACGATACATGCTAGTCGCTAGGAGGATCACTCCTTGCATGCTAATAAAGAATACAATACACCTATCTAAGAGAATAATCCCATCTTGTATTGCTTTTCTAGAACATGAAAAAAGAAGTAACTTGATAGATTTTCTTATGCGCCGCTCTATATACCCATGTATGGTTTCAATCCTCGCTCTAACCCTTTAGACTCGTGCTAGTGTAAAGGCTTATGTTTCAAGAAGACCATTTGCATATTTCTTGTACCGTATTGCTTCACATATTTTCTATGCTCGTCACGTAGATTTATGCCATAATCAAGTAAAAATGATACATATCTTGCTTCATCTAGTTTATTCGGAAGACTATCGAATAGTCATTCCATGTAAGTATGAACCTAAAAGTATTCAGAACCGTTAGGTCACTAAGACAGTTCCCGAAATAAGGGACTGCATCATGATAAGTTAAGCAAGAGCATGATTAGACAGCTCGTGGAGCAAGAGTCGTTATGTACTGAATCTGACGGCCCGGAGAGTCGATATGTTGTGAACACAATCCTGACTTGAATCTGAATCTGACTTGAATCTCGTACCTGATAAGAGAATCTGGAAGACTTGAGGATACGAGCAGTCACGGACAACTTGTGCACAAGGTGGATTTTTGAATCTAGTTCCGCGGACGATCGCCGGGGCACCGAGGCCGATCTGATCTAGACGTAACCTTTTTGTAGTCATCTGTTATTGGTGGGATGGGTGCAACGCCCTCTGTATCTTTCTTGCACACCATCTTTGTCTCGAGACTATACCATCCACTATGGATCCATGTTAGTGACCTTCTGTCATATAGATTAAGTTGGCTTGATTGCGGCAATCCGCGTGCAAGTCATTGCATTACATTGAAACAAGTAATCTGAATGATCTGTGCAACACCTCTGAACCAACCATAACCTGAGTAACATAGTAATATAAGTAACACGCTCGTAACACTTGTATTTGCTTATGCCATCCTTGATCTGGTTATATATTTTTATTTGTGCTTGGTTAACTTGGTTTTACCTTGGACATGAAAGGATGAATGGTAAGTGGTAAGTCTCGCGTGTTACTCTTATATTGCATGGCATACTGCTACACGAGTTAGATTTTATATCTTATGCGATGAAACTGATCCTAAGATAAGACTAGAAAGATAACTTAATAGATTGTGCACGAAACTATTATAATGTGTTTGGATTTATTGAGCGGATGAGAAGCCTCCCCACCGGTGCATTCAATGTACTGATAACCCACCAGGTTACTTGCAGTGTGTGGAAGAATCTCGTTCGGTACAAAGTATCCCATCGTGTGCGCTAAGGCACGGAGCTAACTCTGGATCCTTGGAGCATAGCGTTCGGAGATGAAGCACATATACATGACATAATGTTGGAATATCGTCTATGTATTATTCTATGTTGTAAGCCGCTTAGCACGCCTTTATTGTTTCGAGAGAGAAAGCATGAGCGACTTGTAATCTCGGCCTAGCGTCGCTTATAATACTAATTTAATATGAATAAAATGCTTGTTTTACTTTCATAATGTGTTATTCAATGCTTCCGCTATGACGACTCTATGAACTTGTTACCAATCGTACGTTCAGTTTCTATTCAACCGCATTCGGACTATCTGTGCGACTCTATGGATTAGTTATTTCATCGCCAGTTCGGATCATGGCCTTACACGGGTGTAGCTTGTGCTCGTGCGATATCACATCCTGATAGGAACGGTCGTCCTGCGAGAGCCTGGTGCGGTGATTCGCGTTTAGCGAGGACGACCGATCCTGCGAGAGATCGGGGTGTGACACTGCCTGCCCGTCCGCCACCGCGTCGATGTCCCCGTGTCGCTTCGTGCCAGAAGTTCTGCCAGGCAGTAATGTTTTGCCCCCGTACGAGCCCCGACGTGTTGTCATCCTGTACAACGCTTGATGCAGGCAATTTGTGTGTTTTGCAATCGATCCCGTCGTGACGCGCACTTTTGGAAATCTTAAATCGCGTTTTGTCGCAGCAACTTTACACGCATTTGTTAGGAAATCCAATTGTTGAATCGTCGATACAAAAACTTTACCTCAATCTCGGTATATAGCTCTACCCTTCTCCCAAGTTCCAGCCATTAATTCGATCATTTGATAGATCAAAACTAGTCGCCAAGTTGAGTGTTTAAACTAAATTTATTTTTGATAGTTTCGTGGCACAAACTTTGCGAATTTGTTTCTCCCTCGCTGTAGCTCCGTTCAACCGGCCATCTATCCCATTACACAGTTGGTATAACCACCTTCATGTTGTGTAAATTTTATTTTATTTTATTGACGTTTCGTTGGTTGAATTCAGCATCAAAGTTGACCGTTTGAATTTGTAATTTCCACCAAATAAAATTCCTTTTTTTTACCTGGGACTTTAGTTTCTAAATCTGACATCACCATTGGACTCGCAGCATCATTTTACCCAAAAAATAATATATAATTACTGATTTTGGATAACTTGGTCCTGGCACGATTTTTAGTGCAAAGTGGATCATGTTTCGACCTAAAACTTTTAATTTTGTCCCTATATCAAAATTGGACTTATGGATAAGCTATTCTTAGTATCTTGTAAACCCCCTCGACCAGATTTCAGTATTTTTAGGATTATTTTAACAATTTAGGATTTATGGCAATATTTTAATTTATTTTTCCTACATATCCTGTTGACTTGTGCACCTGTCCGTCACCTAATTATTTGGAGCTTTACCTTGACTGTTATCCCCGAACAAAGTTCACATATCTATCCTAGACATGTTAGTCTATTTTCCTGAACTTTGTGCAACTCACAGATGTGCTAAAATGAGCCTCGTTTGAGACGCACAAATATCGTTACAAACGCGCGTAATTAAATTCTTAGATCTGTACCCATCCCTGTTCCAATAGAGATTAGAGGCCCAACATGCATCTGTTTTGCCCAAACAAAAATACGTTAATATTCTACACTGAGTATACTACATTTAGTGTATTGACACCGTAGAAAAATTATGGTCCTACATGTCTCTAAATAATTAGTGAAGACCGTGCGCAGTATTTATTAATTATTAAATACGATGACCCGTATCCCCAGAAACCAGGACCAGTCCCTGCCCAGACTCACCCCCACCCCCTCGGGACCCTCACACAGCTTTTTCCTTCAATCCTGTGAATTTTAGATTTTTCGAAATTGGGTGTTTTCCCAGACAATTTCATAATTGCGCAATTTCCCAAAACTAGGACTTTACGCAATTTATGAAATTACAGGGACTTTACTGCAAATTTCAGTGCGAGGTGTCACCCCCTCATTGGCCGGTGAACCTGCACCGTCCATTTGGACGCGGAACCCACTCGAAAAGATCCCGAAAAGATCCCGAAAATATCCCAAAATATCTATAAAATATCTTGTAAATATCTTTAGATATTTTACATATTTAATTAATATATTTTTCTTTAAAATAAAAGAAAAAAAAAGAAAAAAAAATCTAAATTTCTAATCCCCCAGCCCGCAGCGATCTCCCCCCCCCCCGCCGGCGGCGAGCCCTCGCCGGAGCCGACCCCCACCGGCGTCGTCCCCTCCCACCCCCGCTGGCCCTCCCGACCTTCCCTCTCTCCTCGCCTCCTTCCCTCTCTCCCTCTTCTCCTCCGCCCAGCCGCCCGCGTCCGCCGCCGACTTCCCCTCTCGCCGGCCCGCAACCACCACCCACGGCGAGTCGACCCCCCCCCGGCTGAGCTTCTTCCTCCTCCTCCTCCTCCTCCTCCTCCTCCTCCTCTTCTTCTCCACCTCGACACCTACCTCCTCCCTGTTTCCTCCTCCACCGCCGTCCCCATCTTCTTCTCCTTCTTCCTGTCGACCCTTCGCCGGAGAGCCGCTGCCATCGACCAGATCTCCTCTCTCCACCCTCGACTCCGGCTGCCACCACCACCCTCTACCACAGCAGCCACTTCGAGCCCTTTCTTCTCTCGACAGAATCCCCCCCCCCCGGCCTCGACAGCCACCCGACCCCGCCTCAAACCCCCCAGCAGCCACCACATGCCACCGACTCCATTCTCGGAGCTCCGCCCTCTCCCAGCTCGGCCATGATCAGCTGCCCTAGCTACGGACACGCCAAAAACCAGACACAGCATCATTTCAGAGCCGGACACAGCCCGGACACGATCAGCGTCGTGTCGCATCTCTTCCCGGACACGGGAAATTCATTCCACGGAGCCTTGTTCAGGTAACCTGTTCTATCTCCTCGTAATTCCGATTTCAATTCTGTCAGTTACGTCGTGTAGACTATGTAACCATCTCGGTGCTCGTGCAACCCGCTCGGTGCATCGCGTCCTGTGGCGATCGCGGCACGCGATCCAAAAACAGGAAAAACAACGACCCGATTCACCCCGAAACTGAGTACGCCCCGCCAAACGGGACGACTTGGTCGCACGCGGTCTTTACCGAAATGTGCGCAACGTTGATACGGACGTGTAGGAATTCGGAGAAGTTGATTTGGATGTGCGTGCACACCGGAATCAACACGTATCTGCCGACACCACCCCGTATCCGTCAGTTCTGGAACATACTGCAACTTGTGTACATACATCGGATCGAGACGAAACTTACGCCATCGGACTCGTAGCAATACGCTGGTCCTGTGAGCCAAGTTTGGTCCGATTCTGAGAACGTTGACAAATTCCTGTATCGTGGGCCCCACATGCTCCACTTGACGGACGATTTTGTGACCGGCTCATCGGAATCCAATTCTGGAAGTTCCGTTGGGTTCGTATCATCGTTCCTGACTTGTTGACACTAAGTTTGACGAATTTGGAGACCTTTGACCCTGACACATTTTTTGGTGCAAAGTGGGCCCACATGTGGACCCCGCTTTGACCGAAAACTGTCATTTTTGCCCCTGTGTCCAAATTGGACGAAAGGACAGGCGTTTCTAGCTATTTGATATTTTCTGAGACTGTTAGTGATGTTTATTTCAGCATCCGGAGACTTTTATTCTGAGGCCATAGTTTCTGACTTTTGGCACTTGACATCTGGACATTATATTTGCAGCTCTCTTGCCAGGCAAGTATACCTTGACTTGTTGTACTGTTTAAATTCAGTTATTGTTATTTATATATTTATTTATTATATAAATGTGCGCGTCCGAGCAGACTCGGGTGCAGTCAACGAAGGCGTTGACGTTAGGACTTGTGTCTGACCTAGTGTCTAGTAGACCCACCTAAAGTTGTGAAGTTATTGATATAACTTCCCAGGCCTTGACACGTATCATTACACGTCACAGAGTGAGTACATGTAGGAACGCGTGCCTCATGCGCGACTGGCCATCAGTATGAGCAACACGTGTAGCAGTATTTAGCTCAGTTGTTTATTGTATTGAGACTTGCATCATAATAGGAGGTGTCCACGTCGTTTTCACGATTTGTATATCTATATTGGGCGGGAAAGATACTAGTAGACGTATGGGACACCCCCTCCTTGTATGTTTTATACCTTCGCACCATGCTCCTTGGAGATGGTCGATTGCAGAGTTCCCTTGAACGGGGGCATATGTGGCATATACTAGTCAGTCACTACGGATTGGTGAATTACGTCAGCATATGTCTAGCCACACATTCCCATGCGTACTACACGGTCTTTAAATTGCATTCACTTAGATGGTTAGCACACCCCATTTATTTATTCAGTATTTACATTTTGGCATGTCATTTTTTGTATCTTGCTATGTCCCTCTGAGGACCTGGTCCCCTGCCAGGTGTATATGTTCTTGAGTACTCGCAGGAGCACAGATCTGGACAGGCTACTTATTTTCCGAGGAGGTCTTCTCTTCGAGCCTCGTGATTGTCAGATGTTGTTCTTTATAGGTGTGTATTCTGGTTCCTTTTATATTCTTTTTCGACAGTAGATTTGATTTCATCTGACTGTCATTCTTAGATATCTGTATTAAGATCTAGTTACATGGTTATTGTTTATTCATATTTGACTTCTGTGGATGAGATTTAGATATTACCCTGTGACTTGTGATTAGTTATACCACTGGTGAACTATTGTTCATTATACAGCGTACGCACGTATATATGGTTTCCATATATTGGAGTTGCCATATATACGGGCGGCTGGCATGGTTACGTATCCTAGTCCTACGTATTTTGGGACTGGGGCGTGACATATTTTTAGTGGTGGCCCATACAGGTCAGAGCATATTGTCTCGGTTACGTTACTGTACCGAGCAAGCCTGCACCTAGGATTAGAACATAGGATCTCATCCATAATTGACTATGACTTATCTTCCTTCCAGTCTGTCCTACTTACAAAATTGCATCATGTTTGATTCATGTGCTTCCCTGATAAATTCCTAGAGTATAGCCCCTGCTAGAATATAGGAATCCCTATTGATAGGATGATAACTAGGGTAATATTCCTACTTAGAACACAAATAGGGCATAGATGTATCCTTAAGTTCAGACTACTTAAGGAACCCTAGTCTTCCATATTCCCTAATGAACCCTAGTCTTCCCTACTACCTAATAAACCCTAGCATCACTAACTATAGATTAACTTACCATTGTTCCTTGACATATTTACGTATGACTTGAGAGTAGTATAAATATTACTAGGATTAGTTAGACAATTGATCATAAGTATTGACCCTAGTCTTGAGAAACCCATAGAAATCTAAGGTTGAACACTAGGACTGAAACCTCATCCTATATTTAGATAAACCCAGTTTTACGCCAGAGACCCTTTACCCTTGTTGGCGTCAAACCCATTTGACCGTTGTTGGCATAAGAACCAAACAACTGCCTAGTTGGCGTAAAAGCCAAATAACTTTCCTGTTGGAGTAAAAACCAAAATTATGCAGGAGATTATCTCCTTTACGCTGCAGTTATGACAACTGCTACCCACGATCCCTTAGTCTTTCTTATCCTGCGTCATGCAAGCCACGTAGGTAACTGCCCTGCGTAAACCTGATAATTCTAGAATAGTAGATAACCAGCGTAGAGTAACCTGACTAGGCGTAGAATATAATGATAGGATGTGAGCATAGTGTTACAGCCTTAGCTTTCCCCAGTTGACCAAATCTTGTGCATTAAAGGCAGAGATACGCCTCGAGCCCTGTGCAAAAAGAAACAGCTTTCTGACAGGACATCTGATTTTGTCTCACCTCAAGCGTGTGACTTGTATCCAAATAGTCACTAAACGATAACCTGGGACTCCGTGCAAAAATTTATCATCACAAACCGACCACTTGATCGTTGTACAAGTACTTTTGTCAGATGTCAGGATTCACTAATTTAACTGACAAACTTATGAGTTTCTTGTACAATTTTATGCTGCAACGTATGCTAGACTTTACGCAAGAGATTTTACGCGCGTACTTATCACGCTGGCAGATTTTACGCAAACCTTTTTGGCGAACTTTACGCAGGCAGACTTATATGCAGGCTTTACGACCCGCTAATTTTATGCGTAGATTTTAGCGCAAAACTTTTACGCTCAGACTTTCACCCAGACTTTTACGCAGACTGTTACGCACATACTTTTACGCGGACAGCTCTGATAGCCCTACTTTACGCGGACTTTCTTGAAATCTCTGTTTTAGGCGGACAACCTATAGTGTTTAAATAATTATAGAACTTAGAAGGCCATACCTCTTTTGGGTCAACTAGCAACTTAGATAAGGAATTAGAATAATAACTGCAGAGTGTTTGTGATTTTAAATTATTTTGTAAGTTCTCGTATCACAATCTAGCGTACTTAAATTTACTATACTACCTCGACTTATACTGCTATTATAGCCTAGTTTTACAAGCTTATTCTTTATCAAGCTTGTTCATGATATAAGTATTATTGGAGTACTACAATAATACATTTCAGAATCAGTGTATTACGGTCTGATCAACCATAGTGTACTTGGTTCGCCCTTCGCATAATTACTTTACGTGGATTGAGATATATAGTAATTAGTAGACAGATGTACTTGCCCTCTAGATATGTCTGAGCATATCGTATCAGTTACCTAACTGTGCTGATATAAATATGAGAATAGGGATTACCACAATAAAATTTTAATCCACAACTGTTTTGACAATTCCCATTTGAATTCTTTAAACGCCTTGATCCCCACACTTCTAATCTATTACCTTCCCCTTGAACTCTTGATTACTGTTTTCCGTCTTCCCTTATTTCGGAAAGACGAAACTTCGTACTTAATATAAGCACGAAAGTGTATTATTTCTGTAGCCATTTCTGTTTGTTTCTTGGATATTTATCAAACCCTATTATTAGATTAGATTGCAATTTAAACCCGTACTACCCTTAGAATGACCTTCGCTACCTACCTACGTTGTATTACGTTCCTGGTACGTGCATCACTATGGCAGTGTAAGAAATGTTGCCTCGTAACTTTGGTTAAGTTCCGAACTCAAGTGTTACGATAAAGAAGGTATCATTTTGCTGTCAGAAGTCTAAATGAATTTCACCGGATGGACAATTGATTGACTCATGAATGGATAGCAGCACCTATGACTAGGTTGACTTATAAGGATTAAGAGTTCCTTTGGACCGACTCACCAAGTCAGCACAATTCATACCTTTAGAGTTGGCCAGCCTGCAGAAGCTTTAAGCTAACTTATATAGGAGGCAATCCTAAGATTGCACGGCATACCAGTCAGCACTGTACCAGACAAGGATTCGCGTGACCAGAGTTGGTGGTCAACGCCGTAGAGACAGTTAAGTAAATACGAGGACGCTTGCAAGCAGTGCAAGACAGACATGAGTAGTGGGCAGACCGTCATCATCGTCCCTTGGAATTCAAAATGGACAATCATGTCTTCTTGAGGATACCACCTACTAGAGGCACCATTCGATTCGGAGAATGCAGCAAGATTAAGGCCAAGGTATATTGGACCATTAACGTGCTAGAAAGAGTGGGAGTAGTGGCAAATCAACTTGCGCTACCACCTTCACTTGAAGGAGTACTTGCTGTATTCCATGTGTCGCAACTCAGGCGTATGTGATAGACAGCAGTCAGGTTCTCAACCATTCGGAGATCACCATTAGGCCGAGCTTGTCGTATCAGGAGCAGCCCGTAGAAATCCTTGATCATCGAGAAATGGTATTGAGAAATCAGTCTATTTCCCTTGGTCCACGTGACATAGAAGCTCGGCGCGCCAGGATAATCTACTTGGAGCGTGTGGACGACATGCGTAAACGTTTTTCGAACCTATTCGTAAACCAAGATATAAATTACTTTGTTAAATTATATCTATTGCCGTCTTTGACTTCTACCGTGGCTTAGTTTTAATTTCGAGGACAAAATTTTTATAAGTTGGGTAGATTATAAACCCCCTCGACCAGATTTCAGTATTTTTAGGATTATTTTAACAATTTAGGATTTATGGCAATATTTTAATTTATTTTTCCTACATATCCTGTTGACTTGTGCACCTGTCCGTCACCTAATTATTTGGAGCTTTACCTTGACTGTTATCTCCGAACAAAGTTCACATACCTGTCCTAGACATGTTAGTCTATTTTCCTGAACTTTGTGCAACTCACAGATGTGCTAAAATGAGCCTCGTTTGAGACGCACAAATATCGTTACAAACGCGCGTAATTAAATTTTTAGATCTGTACCCATCCCTGTTCCAATAGAGATTAGAGGCCCAACATGCACCTGTTTTGCCCAAACAAAAATACGTTAATATTCTACACTGAGTATCCTACATTTAGTGTATTGACACCGTAGAAAAATTATGGTCCTACCTGTCTCTAAATAATTAGTGAAGACCGTGCGCAGTATTTATTAATTATTAAATACGATGACCCGTATCCCCCAGAAACCAGGACCAGTCCCTGCCCAGACTCACCCCCACCCCCTCGGGACCCTCACACAGCTTTTTCCTTCAATCCTGTGAATTTTAGTATTTTTCGGAATCGGGTGTTTTCCCAGACAATTTCGTAATTGCGCAATTTTCCAAAACTAGGACTTTACGCAATTTATGAAATTACAGGGACTTTTCTGCAAATTTCAGTGCGAGGTGTCACCCCCTCATTGGCCGGTGAACCTGCACTGTCCATTTGGACGCGGAACCCACCCGAAAAGATCCCGGAATATCCCAAAATATCTATAAAATATCTTGTAAATATCTTTAGATATTTGACATATTTAATTAATATATTTTTCTATAAAATAAAAGAAAAAGAAAAGAAAAAAAAACTAAATTTCTAATCACCCAGCCCGCAGCGATCCCCCTTCCCCCCCGCCGGCGGCGAGCCCTCGTCGGAGCCGACCCCCGCCGGCGCCGTCCCCTCCCACCCCCGCTGCCCCCCCCGACCTTCCCTCTCTCCTCGCCTCCTTCCCTCTCTCCCTCTTCTCCTCCGCCCAGCCGCCCGCGTCCGCCCCTGACTTCCCCTCTCGCCGGCCCGCGACCGCCGCCCACGGCGAGTCGACCCCCCATGGCTGAGCTTCTTCCTCCTCCTCCTCCTCCTCTTCTTCTCCACCTCGACACCTACCTCCTCCCTGTTTCCTCCTCCACCGCCGTCCCCATCTTCTTCTCCTTCTTCCTGTCGACCCTTCGCCGGAGAGCCGTTGCCATCGACTAGATCTCCTCTCTCCACCCTCGACTCCGGCTGCCACCACCACCCTCTACCACAGCAGCCACCTCGAGCCCTTTCTTCTCTCGACAGAATCCCCCTCCGGCCTCGACAGCCACCCGACCCCGCCTCAAACCCCCCAGCAGCCACCACACGCCACCGACTCCATTCCCGGAGCTCCGCCCTCTCCCAGCTCGGCCATGATCAGCTGCCCTAGCTACGGACACGCCAAGAACCAGACACAGCATCATTTCAGAGCCGGACACAGCCCGGACACGATCAGCGTCGTGTCGCATCTCTTCCCGGACACGGGAAATTCATTCCACGGAGCCCTGTTCAGGTAACCCGTTCTATCTCCTCGTAATTCCGATTTCAATTCCGTCAGTTACGTCGTGTAGACTATGTAACCATCTCGGTGCCCGTGCAACCCGCTCGGTGCATCGCGTCCTGTGGCGATCGCGGCACGCGATCCAAAAACAGGAAAAACAACGATCCGATTCACCCCGGAACTGAGTATGCCCCCGCCAAACGGGACGACTTGGTCACACGCGGTCTTTACCGAAACGTGCGCAACGTTGATACGGACGTGTAGAAATTTGGAGAAGTTGATTTGGATGTGCGTGCACACCGGAATCAACACGTATCCGCCGACACCGCCCCGTATCCGTCAGTTCTGGAACATGCTGCAACTTTGTGTACATACGTCGGATCGAGACGAAACTTGCGCCATCGGACTAGTAGCAATACGCTGGTCCTGTGAGCCAAGTTTGGTCCAATTCTGAGAACGTTGACAAATTTCTGTATCGTGGGCCCCACATGCTCCACTTGACGGGCAATTTTGTGACCGGCTCATCGGAATCCAATTCTGGAAGTTCCGTTGGGTTCGTATCATCGTTCCTGACTTGTTGACACTAAGTTTGACGAATTTAGAGACCTTTGACCCTGACACGTTTTTCGGTGCAAAGTGGGCCCACATGTGGATCCCGCTTTGACCGAAAACTGTCATTTTTGCCCCTGTGTCCAAATTGGATGAAAGGACAGGCGTTTCTAGCTATTTGATATTTTCTGAGACTGTTAGTGATGTTTATTTCAGCATCCGGAGACTTTTATTCTGAGGCCATAGTTTCTGACTTTTGGCACTTGACATCTGGACATTATATTTGCAGCTCTCTTGCCAGGCAAGTATACCTTGCCTTGTTGTACTGTTTAAATTCAGTTATTGTTAGTTACATATTTATTTATTATATAAATGTGCGCGTCCGAACAGACTCGGGTGCAGTCAACGAAGGCGTTGACGTTAGGACTTGTGTCTGACCTAGTGTCTAGTAGACCCACCTAAAGTTGTAAAGTTATTGATATAACTTCCCAGGCCTTGACACGTATCATTACACGTCACAGAGTGAGTACATGTAGGAACGCGTGCCTCATGCGCGACTGGCCATCAGTGTGAGCAACATGTGTAGCGGTATTTAGCTCAGTTGTTTATTGTATTGAGACTTGCATCATAATAGGAGGTGTCCACGTCGTTTTCACGATTTGTACATCTATATTGGGCGGGAAAGATACTAGTAGACGTATGGGACACCCCCTCCTTGTATGTTTTATACCTTCGCACCATGTTCCTTGGAGATGGTCGATTGCAGAGTTTCCTTGAACGGGGGCATATGTGGCATATACTAGTCAGTCACTACGGATTGGTGAATTACGTCAGCATATGTCTAGCCACACATTCCCATGCGTACTACAAGGTCTTTAAATTATATTCACTTAGATGGTTAGCACACCCTATTTATTTATTCAGTATTTACATTTTGGTATGTCATTTTTTGTATCTTGCTATGTCCCTCTGAGGACCTGGTCCCCTGCCAGGTGTATATGTTCTTGAGTACTCGCAGGAGCACAGATCTGGACAGGCTACTTATTTTCCGAGGAGGTCTTCTCTTCGAGCCTCGTGATTGTCAGATGTTGTTCTTTATAGGTGTGTATTCTGGTTCCTTTTATATTCTTTTTCGGCAGTAGATTTGATTTCATCTGACTGTCATTCTTAGATATCTGTATTGAGATCTAGTTACATGGTTATTGTTTATTCATATTTGACTTCTGTGGATGAGATTTAGATATTACCCTGTGACTTGTGATTAGTTATACCACTGGTGAACTATTGTTCATTATACAGCGTACGCACGTATATATGGTTTCCATATATTGGAGTTGCCATATATACGGGCGGCTGGCATGGTTACGTATCCTACTCCTACGTATTTTGGGACTGGGGCGTGACATATCTCGACCCTTCTTGACTCATTGGTGGTGTTTGTATTATCATCCGGTGACGTTTGTTTATATTTTTCTTTTTGTGTCACTATTAATGGTAATAAATTGGTATCATGTTCGTATTTCGAAATTCGTGCGTCAAAACTGAGATATGTCGATTTCAGTGACCTTGTATCGCTGAAATTGATAACGTGACCATATTGATCGTTGAGATAAGATCGTTAACCTTATGGCTGATCGATTTGTCTCGATTTATATGTCGTAGGCTTCGTTGTACCAATTACGAGATACAAATTTGACACTTTTAATTTAAAACTTGGAATTCAGAATATATATTATTTATTAATAATTATAGAAAATTGTGTGACTTATTTCTAGATGGTATGACTAATAGAACAACTTATGTGACATAGACAATAGGCGACCTTGACCCATCTAACTTCCTTGTTAAGGAGTTATTGGAATTAGTATTATTATTATTACGATTATAACTATTTGTATGTGATATATTGTTTATAATTTGGTTTGGTAGATCTTCAGGATGATCATAACTCGTGGGTTCGTAGATAGATCTGGCTAGATTTTGTTTTACAACTCAGCATGCTTGGACGCACTCCAAACAAGTATAGCTTGCCTATTGATACTCAGTATTCACATGTTTCATATGTCTTCTGTTATGTTTTTACTATCTTGTTATTGTTGATTCTATGGCATGTTACATGATTATTCTTGTTGACACATGTTAGTCGAGGTACACAAATTATGTGTTGCATTGTGTCACGCCCCAGTCCCAAATACGTAGGACTAGGAACACGTAAGCATGCCAGCCGCATGGATATGGCAACTCCAATATATGGAAACCAAATCCATATGTACGCTGTAGTATGAATATCAATCCACAAGTGGTATAAAATGTAATACAAGTCATAGGGTAAAATCTAAATCTCATCCACCAAAATCATATAGAAATAAATAAACAGTACCTATGAAACTAGATCTCAATGAGAAGTATCTAAGGATGATAGTTGGGTGGAAACAAATCCACTACCAACTCAAATGGAAAAGTAAATACAATATGAGTACAACACAATCAAGCACAATATAAGTATACCGGCTATTGATCACGGCTCGAAGAGAAGACATCCACGAAGCATCTATAACCATCCGAATCTGCGCTCCTGCAAATACTCAAGAACAGGTACACCTGGCAGTGGACCAGGTCCTCAGAGGGACATAACAAGATACTTAAATACATGCCAATAAAGTACTGAAATAAATATCCAATGGGTCGTCTAACCATCTAAGTGAATGCAGTTAAGAACAATTTTCACCACAAGTGAGCTATCTGGCTGAAAACCTAGGATTTGGCATGGTTCTCTATTGGAGATCCAGGGGCCTAAAAAGGCACGGCGTCTTTCGAACACCGGAGGCCCGCCTGATAATAATATAATATATAGTGGTCATCACCACCCGTATCTCCAGCGGAGAATCCGGGCACACAATAGAAAAAGTGTAAAGGAGCTCAAATACGGTACTTGTTGTTCTCCCCACCCCATGTTCTAAGCATGTCACATCCATGACACGATAACACCTCTAATAACTGCCAAGTCTACTAGCATGCAAAGTTTCTAACAACAGTTATTCCTAACGCACGTCCCATACGTACAGGAGGCCAGACCTGTCACGCAAGTCCGTGATCTACATAAGACTCACAATTCGTGTAACAAGTGTGTCACGGCCAATGAACCTAATGATGCTACATGCTAATGGGGTAGTCTCATAAACAGGTCAATGCAAATACATAAATAAAAATATATCGCGATGACACCGTCGCGCGCATTTTATATAACAGTTAAAATAAATGAACTAAAGACAGGAAATAAAGATGCATGCAACATATGGAATATAAATAACAGTACAATGGCAAGGTATACTTGCCTGGCAAGGAAGCTGCAATGTACCAATAACCTGCTCCAGAAATCGCGCAAAACAATCCAATATCCTATGTACACATAAATATAATATAATAGAATCATTAGTCATTACACTAGCACATATTCAACCACATTTACACTGGACTCAGGAGGTATACTAGGGGTAACACTAGTCATCTAACACGGTCAATTATGCGTTGAATTGTGCGGGTGTCGCGTCTTCAAGTACTGTACGAAATCAGTCAGTCAACTGACAGGTGTCTATGCCAGTACGTTAATGTACGCAAGGCAGACAAATTCACAAGTTCTTAGGGTCAAAATGGTCAAGGTAAGTATGGGATAGTCCACGATGTCCTAGGGTCATACAGTCTGAATATTTAGTCATAATTATCAATTAGCATTTACTTACATATATATTCATATAACTATATAATAATATAACCATTAATTTATTTTAATTTACTTAATTCTGGAATAATTACTCTAAAATTATATTTTAATCTTATTATTCTGATTTTTATATTAATTCCTAAATTTTGTCCAAAGAAACTGAATTTTATCAACTCGAGACTCATGGCACGCAAATCGAGGCGATCTGTTGACCAAAAAGTCAACCGATACAAACTCGACTTTTATGCATGATTTCCTATAGATTTCAGCATCAAAAACATACTAGAATTTACGGCTCGTCTGAATTCAAATTCTTTTGGGAATTATGACACATACAAATTTTGTATTGTGCACCGATGGTTAAATTCTAACCTAGAAGTTCCATAGAATTAAAAGTATAAAAATACTTCGAATTAAATTCTGGGAAAAATATATGTCGATGATCTCGACATTAGCTTTTCGAAACTTTAAACGGTTCATGATTCTGATTCCTGGTTCTCCCAAAATCGCGAAAACATCGAAACACCTCTATTTTTGGATATCCTGTGCTCTACGAATTTTCTAGAATTTAATACTCATAATTTCGTAAAAAAATTTATAAAAACAGAAATCTAACCTCAATATCGTTCTAACAAAAAAAACTGGAGCGCGTTTGGAGTACGGAGCTAGAAAATATCGTCTTTTTAATTCGTAGAAAATGAGGCTGAATTTATGACGAATTTTGACTATTTTTGGACGAAAAAGAGAGGAATTTGGGGAAGAAAAATATGAAGGATGAGGTATTTATAATGGTGGACACTACTTAATTAAATACGACTAGGATTGGTTAATTTGGATAGGATTATGATGAATTTAAATAAGGATAGGATATGCATGAAGTTGATTTTCTAGTAGGTTCAGGATTTGAATTAATTTAAAATAGAGTTTAAATTTATCTCAATAATTTATAATATTAAATATAATTAAAGATAATACAAATAATTTATAAAATCTTATTAATATCTATTAACACTAAATTAGCATCTATCTAATATTAAGACTATATATATCCAAATAAATCCTAAATAATTAAAAAAATCTAAATAAATTTCTAAAAATTCTAAATAAATTACAGAAAATATAATTAAATATTTTAAACTAAAATAAATATTTGGTAGGAACGACATGCAAGTATGGTCGTATAGTAAATCATAGAAGTCCTAGAAATTTATGTTTCATAAGTTTTAATTACCAAAAATTCTAGAAAAAAATCTCTAAAAATCTAAAATAACCTAAAATAATTCTAAATAAATATTTATATAAGTAAATATACTAAAAAAAATTATTTTCTAATTAACTAAGAGAATACTCTAAATAAATTTAACATCTATAATAAATATAATAATATAAAATATACACAAATACCTATTTTGGGTGAGGGAGTTTACAATCTACCCAACTTAAAATAATTTCGTCCTCGAAATTAAAATAAGGCATAATTTGTTAAATCCTCATTATCTTAATCATTTTTTTAAAATTTCTCAAAATTAAAATGATTTGAATCTCCCAATCTAATCTTACTTGATCACAATCTAAAAAAAATTCCTCTCAAGTTGACAATGCACTGCTACCCAACTTAGAATTTATCCATCTATCACAGAATGCTATATACTTAAGAAGGCTATGTCCCAATTTATTTAATCATGTTATTGAATCCTCAAAGTCTTTAACACCAAACATATTGTCGATGATATGCCCTTAATCATTTATGAAAGAGGGTCACCAAGCAAAGCGATTGGCCTGCGGGGTATATCTAGTACTGTCTATATATTAAACTTATACTAAGCAAGATATTTCGTCTTTCCGAGATAAGGAAGGACGAAGGTCAATAATAAAGAGTTCAAGGGAGAGGTAATAGATTACAAGTATGGGAATCAAGGCGCTTTAAAGAATTCAATTTGGAAATTGTCAAAGCAGTTGCGGATTGAAATCCTATTTTGGTAGTTCCTATTCACATGCTCGTATCAGTTCAGTTATGAAACGGATACGATGTGCTCAGCTATATCTAGAGGGCAAGTACATTCATCTACTAATCACTACATATCTCAATCCACGTAAAATAATTATATGAACGGCAAATCAAGCGTACTATGGTTGATCAGACCGTAGTACACTGATTCTGAAATGTATTAATGTGTATACCCAATAATACATATGTCATGAACAAGCTCGATAAAGAATAAGCTTGCAAAAAGTAGGTTATAATAGCAGCATAATTTGAAGTAGCACAGAAAATATAACGCTGGATTATGATAAGAGAAGTTACAAAATAATTCAAGTTTGCAAAAGCAAAACAACATAAGCAATAATAATAAAAGACTCTACAATCTCTACAGTTATCATACAACCTCCTTGTCTAAGTCGCTAGTCGACCAAATAGGGGCATGGACCTCTAAATTCTATTGCTTGAATAAATACTATCATCTTATGCTATCATACAATTAATGTCATTCAGTTACACTTCATCAATGGATCACAGGGACTACGTGATACTAGGTGGTGAGGTATACTATCCAACTTAAAATAATTTAACTACTATTGTATTGTCTTAAGGATACCTACAGAAATAACCTTGCACATGCACATAGAACAGAACTCTTATTAGGTTCTCCTATTGTATTATATAGGTAAGGGTCAAGTGCTCATAGAACATGTGTCAATCGTAAGGATAGAAGAGTTACTAGCCGTTAAGGGGAAAGGGATTTAACTCGTATCGAGCTATGGGTACAAATTTTGTGATTTAAAGCTAAGGGGTAATCATTAGGTCACAACCTAAGGGAACTACGCAAACTATCAAATCCTAACTATCACGCACAAAATTCAAAGTTCAAATTACCAAGCTATACCCTAGCAAACTACATGTCCTAACATGGAATAAGATTACTTGGCCTTCAATCATACGAGTTATGTGGCACGAGTTAAATGATGAAGAAAGAAGAATCATAATTTAGTCGTCACATAATTAGCGAACGCTAAGGTTGCAGGGGGACAAGTTATGAAATAAAAAATAGAGGGCTCTAGATAGCATTATGGTTCTCTAAGGGGGTGGCATGCTAGTTGCCATGTTCGGGGTATGATCAAGGGAAAGGGTTGATTACATTCCTCTAGGCTTCCTAGGGTGCTGTCTACTAAGAACAAGACAATGACATAAGTTTTATAGTTCTATAATACTATCCAATTATGAGGGTTAGTTTCAGTCCTAATGTTCAATATTGGTTCTCCATTGGTTCCTCAATACTAGGGTCAAACATTATGGTAAAACTTCTAACTAACTCTAGTAGTGTCTATACTACTCTCAAGTCTTCATAATACATCAGGGGGTAATGGTAAATCAATTCTAAAGATAAGGAATTCTAGGGTTCACTAGATATTCTAAACTTAGTGGTGTGTCTATATTCTCGTTGTATTCTTAATAGGTGTGCTACTCTAATTATTATCCTAATAACTGTAACGCCCCGCTCCACGCCGACGTTATATATATCAAGGTGAGTGGGCAGAACTTCGTTCTCTGATTCTTGCACGCCTTAATAATAACCTGAGTTTTTGCTTGCAATATTTTCTTAAGAGAATGATAGAACCTGCCTTGCATGTTAATGAACGAACTCACCTAGCTTGTCTTTGAAACAATGCCTGCTTAACGAGAATCCTGAATCGCCTGCTTAGAGTGCATGAACATGTTCACTATCGTCTATGCTTCGAGAGAACCATACTGTGCCTGAACGTGTTCAAGTGATAAGTCGGATTGCCCCGCAACAACGAGTGTATTCTGATGGTTCATCTCGTCTGCATAATAGAGTTTATTTGATAGTGTTCCATGCATTCGCACGCGGTCGGACAATGGCTTTTGGTGGAGAGCTGAACTGCATGCGTCATAGCCACCATGGGTCACAGCTGCCATTAGCATCAGAGAATGAGTCATTGGTACGCTGTTCCACTAGCTGCCGATCCTGAGATACTCGGGGACCGCCCTGCATATAGCTAAGTCATTATGTTGGCTTGGATAGTGACTGCCCCTAAGAATGTGCATAGTGTGTCTAGCTATGCATCAGACCCTCGAGTCGCACGAGACACGCTGCGCACACCCTGAAACATGAACGGTTTGCTTGCTTGCATATTCAATTATGAAACTCTGTTTCCAAACATGTTTCTAAACCAGTAAATCGACTCTGCTAGCGAACTGCATAAAACGAACCTAGGTAAAACTAGAAAGATCACTAGTAATGTAATGTTTTATAACATAATTAGTTAGTGCCTGTTTGAGTGAATGCTTGTTTCTGTTCAGTTGATTTATCTCACCAGTACTTGTATAAAGTGCTGACCCACCAACAGTTTACTTGCTTGCAGGTACTGGATCATCCGAGGAAGCGATAGGCGTGCCACAGTCCCTAAGACCCGGAATCCCGGTTTCGATTGTTGCCCCGAGAATGCTATCGTATAAAGGGGCATAATGTATGAAACGAACGTGTGCCTTTGCTAACGAAACCCAAGTTGCCTCGATTGTCCCGAACACTCAGTTGGCTAAATGCATTGCATTGCAACAAGTCCCTTTTCGCTGCTTACTCGATTGATGCGATGATAGCCAACTCTGAATTTAAACGATATGGCCTTGCACGGGCACAACCCCAGGCCCGTGCGGCATCACGTCCCCCGAAGGGCTCGATCGGGCTAGGCCACTACTTTCTCCTTGCTCGTACCCCGCGGGACGGGCGCGGTGATTCCCGTCCGGCGAGCCGAGGCACGATGATTCGTGTCCGGTTCGATAATTCCGGCCAAACGGGACAGGGCTAAGGCGGAGCGGCGGCCCGGCGGGTCCGGGGCGTGACAGAATGGTATCAGAGCGGAATCGGTTCTCTGGCCCAAACCGTTGCTATGACTCTGAGATATTATCGATATGGTTTTGCAAAGAGCGTTCCATACAATAAGTCCATATATATTCTCAAAGTGCAAATGTTTCCTGAACTTGAATTGCTTGACTGTTTCGATTGAGTACGGCGAGGGACGACACTATCGCTACTCGGGATATCGAGAAGTTTGTCCTTGAAGTTTCGAGGACGAAACTTTTTGTTGGTTGGTAAGTATGTAACGCCCCACTCCGCGCCGACGTTATATATATCAAGGTGAGTGGGCAGAACTTCGTTCTCTGATTCTTGCACGCCTTAATAATAACCTGAGTTTTTGTTTGCAATGTTTTCTTAAGAGAATGATAGAACCTGCCTTGCATGTTAATGAACGAACTCACCTAGCTTGTCTTTGAAACAATGCCTGCTTAACGAGAATCCTGAATCGCCTGCTTAGAGTGCATGAACATGTTCACTATCGTCTATGCTTCGAGAGAACCATACTGTGCCTGAACGTGTTCAAGTGATAAGTCGGATTGCCCCGCAACAACGAGTGTATTCTGATGGTTCATCTCGTCTGCATAATAGAGTTTATTTGATAGTGTTCCATGCATTCGTACGCGGTCAGACAATAGCTTTTGGTGGAGAGCTGAACTGCATGCGTCATAGCCACCATGGGTCACAGCTGCCATTAGCATCAGAGAATGAGTCATTGGTACGTTATTCCACCAGCTGCCGATCCTGAGATACTCGGGGACCGCCCTGCATATAGCTAAGTCATTGTGTTGGCTTGGATAGTGACTGCCCCTAAGAATGTGCATCGTGTGTCTAGCTATGCATCAGACCCTCGAGTCGTACGAGACACGCTGCGCACACCCTGAAACATGAACGGTTTGCTTGCTTGCATATTCAATTATGAAACTCTGTTTCCAAACATGTTTCTAAATAAGTAAATCGACTCTGCTAGCGAACTGCATGAAACGAACCTAGGTAAAACTAGAAAGATCACTAGTAATGTAATGTTTTATAACATAATTACTTAGTGCCTGTTTGAGTGAATGCTTGTTTCTGTTCAGTTGATTTATCTCACCAGTACTTGTATAAAGTGCTGACCCACCAACAGTTTACTTGCTTGCAGGTACTGGATCGTCCGAGGAAGTGATAGGCGTGCCACAGTCCCTAAGACCCGGAATCCCGGTTTCGATTGTTGCCCCGAGAATGCTATCGTATAAAGGGGCATAATGTATGGAACGAACGTGTGCCTATGCTAACGAAACCCAAGTTGCCTCGATTGTCCCGAACACTCAGTTGGCTAAATGTATTGCATTGCAACAAGTCCCTTTCCGCTGCTTACTCGATTGATGCGATGATAGCCAACTCTGAACTTAAACGATATGGCCTTGCACGGGCGCAACCCCAGGCCCGTGCGGCATCACGTCCCCCGAAGGGCTCGATCGGGCTAGGCCACTCCTTTCCCCTTGCTCGTACCCCGCGGGACGGGCACGGTGATTCGCGTCCGGCGAGCCGAGGCACGGTGATTCGTGTCCGGTTCGATAATTCTAGCCAAACGGGGCGAGGCTAAGGCGGAGCGGCGGCCCGGCGGGTCCGGGGCGTGACAATAACAGGGGTTCCTATATCCTAGCAGAAGGCCATATATACTCAAGGAACTTATTAGGGAAGTACAGGAATCAAGCAGGATACAATTGTTCGAATAGATCATAGAGGAGGAAGGTGAATCATAGTCAATTATGGATGAGATCCTATACTCTAGTCCTATGTGCAGGTTTGTTCGGTACAGTAGCGTAACCGAGACAATATGCTCTCGACCTGCATAGGACACCACAAAAATATGCCACGCCCCAGTCCCAAATACGTAGGACTAGGAACACGTAAGCATGCCAGCCGCATGGATATGGCAACTCCAATATATGGAAACCAAATCCATACGTACGCTGTAGTATGAATATCAATCCACAAGTGGTATAAAATGTAATACAAGTCATAGGGTAAAATCTAAATCTCATCCACCAAAATCATATAGAAATAAATAAACAGTACCTATGAAACTAGATCTCAATGATAAGTATCTAAGGATGATAGTTGGGTGGAAACAAATCCACTACCAACTCAAATGGAAAAGTAAATACAATATGAGTACAACACAATCAAGCCCAATATAAGTATACCGGCTATTGATCACGGCTCGAAGAGAAGACATCCACGAAGCATCTATAACCATCCGAATCTGCGCTCCTGCAAATACTCAAGAACAGGTACACCTGGCAGCGGACCAGGTCCTCAGAGGGACATAACAAGATACTTAAACACATGCCAATAAAGTACTGAAATAAATATCCAATGGGTCGTCTAACCATCTAAGTGAATGCAGTTAAGAACAATTTTTCCCACAAGTGAGCTATCTGGCTGAAAATCTGGGATTTGGCATGGTTCTCTATTGGAGATCCAGGGGCCTAAAAAGGCACGGTGTCTTTCGAACACCGGAGGCCCGCCTGATAATAATATAATATATAGTGGTCATCACCACCCGTATCTCCAGCGGAGAATCCGGGCGCACAATAGAAAAAGTGTAAAGGAGCTCAAATGCGGTACTTGTTGTTCTCCCCACCCCATGTTCTAAGCATGTCACATCCATGACACGATAACACCTCTAATAACTGCCAAGTCTACTAGCATGCAAAGTTTCTAACAGTAGTTATTCCTAACGCACGGCCCATATGTACAGGAGGCCAGATCTGTCACGCAAGTCCGTGATCTACATGAGACTCACAATTCGTGTAACAACTGTGTCACGGCCAATGAACCTAATGATGCTACATGCTAATGGGGTAGTCTCATAAACAGGTCAATACAAATACATAAATAAAAATATATCGCGATGACACCGTCACGCGCATTTTATATAACAGTTAAAATAAATGAACTAAAGACAGGAAATAAAGATGCATGCAACATATGGAATATAAATAACAGTACAATAGTAAGGTATACTTGCCTGGCAAGAAAGCTGCAATGTACCAATAACCTGCTCCAGAAATCGCGCAGAACAATCCAATATCCTATGTACACATAAATATAATATAATAGAATCATTAGTCATTACACTAGCACATACTCAACCACATTTACCCTGGAATCAGGGGGTATACTAGGGGTAACACTAGTCATCTAACAAGGTCAATTATGCGTTGAATTAAGCGGGTGTCACGTCTTCAAGTACTGTACGAAATCAGTCAGTCAACTGACAGGTGTCTATGCCAGTACGTTAATGTACGCAAGGCAGACAAATTCACAAGTTCTTAGGGTCAACATGGTCAAGGTAAGTATGGGATAGTCCACGATGTCCTAGGGTCATACAGTTTGAATATTTAGTCATAATTATCAATTAGCATTTACTTACATATATATTCATATAACTATATAATAATATAACCATTAATTTATTTTAATTTATTTAATTCTGGAATAATTACTCTAAAATCATATTTTAATCTTATTATTCTGATTTTTATGTTAATTCCTAAATTTTGTCCAAAGAAACTGAATTTTATCAACTCGAGACTCATGGCATGCAAATCGAGGCGATCTGTTGACCAAAAAGTCAACCGATACAAACTCGACTTTCATGCATGATTTTTTGTAGATTTCAGCATCAAAAACATACTGGAATTTACTGCTCGTCTGAATTCAAATTCTTTTGGGAATTATGGCACATACAAATTTTGTATTGTGCACCGATGGTTAAATTCTAACCCAGAAGTTCTACAGAATTAACAGCATATAAATACTTCGAATTAAATTCTGGGAAAAATATATGTCGATGATCTCGACATTAGATTTTCGAAACTTTAAACGGTTCATGATTCTGATTCCTGGTTCTCCCGGAATCGCGAAAACATCGAAACACGTCTATTTTTGGACATCCTGTGCTCTACGAATTTTTCAGAATTTAATACTCATAATTTCGTAAAACAATTTATAAAAACAGAAAGCTAATCTCAATATCGTTCTAACAAAAAAAACTGGAGCACGTTTGGAGTCCGGAGCTAGGAGATATCGTCTTTTTAATTCGTCATAACTAGTAGAAAATGAGGCTGAATTTATGACGAATTTTGACTATTTTTGGATTAAAAAGAGAGGAATTTGGGGAAGAAAAATATGAAGGATGAGGTATTTATAATGGTGGACACTACTTAATTAAATACGACTAGGATTGGTTAATTTGGATAGGATTATGATGAATTTAAATAAGGATAGGATATGCATGAAGTTGATTTCCTAGTAGGTTCAGGATTTGAATTAATTTAAAATAGAGTTTGAATTTATCTCAATAATTTATAATCTTAAATATAATTAAAGATAATACAAATAATTTATAAAATCTTATTAATATCTATTAACACTAAATTAGCATCTATCTAATATTAAGACTATATATATCCAAATAAATCCTAAATAATTAAAAAAAATCTAAATAAATTTCTGAAAATTCTAAATAAATTACAGAAAATATAATTGAATATTTTAAACTAAAATAAATATTTGGTAGGAACGACATGCAAGTATGGTCGTATAGTAAATCATAGAAGTCCTAGAAATTTATGTTTCCTAAGTTTTAATTACCAAAAATTCTAGAAAAAAATCTCCAAAAATCTAAAATAACCTAAAATAATTCTAAATAAATATTTATATAAGTAAATATACTAAAAAAAATTATTTTTTAATTAACTAAGAGAATACTCTAAATAAATTCAACATCTATAATAAATATAATAATATAAAATATACACAAATACCTATTTTGGGTGAGGGAGTTTACACATTGCATGCTAGGTGACCTGACCTGGTATTGTGTATATGATTGACTGGATCCTTTACTTACTAAAGGTTGACTGGGCGCATCGTGAATTCGACTCGACAGTATCATGGGGTAGGGAGAACAGCTACTAGCGTAGAGGCTACTATTTATTTGCTTTCCTCTAGGTGGCCATTGGTGTGTCGAATGAGCAACGTGTATCGTGCATTATTATTTGTTCGGAGAGCCCCTGTGTAGGAACATTGTCCTCGAGTGCATGTTACACCTAAACTGGTTAGGAGTTATAGTTTTCTGAGTTACTTGACAATTCACTTGTTGGTATTTATTGTTTATCATTCGATATGTATATTATGTATCTTACTACGTCCCTGTGAGGACCTGGTTTCCTTCTAGGCTATTTGCTGAGCTGTTTTCATAGGATTGTTGGGGACTAGTTCTTCTTATTCAGGTATACTTAGAAGTTACCTTCTTCACTGTTCCTCTGTAGTTCATTTTCTATTTTAGATAGCTCATAGTAAGTATTTTATATATATATATATATATATATATATATATATATATATATATATATATATATATATATATATATATATATAACCTTGACAGCGTATACGTATTTAAGTTGGATTGGAGTATGCTTAGTGCGTAACTGGCCATTGTCACGTGGCCTAGTTTTGCGTATTTTGGGACTGGAACGTGACACCATGTCCACCCCCAAACCGAGTTCGGGTTTGGGCTGGGTTCACTATACTAATCTTCCGGTCCAGCCCGAGTTCCCTCCGGTCTAAGCCCGGCCCGGCCTAGGCCCGGTCAAACCCGGTCAATACTAGGCCCGACACGGCCCGATCAACACCTATACTTCACATGGTGCATTGGATTGGTTTGTTGGCTCAAATGACTTGGTTGGACTTGTATTCATGCAGAAGAATCATTCAGAGTCTAAATGACCGGGACGAAGTCGACTCGTCAAATGGTAGATAGTTTTGATCATTCTCACATTTATCTTCACACTTAATAAAATATATGTTACTAGTCTTTGTTTATGAAAATAACCAAAATACCCTTATAACAACTATATTTTAAGGATATTAGGGTAATTTGGCATCTGAAAATTTCTATAAATAGGACATAATTCTTCCAAATTTACCACAATTGAAAGAAGATCAGAAATTTGGTATTATTTTAGCAAAGTTTACAATGAGCATAATATAGAAAGAAAATTCTCGCATGAAGTTCTTGTTGAATACTTGCATTGTAGGAAATGATTCCAGTAAAAACCTAACAGTGGCAAGGGATATCTGGGTAGGCATATGAACAAGTGTATCTAGTATATTGCATCTTCTTAAAAAAAATTATTATTGTTAGATAGGTCATAGGTATATTTAAATTATGCGACATATGTTTGAGTTTTTTTTTTCACTCTACAAAATTTCTTTGTGATATTACAAAAAAAAGTTTGAAGAGAGGGTGAAAACAAAAACTTAAACATAAGTAGTATAATTTTTTAATGCGACTTATGTTTGAGTTTTAGCTTTTAATCTCTTATAAACTTTCTTTGGAGTTACTACGAATTTTTTTGAAGAGAGGTTGAAAATGTAAAACACAAACATAAGTTGTATGACTTATGTAGCAAGAATAATATATATTAAAAAATTAATAAAATATGGGTGTTATTTTAAAATATTGGTGTAAAATTTCTTTATTGTAAAATAAATTGTTTTTTTCTTTTTTTTCTTTTTAAATCGATCCGGCCAGCCCCTCAACCAGCCCAGACCAAGCCCGGTCAGGCCCGACCCACCCCTAAATCAAGTCCGAGTCCAGGTTGGGTTCACTAAAGTAATCTTCTGGCCCAGTCCGGACCGAGTTTCCTCCAGTCTAAGACCGGCCCCGCCAGGTCCGGTTAAACCCGGTCAATACTAGGCCCGACCAGGTCCGGCACGATTAATACATATACTTCACATGGTGCATTGGATTGGTTTGTTGGCTCGAATGACTTGGTTGGACTTGTATTCATGCGGATGAATCATTCAGAGTCTAAATGATCGGGACGAAGTCGATTCGTCAAATAGTGGGTGGTTTTGATCATTCTATCATTTACCTTCACACTTAAAAAAAGATGCTACTAGTCTTTGTTTCTATATGCTATGGGTTTGTTAATGCTAAGTAAAAAAGAACCAAGATAAAAGAGAGTAATTTCACTGCTGTTAACTTGCTACATATAAAAATGAAATATTGAACTGTTATCATAAACATGAAATATTGAACTATTGTTATAGACTTGTGTAATATAATATTGTTGTTATGTTATTATGTGAAATATAGTGATGTTGTGTTATGTTATCTGGTAGAATGTTTTACTCTTATTTCAGAGATGAAATTTATAGATTAATGTTTGGAAGCGTTGAGTTGTCAAGGTAGTAATTCCTGGACTGGAAAGAATAGAAGTGCGAGCGATGGCTCAAAAAATATGATAGTGCAAGGGAGAATATGTTGCATAGTTAATTCAATCTATGTTATCCTGCATGTTATATTTTTATAACTAAGTTGAATATGAATGTATGATTATGGACAACTTGTATACAAGCTTTCATTGTTAGAACGGTCATCGTGGCACCGGGACCGATTCGGCTAAGGAAGAAAAGGAATAATTATGTTGCCGTACTAGCACGTGGTTATTTGAAAATTTTCAGTATATCCTCGCCGAAAGGATCATTGTCTAACTAAAAGATATAGTCCAAGATAACTTGTGGTGCCAGTGATAATGCATGCTAATGTCAATCTATTTGCAAGTTTATCAAGTTGTTTGCATGGACGAACTCACGACATATTTATATTTTATGAAGACTAGAATTTGATACAGTAAAACACTTGTGACACATTTATATTTTAGTGTTCTTTCTTTGGCTAAGCGGTGGTTGAGTGTATTACCAGACAAGAAATTCAAGGTACTAATTCCTAATATGCAGCCAATAAAAGACATATGCATAAGCTTCAAGAGGGGAGTGAATCCAGACCTTAGTCAAACTCGGACTGGGTCCTTATGACATCTTATAGTATCCCCGACTAACCACTATGTCAACATTACTTCATGTATAAATATATTATACATATATATTAAACTTTACTATGTTTAAAAAAGGCTTTTTATAAGGGCACTACCATATTTACTTGGGGCTAGCCCAGGATTGGGGCTAGCCCACTAAGGAGGAAATTTTACTTATACTAACCCATCCTTTTACTCATACTAACCCACTACTTCCAAACCCTCCCAAACACTCCCAAACCCAAACCACCCCACCGGAGCTTTCCCCCCTCCCGTCGGCCGATCTCCGCTGTCCTCCTCCTCCTTGTCGATGGCTCCCAAAGTCTCGAAAGAACCAAGGTACAAATCATCATTCTCCTTGTGCTATTGTATTTGCAAAATTGTCCAAAAAATTTAAAAAATCCTATTGCATTTTGAAAATTTTGAGTGATTTTATTTCCATTCTTCAAATGAGGGCATACAAGTCCTTGGCGGAGTTTAGGATGTAGTTTAGACGTTCACTTGGTTGATCGAACACGATTTTAGGGCGTACAATGTCGAGAATCCTCGATATTGTCGAGCAGTATCGGGCGGGACTGTAGAATTTCCTGCAGTCCCATATAGATTTAGGACTGTAGAAAAATCGACAGTCCTATATATATTAAGGACTGTCGGATTGTCTACAATCCTCAATTTATATAGGACTGTAGGCATTTCAATAGTCCAAAAAAATTAGGACTGTTGAAAATTCTACAGTCCTGTATACTTACAGGACTGTAGAAATTTCTACAGTCCTCAATGTAAAATTTAATATTATGTTAAAATAGAAATTAATTTTTGTCTGTATATATTAATTTTTGTCTTATAGTCATGTCCCTGGAAAGGACACTGTGGATGAAGATATGAAAAGATGCCCTACTGCGTCGATGCGTAAGGAACGCACAATTTTATGTACTACTGAACTAGGCGTCACTATCCGCGAGGCGGAGGCACGCCCTGAAGTGAGAAAACGTCGATTGACGAAGAAGACTGCCCTTCATTCGAAGAGACGTGCTCCTCCTAGTTCTTCCGGTTCTTCTTCCTCCTCCGATGAGGACATGCCTAATGTTCCAAATCGGCCTACTGATGGTTCAGGACCTAATATTGCATACCAAATATGGAATAATCCGGTAAGTACATTACGTTATGACCTAAGATAGTCCTGTCGAGAGTCTTCCACAAACTACTCGTCCAAACGGTTGCTCTATGTTACCGTCGATCGAAAACTATATTGCATACCAAATATGGAACAATCTGGTAAGTACATTACGTTATGATAAATTTATATATAGTTGTAAGTTCAAAGTTCATTTTACATAGAGGTATAATTTCATCCAATTGTTGACTTTTCAGGAGAGTGGTCGTATGTTGACGGTGATCAACCACGGGAAAAAATGCAATACATGGAGGTATGAATTATTGGGAGATGATATGAAGGCAAAAATCAGTCCCACCGGTCTACAATATTTGGGTAGCTACTCATATACGACGGTGGATAATGTACTGATTTCAGCATTTGTAGAACGGTGGCATCCAGAAACCAACACTTTCCATCTACCCAATGGGGAGTTGACGATTACCCTTGATGACGTCCATCATATATTGGGACTTAGGGTTGATGGTCGTCCTATGATGAATCATACTTTTGATGAGTCGAGCATCAACTATTACGACAATATTGTGGATCATGTATCAGGGTGTCTGGGAGTTGATTCCACTAGTTTTACTAGTCTTCGAGAATTCAAGAAGTCCTACGGACTTCCTCTAAAATATTTGGAGGAGATATTCGCTGAGTCGGCCCCCGAAATTGATAATAGCAAAAATATGGCCCGCGGTTATATACAGTTCATCTTAGGGGCTGTCGGCATTACCGATAAGTCTGGAACGTCCATAAATGCCAAATATCTTCTCAATTTGGACAACATTGAAACGGTGGACGAAATTTCTTGGGGAAGCGGTATACTGGCATACCTTTACCGCGAGCTTGGTGCGGCATCCCGTGTGGGTTCGAAAACAATTTCTGGATGCCAGACTCTACTCCATGTATAGATATATCTTTGTCAACTTGTTTACATAAATTTAAATTGTGTTGTTTATTTTTTGGACTAATATATTTCCGGTAACGTGAAGGCATGGATATACGAGCACTTTTCAACCCTGCAGCGGGCGAAACTGAACCGAGGGTATGACGAGAACCTGCCTAGAATGTGCCGATGGAAGCCAACTAAGGAAGATGCCAAACGTTCTCACACATTGGCCGCTCTACGGCATGCACTCGAAGATATGACGACAGAAGAGGTGAATATAGACCTAATTTTGTACTTAATTGGTATTAATTTACTACGTTATGCTAAATGACGTTATGCTAAATTTTATGTGATGCGGATTGTATGGGATCCATACCGTGATTTGCGACAGACTACCTGACCATTGCAACCAGTCGCCTTATTTCACGGTCTTATCAGTTGTCATGAAATCGAGGAGGCTTATATGCCGGATAGAGTGCTCCATCAGTTTGGCTACGTACAAACTATCCCAAGGCGCACTTTGCAAATGATAACTCCTCCGGGCGGTACAAAACCGCTAAACTATATTCCTGCGGCGTTCAACTGGGTATCAGACTTTTTTACCGAGTGGCAACGCCACGTTATTAGAGATACCGAACGTCAAGCAGCAATCAATATGACGGAGTGTAGCGACGACTACCTCGCCTACTACGCCGGTGTCGGACTGCCTACCTTGTTCCAACGCGGAGGGGATATTGTGCGTGTACCTTCAGAGCTTCCTGCCAAATCGGTCTTGTATACTGCACTGGTCAAGATGGTGAGCCAACTTGTAGACTTTAAGTTTGATATTTGTAACTGTTTCTAACAATTTTTTTTCATTCTCATGAATAGGCAAGGAAAGTGAAGAAGTTGGGAAGAAGCCTCGTAAGTTGCCAGGGTTTGAATTATATGGCAAACAATGACGAACTCCAACAAATCGACAATGCTGAAGAATTTTCTTTCTTGGAAAATAGAGAGCAACGTACAAAGAGGCGTCATAAAGTTTAAACTTTCATTTTGAGTTGTAAAAGTTTAAATGAATATGACTTTTGAGAATTGTAATAGTTTAAACTATGATTTTCAGTTGTATGAGTTGTATGACTTTTGCTACTATTGATATTTTCAATAAATTTGCTACTATTGACAACTATGAGTGAATTTGAGTTGTATACAAGTTTAAAATATCAATTTGAACTGCATACATACTGTGGTCTAATGTGCAGACAGTGGGGGTAATTTTATATATAAGACAGTGTATAAACTGTATGTATGAGGACTGTCACTAATTTGACAGTCCTAGTATATACTAGGACTGTCAAAATAGTGACAGTCCTAAAGTTACATATAAGTGTGATAAGAAAGTGGGTAAACTTTAGGACTGTCACAATTTTGACAGTCCTAGTTTATACTAGGACTGTCAAAATAGTGACAGTCTTATTATATACTAGGATTGTCACTATTTTGACAGTCCTAGTATATACTAGGACTGTCAAAATAGTGACAGTCCTAAAGTTACATATAAGTGTGATAAGACAGTGGGTAAACTTTAGGACTGTCACAATTTTGACAGTCCTAGTATATACTAGGACTGTCAAAATAGTGACAGTCCTAAAGTTACATATAACTGCTAATAGACAGTGGGTGAACTTTAGGACTGCTACAATTATGACAGTCGTAGTATCCTGGAAGTTTTACATATTGACAGTCCTAGGTTATTAGTAGCAATACACAACATACAGTCAAAATCTATTAGTATCAATTCAATAACTCCTTTCATTACATAACATACACACAACATACAACATATAGTTCAATATACAGGGATCAACACAAAATATATTTTCATTATACAGTATCAATCGATTAGAATATCAAAGTAGTCGTCCGGCATGATTTTTGGATCCTCCATAGTCATCATCTTCTTATAGGCCGCCATTGCATCCTTGTAGGGTGTCGTCCATGCGATCGCTTCCTTTGGTGCGTGTTTATACCAAAGCGTAGAAGGTGACGAAATTGGAGAATGAGCGATCAACCTTGGGATGACGAAGTGTTGTCCGACAAGCCCTATGCAACATAGATTGGATACTCGGTGTTCGGCCGGGAGGGCACACATTGGAAAGAAAGTATTGTTAATATCTTGTGAGATAATTACAATAGGTAACTTATACCTATTAGAGAATACGTAAGCAGCAGGCGGAACATCCATGTAATGGTCTGGTCCGATAACTGTTTCCGTACAAGGTATGCCTGCTAACAAATCTCCAACAATTTTTTCGCCAAGTATCTGGCTATAGAAGGCTAGTCGCGACTCCAACTCCTCGTACAGCTCTGCCCTAACCTGTCTCCATCCTGCTTTAACTGAATAGCCTAGTTGTCTTGCTAGTGCATGGTATCCACAGTGGCCATCCGCAGGAACATCAACAATAGACCAAATGAAATTCTGTATCTCAGGTAGAAAATTTTCAATGTATAGACTATAAGAAACAGAAAAGTTTTCAACACCCTCCGCCGTGCCTGCATCTATCGTTTTCTGTTTCTTCCCCCTTCGAATAGTTAGCTTACTCTTTTTCTGCGAAAATACCCCCCATCCATTACGGACTTTACCTCCAAACTGCGTTCGATATGTTCAAATAAGGATGGATCTCTTTTAGTTGACTCCTCCTCCTTTTTTGCTCTACTCTTTCTTGACTGTGGTCTTACCTTAGGAGTTCGAACAACGGATGGCTCTTGCAATCGAGTTATTGCCGGGACTGCAATCTCTTGGATTTTAAACTCAATGGATCTTCTCTCCGGTTCCGATGCGCCACACCACCTTGCGTGAAGTAGTTTCACTTGGGGCAACGCAAAGAAATCATCTTGCACTTCCACCGTCGGCATTATCGACAGCTGTCGCCAACGTTGATCAACACCATCTATTGGAATAGGTATAGATTCACGACGGTATTCGTTGATCTCATGTGCACACGGAAGTCCGAGTGAATGTCGATATGAACAACCGTAAATCTCGGGATCATAACCCACCGACTTTGACCTACGAATCTCCTCAAACAATAACTCCAAGGCCTTGTGAGATACCACATGGGTTAAACCATCCAAGAGGTGTTCTTGCTTGTATTCATGCTTTGCAATATTGAGGCTCATCTCAAATGATGCTACAATATCGTTCACTGTGGCAATAGTCATCAAATGAATCGATTGCCAAACAGAGACAAAATTACCGACCGATGACCGTAGATATCTTTTTAAACATGAGTGTGCTCCTTCGACCCGGTTCGTAGTGATCGTGCCATAATGCTTCACCATGTTGGTCCATGCTAAGACGAATTGCTCTTTATGTGGTTCTAGCCAAGTATCTTTGATATAAGATATGCATGTCGGATTACTCGTCTCCCACTTTTGTTGGAACATGTACCATGCTGCGTCGTAACTGTCTGTAGTACTTGCTCGCCATACAAGACTCCAATCACTGTAGAATTCTTCGAAGCGAAGCATGTCAATTTTACCGTCCACTGTTTCAAATTTTCTCTTGCATTGAGCTTGGATATTTCTATTTATATGCCAAGTGCATAGTAGTCTATGCGCATGCGGAAATACAATATCTATAGCATTTATCAACGCATATTCTCTGTCAGTAACAAAAACAGACGGCTCTTTGTAATCTGTGTAAAGGGATTGTAGTTTCCTCAACGCACATGTGTAATCCTCTACTGTCTCACTCTTCATAAAACAAAAAGCGACTGTAAATATTTTTTCCGTAGACGTAAACCCGACAACGTGAAAAAGGGGCATCTTGAACTTGTTGGTCTTATATGTACAATCAAGGACCAACACGTCTGCGAAGGACCGAGCCAAGTGTGTGCAATTAGGATGAGCCCAAAACAATGAAAGGAGTTCATCAGTTTGTGGATGTCTTCTATGGTACTCCACGTAGTGATGCTCCCCAAGCAACTTCAATACTTGCTGCATCGCCATTCTTCCTTTCATACTATTGCATTTCGCTCTGGCCAAACTATTATAGATCGTCCTCATGGTAGACTTGTTCCCATCTTGTTTTTGTCGCACAGCAGAATAAATTTGTTTCGGTGCAACTCCTGAAAGGAACAATTCTTCAACCAACTTTTTCTCATCCTCCTTCAACCGTGCCACGTAGGCATGACCCGTAAGTGTCCCTGGAATAGGATGATTGTGTCTTCCATTCTTAACTTCGATTTTTCACTTCACATCTTCAACTTTTACAATCAACACCTTCAATGGACAACCACATTTTCTCGTCCCAACGTTTTTCTTAGGGATTTTTTTTTCAACAATACCCTTTTTTTTATGATGCTCCCTAAACACATCTCCTCTTTCGCATCCCAGCTCAAGATATTTTCGGCCCGGCCGAGATCGGATGGATCTTGCAATGATAATAACTACGTTATGTCGTCTCCCAACTTCTCTGCACCACTCTAATGCTTCTTCATGGCTTGCAAATTCAATATTCGTTGAGAAAATATCATCCACATCAACACCAACAGCAGGATGTACCACAATATCTGAACAAGGTTGGTCCTATAACCAATATAAAATAATATAAAAATTAATAACTTCATATAATTATCCAGGACTGTCACTATTTTTATAGTCCTATTTTTAAATAGGACTGTCCAAATTATGACAGTCCTACTTTTATATAGGACTGTCGAATTTATGACAGTCCTCTATTAATTTAGGACTGTAGATTATTTGACAGTCCTATATTTATATAGGACTGTCTAATTTTTACAGTCCTAACTCGTGACTGTCAAATTATGGTTGTCGTTTTACGTACCGTACGTGCTTCGAAACAACCAACTTGTTCTTCGGAACGTCCGGAGTGCATATTTAATGAATTGGACGATCCGACTTCGTCATCGAATATTTTTTCATGCATTGTTCCTACAATAGTCAAAATAAACTAAATCTTTTTCGGACAATTGCAAAACTTATTCATCGTAGGTTGTCGAAGACATACCGGAAGAATATTCCTTGGAGTATCACCAAAGTAAAATCCTCCTCCAACCACAACTAGCAATTTCCAAATTTAGGTTTGGGCTTGGTGGAATGAGGGTTTCTTCAAGTCTAGGTGGAATGTCAAAAATAGAAAGCCATTTCACTTTTATACTTTGGTGTAGGCTAGCCCCAAGTAACTATGAGAGTGGCAAACTTGTAATTTTGGGAAATGGGACTGTCAAAATTATGACAGTCCTAACAATTTGTAGGACTGTCAAAATTTTGACAGTCCTTCCAAGTGGTAGGACTGTCAAAATTTTGACAGTCCTGATTATAACAGTGGGCTAGCCCCGAGTAACTTTCATGATGGCAAACTTGTAATTTTTTCCAAATTTTCAATGGGCTAGCCCCGAGTAAAATGTGTAGTGCCCTTATAATTTGCCTTAAAAAAGAACGACATGCGGGCCTATCAGGACCCAACCATGATTTAGTTCGAACCCTGCTCGGACCGAAAATACCCGGATCTTGGTTAGGGTTTGGAGTTTTTATTTTAAAGCCCTTTCGGCCTAGTCCCGGTCAAATCCGATAAAAATTAGACCCGGTCCAGTCCGGATCGGCCCAATACACATCTTAAGGAGGGAGAGAGAGAGAGAGAGAGAGAGAGAGAGAGAGAGTTACTAATAGAAGTTAGGGTTACTTACACTAACTATTCCTAAGTTTTGAATTTATTATACGAGGTACCCCTACTTTTAAACTAATTACACTGACCATCCCTTCCTTTAGAAAAAAAAAAATTAAAAATAGGAGTAGTTAGTGTTATAACTTTTCATTTTTATCTTAAAGTAGGAGTATCCAGTGTAATAAATATAAAACATAGGGTTGGTCAGTGTAATTAGTTTAAAAATAGAAATATTTTGTGTAATAAATCCAAAATTTAGGAGTAGTTAATACAAATAACCCTAGAAGTTTTTATGAATATTTTGTGTTGTCCTAAGAAGGGATGAACACTGGTAGTGTTGGATTTTGGTAGCTATGTTTTGATTAATGCTAGTAATATTATGAAGGAGACTATGAGTAGTAATCTGGATGTATTTGATCAAACTTGTAATAAGTTCTTGTTCAAGTATCAACGAAATTTTAGTTGGATAGTTGTCAGGTGCTTCCTGGCAATTATCTACCAGTTTAAGTGTGAAACTTATATATATCAGAAGAGTTTAGATAATTTAACATGTCTAGTAAAACCCAAAGAAATCCCCCAAACTAGACTAGGGCGTGTTGGTATGATGAAACTGGGATGAAACTGCCAATTTTTTGGATTTTTTTGTGAAAGTCTTCAGATGTTTGGCTCTACTTGAAACTGGTGATTGAAAGTGCATGACAAGACCTGTTTCAGTTCCTGTCTCCTACTCTCTCCTTCACATTTCACTTCCTTCGTTTTTTTTTTTTTTTCGGTGAACTCCTTGAAACTGCGTAGGAGGGAAGGAGGGTGAAAGTGTTTGCAACTGTCGATTTGGAACTGTCAATTTGGAAGCCCTCTTTCGAGTCACCCCTAACCGTCGCTCCCGACATACAATCTTTTTGGTGGATCTCATCGGCGAGGATGCGGTGGCAGTGGCAAGAACGCTGCGACATTGGCGGTGGCGAGAACGCTTCGGCTAGGGTTAGAGGGTGGTGGCGGTGGTGGTTGTGATGGAGGAAGAAGGATGAATACATCGGACGGAGGAATGCTCTGGAGAAATGGAGTGTGCTGAAAAATGTTCTTTGTTGGGAACGTAAAGAAGTCTCTGGACAAATGTGAAGATTCTTTGATAATAGGTTTAATAATGGGTAATTAAATAATGGTGGATGTAAAGAAATCTCTTGTCAAAGCTGTTTAATAATGGATGTAATAATGGTAATTAAAAAAATGAAAGTCTAATTATAATTTAATCTGTTTAATAATGATAATTAATTTAATTATCATGATTAATTTAATTTGTCTTTAGTATTTTTTTTGTTTATTTATGATAATTTTATTTTTTATTTGAGAAAATTTACATTCATTAATTATTTTGGGGGTAAGCCTACCGGAGGTTATCATATTTCTAACCACATTCACTTTCAACAACCATTCAAAAAGTCGGAACTCATTTTTTTTTTCCACTTTCAACAACCATCCAAACAACAAAATTCTTTTTTTCTCCACTTTCATATATTTCAATTTTATCAACAAAACAACTTTTGGAAAGTCATAATTTTTCCGTACGCATTGCGTACACAAATTTTATTTTTTCACTTTTTGTACTTTCGATACGTACAAAAATTTCGTTTTTCCACTTTCGTACTTTTGTGCAACCAAACAGGCCCTAGATGCATGCGCTCAAACTGAAAAATCATTGAGAAAGATAGCAGTATTCCTGCCACTAGTTTTTGAGTTTTGCAACAGACTGCTCCAAAATGAATTTATGTCTTGGCTCTGTGTAGAGCAGCATTTCACAAAGGCTTTTGATAAGGGCACTGCAACTTTTACTTGGGGCTAGCCCAGGATTGGGGCTAGCCCATTAATGAGCAAAGTTTACTCACACTAGCCCATCAGTTTACTCATACTAGCCCACTTGGAAACCCTTCTTCCCAAACACTCCCAAACCCTCCCCACCCCACCGGAGCCCTCCCCCCTCCCGCCGTCCTCCTCCGCCTCCTCCCCCGTCCTCCACCGCAGCCTCCCGTCGCCGCGCCTCCCATCGTCGTCGTCGTCACAAAACCAAAAAAGAAAATGAAAAAACAGAAGAACTGTCAAAATGTTAATTTTTAGGACTGTCAAACTTTTGACAGTCCTACCAATTGGAAGGACTGTCAAAATTTTGACAGTCCTAAAAATTTTGACAGTCCTACCAATTGATAGGACTGTCAAAATTTTGACAGTCCTAATTTTTTTGACATTGACAGTCGACAGTCTAAAAATCATGATCTAAAATATATGTTGATTTTTAGGACTGTCAAAATTTTGACAGTCCTACCAATTGGAAGTACTGTCAAAATTTTGACAGTCCTAAAAATTCAACATATATTTTTAGGACTGTCAAACTTTTGACAGTCCTTCCAATTGGAAGGACTGTCAAAAGTTTGACAGTCCTAAAAATATATGTTGAATTTTTAGGACTGTCAAAATTTTGACAGTCGTTCCCATTGGTAGGACTGTCAAAATTTTGACAGTCAAAATTTTGACAGTCCTAAATTTTTTTTCTGTTAATTTATTTTTGTTAATTGTTGGGGAGGCCAATTTCAAAATATCCTTAAAATTTCTATCCTTAAATTTTGTTAAAGTATTATGTTATTTAAAATAGTAAATTTATTATTGGTACATTAAATATTTTGTTAAAAAAAAAAAAAATTTTACAAAAAGTAAAATTTGGAGGTCGAAACATCGTTTTTTTGCGATTCTAAAAATTTGAGAAGTCCGTCAAACGGTGAAACTATTTATCCCGAAGTACTTTTCCATACGATCATTTTGGCTCAAACTGGAGCTTGTTTCGATCTCCCAGTCAAAAGTTATGATACTTTAAAGTTTTATATTTTATATTTTTGCCTGTAATATGTACGTCTTACTTCGGATGAAAATTCTCTCTACACGAATTGTGTTACTCTCGTCGAAAACATACAAATAGACCTATTTTGTGACGAAAAACGATTTCAAAACAAATAGTTATGGCCGTTTAAAGTCTGATCGACGGCAGACGTAATATTCGTACGGTAGAATTTTTTTTTTTTGGGTTCAATAATAACATATTTTATTTTGGATGTTAAACTAAATAAAAAAAATCAAAATCCAAAACTAACTAAATATAATTAAACTTAAAAAATAATCCTGACAATTAAAATTAGGACTGTCAAAATTTTGACAGTCCTCATTGTTTGTGGGACTGTCAAAATCCTGACAGTCCTTGTTTTATATAAAATTTTCAGTGGGTTAAAATTAGGACTGTCAAAATTTTGACAGTCCACATAGCTTGTGGGACTGTCAAAATTATGACAGTCCTAACAATTTTTAGGACTGTCAAAATTTTGACAGTCCTTCCAAGTGGTACCTATAATATTTCAGTCCTTCTCAAAACTCTCAACATATAATATTTAATAACGTGTCCTAATGGTACAGATGGGATAGTTCCTGGAGGGGATAGTTCCTGGAGGCCTAGACAACAGCAAATGCATTGTTGTATGCTTCTTACAAGAAATACATCCTCAAAACATCTGTACGCTTACAAAAACACAAAAAGTATCAGAATTACGTATAAGCCACTCTTTAGTGTTCTTTAGTAGGATGAAATTTTTTTTTTATGTCATTTCCACCGGATTAGGAACTAAGTTCCCAAGGAAATATTCGAACCGTGCTCATCCCCACGGGAGCCCCCCATCGTAACCAACAGGCCACGACTCCACGGGAGCCCCCCATCTTAGTAGGATGACATAGCTTGGTTTAAACTCTTGCCCATTAGTTACTGCAAATGGCAAGAGAATACGTTACTTGAAAGGACACTTGAATAGATTTAAAATAAAACATTGGAAGTATGAACATACAGTATGTTTAAAAAAATGTTATTAGTAACAATAAAAAAAGGATGAAACCAAATAAGGATCCTCTTCATAGAGGCGTGAATATAGTAGTAGAAATGTTTTAAACAATAACCAATGAGAACCAAAAATACAACAATGAGAACCATATTTCATCACAGGCAGAAAGCATTTAAATCATGAAGAAAACCAGCTCAGGCTCCAGTATTCATGATGGATGGACGTACTTTCCATTTTCTTTATGCCACCAAATTAACTGTTTACATAATAGAGTGCCTGCACTGGAAATCAAGTTTTTAAATAATGGAGATGTACAGCAACCCCAATGGCTTGAAGCTAGGATGCCAAAGTTCCTCCAAGAATATCCTCTAATAGCTTCTCCCAAGCAAGGTTCATAGTATTGGTATCAGAATTGGTTATAGATCCTTCTTATGAATATCACTATCGGAGTTTTCCAGTTTTGACTAAATCGGATAGTGGTGTCAGATTACATAGTTTCCAAAAGCCAAAAACAGTATTAGAAAACTAAAAAAGTACATTTGATACATTAAGGCATTCTTTGAATTATTTGTTTTTCGTTATTTCCGAATGGAATAATATTCAACCTTTTGTTCACTCGCAGTAATATTGTTGTTGCTTTCAAACAAAGTACACCACACTAGATAGTTTCAATAGAGTTTCGGATGAAATATTAAGGTGTTGTTAGTTTATAGATATGCAACTTCGACAGATGGTAATGGTTATAGCCCAATTGTAATGTTCTCGAATCTTTAAACAGACACACTACACAGTGTAGTATGTCAATGCAAGCCACGACCTAAACATTGTATCAACACTTTCTTTTCCACACTTTACTCTTTTTCATTTTTTTTCTTTGCTAAATTGAAGGAGAAGGAGAACCCAATGTCAATATAGATCAGTATTGGTGGGGTCACTATCAAATAGGCAGGCCAAAACTTATACGATACGGGCGATTGGTATAAACCTTGGTCCCAAGTTCCTCGATCTTCCTCGTCAATCAAGTTGGAGGTGCATTAACCTTTAACTTTTCCTCTCTCTCTATCTTCCTCGTCAATCAAGTTGGAGGCGCATTAACCTACATTTCCTCTATCTTCCTCGTCAATCAACTTGGAGGTGCATAAATCTAAACATTCGAAACTCTCTATCATTAAAGATGGTTTACAAGCAAATCAGCAGCAACAAAAATAAAAACTTTATCCCAAAATTTTGGGGTTGGCTACTTTGAATCCTTTTATCTGTTCAACTCTGTATGTCCTATGTAGCATTAACAAAAATCAAATACTTTGTCACGGCCACAATCCAACTTCATTTTAGGTGTAACCCTATGTAAACCCCCTGAATTTCCCTAATTATTAAATCTTGGATTTTTCCCATTTTCTGGAAATTTTCGGAAATTTTTCTGTAATTAAAATCATGGTTTTCGATCATTAAACGATTTTTAATTGTTAATAAACAATATTAAAATATCATGAAAATAACATTTTTGGGTGTAAAATAGAAAACCGGACTTAGGGTAATTTTCTGGGATTTTATTGGGCCTCAGACCAATTTTTAAAAGCCTAAAAACTATTTTTATAATTATTTAATTAATTACTGTTTTATTTATTATTATTATTATTATTATTGAATTTATTTTAATTTTATTCTCTGTCTTGGGCCCGGCCCGGCCCAGTGGGCCGAGCCCATGGTTTCCAGCCCAGCCGGCCCTCACTCACCCTAGCGGGTCGGGCGGGTTCTCCCCGTCCGGATCCGCGCCCGACCCGGACCCGCTTCACCTCCACCCTCTCCCACGACTCCCTCTCTCCGGAATTCTCGCCGCCGCGATTTCCGGCTAACCGCCCCCACGTCGACCGCGCCTCTCCGGATCCCGCGGCCACGACGCCGGCCGAGACCCCTCGCAACTCCCCTATTAATACCCCCCTTCTCCGACCACTTCCACCCCCAAAAACTCAAACCCTAACCCTAGATCTATCTTCTCCGGCAGCCGTCCGGCGACCTCCGCCTCCCTCAGTCACCTGCGACGACTCCCCAGACCCGCCGACGAACCTCCTCCTCTCTCCTCCTCACAGCAAACCTTTCCGGCCGCCCTCGAATCCACTCCCCGCCGTTCGAGAGCCGCCCTAGCAGCTGTCGACGACTTCCCGGTAGCCGCAGCCACCGCCCAGCCCTCGCCGGAGCCGCCGCAGCCCCGCCGTGACCTCGCCGACGGTCGACCAGCCCCGGCGTACCCTCCAGCGAGCCCGGACACGCCGCGGACACGACCTAGACGCGGATACGAGCCAGGACACGCGTCCAGGACACGATACGGACTCAGAATCGCGTGTCGGACTCGAAATACCCCGATCCCGAGTCCGAGGCCTCCCCTCGGTACTCCTCCATCAGTTTCCCGGTAGGTGCCCCTATCCGAGCGCCTGTCCCTTGCAAAACCGCTCCCCTGTCCGACCGGGACTGACAGAATAAAGCTCTGTCAATCCCGGGATAGCTTAGAATTTGATAGTTTATAGTTAATTAGTTAATGTAATGATTGTTAGTTTTGGTTAATTAATTAACGATTTAATGCAACGATCCTCAATACGTATATTAATTATATATATATATAATAAAATGAAAACCTTATTAAATATTACGTAAATTAGTAATTACTTAATAGATAATTTCTGAAATAATTTTTAGTATTTAAATACTAATTAGTAATTATTTAATCTATAATTCTGAAATGATTTTCAGTATTCAAAATATAATATGTTTTCCAAAATATCATTTCTCTTATAAATTAATTGCTAAAAACAAACGATATTATTTTTATTAAAATCGTTCTTTCCTATTATCCTATCAGAAACAAAACGACATTTTACCATAAAATATTTTTCTACGATAAAATAAATAAAGTTTTATTATTATTAAAAAGGGTTTTGTTTTACTAAATCACTAATAATAATTATTATTATTATTTTAATCGATCGTTGGATTTAAATCATTAACTTAGTTAACTAATCAAGACAGATTAAAACCCTTTGTCTAATTCTAAAATCAGATTATTAATAATTGTAGGTCCCTGTAACTAAGGTTGAGACCGTCGCGACATCTCACTCGCGTCACCAACCAACTCCAGGCAAGTTTCATATAATTCAAAACCGGTATTTTAGTTGTAATTAAATATGTTGCATGTCATATAGATATATTGGGACGACACTGGATTTCACGGAACCGACTGATTGACTGATTGATTGACTCATTGACTCATTGACTCATTGACTATTGCCTTGGGAACTGGGGAGAAAAGTTAGCACCCGTGGTCAAAGCCCCCTTATTGCCTCATTGTGGATAGCTGAAGTCCAACCTCACTGGACTGACGCCGCACCGTGTTCACGCGAACACAGATTGCCTCCAACCCCAGCCGGCCACGGGATGCTACCTTTCTCAAAACACTTTTAGTGATTGTAGCTTGTCATCATTGCTTCATCGACATTTACTGTTCTTGTTTCATATTTGTTGCATACAAAAATATAAATATTGTTCAAAACTATCTCATTGCATCATTTTAATTATCGTTAAGATGCTGGAATTGGATATATGTTCTTGCTCCCTCCTGACTGGAGATTAACAATTTTAGGTGATTGCGGTGACGATGAGGCGTATGATACCTTTTATGGTCCGGACCAGAGTACTGAAGCCCTAGCGGAACCTAGCCAGGAGGCCGATGTTTAGTTGTTCCCCTTTTATTTCCAAATTGTAATAATCAGGGTTGAAGTAATAACCCTGGACCATGTTTTGTTTGATCTTTGATTGTAAATGAATTTCTCTCTCAGACTTAGCAATAAAAAATTGAATTTCCTTCATGTATTCTGGATGTCTGTGTGTTACTACGGATTGATACAGCTTACTGCCGCCGTCTCACAACGGTGCAGGCTGGGCATGATCCGACTGGACCCAGATTATTGGGACCGGGTCGTGACATGTTTTCAGTGGTGGCCCATGCAGGTCTAGTTTACAACCTTTGGCCTAGTCAACTTAGGCTGGCCAAACAAACCGACTTGCCTTTGACTTTAGGTTTAGTATGACTTTAGGAAAACAGACTCTAGAAACAATTAGAACACTTAGAATTCTTGAAAAAATTTCAAACTGTCACATCATAGGACCAAATTCTTCTATCTATACATATGTACAATTATTTTTGCTTGCTTATAGAACATAGGTTACCTTGCTTATGTTTGCTTCCTAAACCTTCCAGAAGATGGCACGAGGAAAGACAACCCGTTCCGGCCCAGCCGAAGATGAGGCTTCGTCTTCTGAGCACACCCCAACTCAAGCTCAGTCAGACCCCTCTCCGTTGCAGCTCACAGATCGCCCCCATGCTGCAAGAGCTCCCCGAGCTGCCTACACTTCAGTAGTGCATGCAGCTCCACCCATTCCTCCCAGGACCACATCGATTCCAGCCGATGTGACTCCTCCTGTTGCACCACCTGTGCCAGTGGACCCCGCTGAACTCGTAGGCCTGCTACGAGGAGTTCTTGAAGCCCAGAGGGCCCAAGCTGAAGCAAATCGCGAGCAGACCGCGATTATGAGAGAGGGCATGGAGAACGCCCATAATGTAGCCATGGCAGCGCTAGGAACATCCCGGTCAGAACAGGAGCCTGCCAAGGTAATTAAGGATTTAAAAGCTTGGATTCCATTAATGAATTTCTAGTCTAACCACAAACCTGTTATCCAGGTAAAAGTTGGAACTGTAGAAAACTTTAAGAAGTTGGACCCGCGTCCCTTCAAGGGGACCGAAGGCATCATCTACGCAGACGAGTGGCTAGATGATATGGAGCGACTCCTCAGCGTCGCTCGACTCCCAGACGACCTCATGGTTGAGGCCGTAGCACTCCAGCTGAGAGACTTGGCCAACATTTGGTACCGCAACGAGCCAAGATTTCAAGCTGGAGGGATTTCCTGGCGGCTATTCAAGAAGCAGTTCAAGCGGAAGTTCTTTCCAGAGGCTGCCCTCGAAGCTATGGGAAGGCAGTTTCAAGACCTGAAGCAAGGAGACCGCACAATTGAAGAATATGCGGCTGAGTTCAACAGGCTTGGCAGGTTTGCAAGCCACCTGGTGGACAACCCTGTAGAACGTGCTAAGAAGTTCCGGCACGGACTACGTGAAGAGATCCGCACCTTAGTAGCTGCTAACGGTGCGAAGACTTATGACAAGATGTTGAAGGTGGCCCAAGATGTAGAGGCCAGTGCACCTGCTCGACCCAAGAGGGAGCATCCAGGGTCAAGCAACAGCTATCAGGGCAACAACAAGAGGCACAGCAACAACAACAATAGGCCCTCCTATCCCCAGCAGTCCCAGCAACAACAGCCAGCAGCGGCCAACAAAGCGCATCAGTACAACCAACCAAAGGCGGTCAACTGCGTCTACTGCAAAAGGCCAGGTCATACCGCCGAGATCTGCCGGAAGAAATTGGGACACTGCCTTGCTTGTGGATCTGCCACCCATCAAGTAAAGGACTGCCCCACAGCATACAACAAAACTGGAGCTGGACAGCAGAGAGGTCCACTGCCTACCCAGCAGCAGCGCTACAACCAGCACAGAGCCGGGCAAGCTTTTGCCTTGACTGTGGAAGAGCCAGAAGCTGAACCCGAGACGGAAGGAGATGTCATCGCAGGTTCCATTCTACTTCATTCGCACCCTGCCTTAGCATTATTTGATTCTGGAGCATCACACAGTTTTATATCTGCAAACTTCATTTCTGCACACCATCTAGTTACTGGCATAAGTAAGATAATCTGTAGGGTTATGACTGGTGGAGGACCAATACCCATTAGTGAGACTTGTAGCTGCCCAGTCACTATCTCAGGACATGAGTTTCAGACTCAGTTCCTAATAATGCCTCTGCCAAACTATGACGTAGTCTTGGGCATGGATTGGCTTAGTCAACATCATGCTCTGATAGACTGTCGAGAAGGCTGCGTAACTCTAGATCCACCTGGAGGACCTAAACTCAAAGTGATTCGAGCACCTGAAGGCGTGGAATGTGTGTCCTACACATCCATCACTGAAGAAACCGGACCCCCTCATCCTCTCATAGCAGAATTTATAGACGTCTTCCCAGACGATCTTCCAGGGCTACCCCCTGATCGAGATGTGGAATTCTCGATCGATCTTGTACCTGGCGCAGCACCAATCTCCCAACGCTGCTACCGAGTGAATCCCAAGGAGTCCAAGGAAATGAAAGACCAAATTGACGAGCTTCAGGCGCAAGGATTCATCAGGACCGGTGCCTCACCCTGGGGTGCACCAGTCTTGTTTGTACCCAAGAAGGATGGGACAGTCAGAATGTGCATAGACTACCGGGCATTGAACAACATCACTATCAAGAACAAGTACCCGCTGCCCCGGATCGACGATCTCTTCGACCAGCTGAGTGGAGCTAAGGTTTTCTCGAAGATAGACCTCAGATCGGGTTACCATCAAATCAAGGTGAGGAAGGAAGATATTCCAAAGACGGCATTCAACACCAAGTATGGACAATTTGAATTCTTGGTCATGCCCTTTGGTCTTACCAATGCCCCAGCAGTGTTCATGAATCTCATGAACAAGGTCTTCCACAAATACCTGGACCAGTTTGTCGTTGTCTTCATTGACGACATTCTGATCTATTCGAAGACCAAGGAAGAACACGAACAGCATTTGAGGATAGTTTTGGAAACCCTCAGAAAGGAGAAGCTATATGGAAAATTGTCCAAGTGTGAATTCTTCTTAGACAAGGTGGACTTTCTCGGCCACGTTGTCACAGGAGAAGGCATATCAGTGGACCCCAAGAAGATAGCTGCCGTGGAAACATGGAATACTCCCAGGTCAGTTGCAGAGATCAGAAGCTTCTTGGGCTTAGCTGGATATTACAGAAAATTCGTGAAGGACTTTGCAAAGATTGCTGAGCCCATGACCAAGCTAACCAGGAAGAATGAAGAGTTCGTCTGGACCGAAGCGTGCCAGGCGTCATTTGAAGAGCTGAAGAGAAGGCTAACAACAGCACCAATTTTGTCGCTACCCTCAGGATCAGGAGGATTCTCAATTTATAGCGACGCGTCCGGCAAAGGATTAGGATGTGTGCTCCAGCAACATGGAAAGGTAATTGCTTATGCTTCCCGGCAATTACGGACTCATGAGAAGAACTACCCGACGCATGACCTGGAGCTAGCAGCAGTCATCTTCGCCTTGAAGCTGTGGAAGCACTACCTGTACGGCGAAAGAGTAGAGATATACACGGACCACAAAAGTCTCAAGTATGTCTTTACACAGAAGGAGCTCAACATGCGTCAGAGACGATGGTTGGAGCTCATGAAGGACTTTGATATCAGCCTACAGTACCATCCCGGAAAGGCTAATGTGGTCGCCGACGCACTTAGTCGATATCCGATGGCGATGTTCTTGACGACAGATCGGTACCTACTGGAGGACATGGAGAAGCTGGGTTTAGAACTCGTATTGCCTGCAGAGGAAATGAAGAAGCTTGGACGGGAAGCAATAGTACCCGGCGCTGACTTCCCCATGATGCATTTGCAAGTGCAGTCTAGCTTGATGGACAAAATCAAGGCGACTCAATTCGAGGACGGAGCATTGTGCAAGCTCAGGGACCAAGTGTTAGCTGGCACACTGGAGGGATTCTCTATTTCAGACGACGGAACACTGAGGAATGGCACCAGACTTTGTGTACCTGCTGGTGAATTGAGGGAACAGCTGATGCAGGAAGCGCATCACTCACAGTATTCCATCCACCCTGGAGCAAATAAGATGTACCGAGATATACGGGAGCACGTATGGTGGTATGGAATGAAGAAGGATGTCTCAAAATTCGTTGCCAAATGCTTGATCTGCCAGCAGGTGAAAGCAGATAGACAAAGACCAGCAGGACTTCTTCAGCCACTGCCCATTCCAGAATGGAAATGGGAGCACATCACTATGGATTTTGTGTCAGGATTGCCTCGATCCCAAGGAGGGAAGGACGCTATTTGGGTGATCGTAGACAGATTGACTAAGTCTGCCCACTTCATTCCCTTCAAGGTTGGTTTATCCACCGAGAAGTTAGCTGCCCTATACATGAGGCAAATCGTCCGGATACATGGAGTTCCTGTGAGCATTGTATCAGACCGAGACAGCCGCTTTACTTCTCACTTCTGGAAGAGCTTGCAAGAGAGTCTGGGGACCCAACTGAAGTTCAGCACTGCGTATCACCCACAGACCGACGGACAGTCAGAGAGAACCATCCAGACGTTAGAGGATATGCTGAGATCTTGCGTCCTGGATTTTGGAGGATCATGGGAGGACCACCTACACTTGGTAGAGTTTGCTTACAACAACAGCTACCAGGCCAGCATCGGCATGACTCCTTTTGAGGCTCTGTATGGACGTCGTTGCCGCACTCTCTTGGCTTGGGACGACGTAGGAGAACGAGTCATGCTGGGACCTGAGATGATTACAGATGCGGCTGAAAAAGTCAAGGTGATCAGAGACAGACTTCGGGTGGCTCAAGATCGTCAGAAGCATTGGGCGGACAGCCGTCGCCGACTTGTGGAGTTCGAAGCAGGTGATAGTGTCTTCGTCAAGATCTCCCCCACCAGAGGAACTATCCGTTTTGGCAGAGCTGGGAAACTTAGTCCCAGGTATATCGGCCCATTCGAGATATTGAGCAGAGTTGGAGAGGTGGCATACAGAGTGGCATTACCACCTAATCTTGAAGGCGTGCACAACGTTTTCCATGTATCGCAGCTGAGGCGTTACATTCCGGACCCGAGCCACATCCTGGATCATTCAGAGTTGGAGATTGGGCCAAGTCTTACAGTACCAGAGCAGCCAGTGAGGATCATAGACCGTATGGAAAAGCAGTTGCGGAACACCGTGATTCCACTGGTCAAAGTTCAGTGGCTCCACCACTCCCCAGGCGAATCCACCTGGGAACGAGAGGCTGAGATGAGGCAGAAGTACCCTCATCTGTTTTGAGGCATGTTTACCCTTTGTTCTCCCTTCAATTGTAGTAAATTTCGAGGACGAAATTTTTATAAGTTGGGTAGGTTGTAAACCCCCTGAATTTCCCTAATTATTAAATCTTGGATTTTTCCCATTTTCTGGAAATTTTCGGGAATTTTTCTGTAATTAAAATCATGGTTTTCGATCATTAAACGATTTTTAATTGTTAATAAACAATATTAAAATATCATGAAAATAACATTTTTGGGTGTAAAATAGAAAACCGGACTTAGGGTAATTTTCTGGAATTTTATTGGGCCTCAGACCAATTTTTAAAAGCCTAAAAACTATTTTTATAATTATTTAATTAATTACTGTTTTATTTATTATTATTATTATTATTATTGAATTTATTTTAATTTTATTCTCTGTCTTGGGCCCGGCCCGGCCCAGTGGGCCGAGCCCATGGTTTCCAGCCCAGCCGGCCCTCACTCACCCTAGCGGGTCGGGCGGGTTCTCCCCGTCCGGATCCGCGCCCGACCCGGACCCGCTTCACCTCCACCCTCTCCCACGACTCCCTCTCTCCGGAATTCTCGCCGCCGCAATTTCCGGCTAACCGCCCCCACGTCGACCGCGCCTCTCCGGATCCCGCGGCCACGACGCCGGCCGAGACCCCTCGCAACTCCCCTATTAATACCCCCCTTCTCCGACCACTTCCACCCCCAAAAACTCAAACCCTAACCCTAGATCTATCTTCTCCGGCAGCCGTCCGGCGACCTCCGCCTCCCTCAGTCACCTGCGACGACTCCCCAGACCCGCCGACGAACCTCCTCCTCTCTCCTCCTCACAGCAAACCTTTCCGGCCGCCCTCGAATCCACTCCCCGCCGTTCAAGAGCCGCCCTAGCAGCTGTCGACGACTTCCCGGTAGCCGCAGCCACCGCCCAGCCCTCGCCGGAGCCGCCGCAGCCCCGCCGTGACCTCGCCGACGGTCGACCAGCCCCGGCGTACCCTCCAGCGAGCCCGGACACGCCGCGGACACGACCTAGACGCGGATACGAGCCAGGACACGCGTCCAGGACACGATACGGACTCAGAATCGCGTGTCGGACTCGAAATACCCCGATCCCGAGTCCGAGGCCTCCCCTCGGTACTCCTCCATCAGTTTCCCGGTAGGTGCCCCTATCCGAGCGCCTGTCCCTTCCAAAACCGCTCCCCTGTCCGACCGGGACTGACAGAATAAAGCTCTGTCAATCCCGGGATAGCTTAGAATTTGATAGTTTATAGTTAATTAGTTAATGTAATGATTGTTAGTTTTGGTTAATTAATTAACGATTTAATGCAACGATCCTCAATACGTATATTAATTATATATATATATAATAAAATGAAAACCTTATTAAATATTACGTAAATTAGTAATTACTTAATAGATAATTTCTGAAATAATTTTTAGTATTTAAATACTAATTAGTAATTATTTAATCTATAATTCTGAAATGATTTTCAGTATTCAAAATATAATATGTTTTCCAAAATATCATTTCTCTTATAAATTAATTGCTAAAAACAAACGATATTATTTTTATTAAAATCGTTCTTTCCTATTATCCTATCAGAAACAAAACGACATTTTACCATAAAATATTTTTCTACGATAAAATAAATAAAGTTTTATTATTATTAAAAAGGGTTTTGTTTTACTAAATCACTAATAATAATTATTATTATTATTTTAATCGATCGTTGGATTTAAATCATTAACTTAGTTAACTAATCAAGACAGATTAAAACCCTTTGTCTAATTCTAAAATCAGATTATTAATAATTGTAGGTCCCTGTAACTAAGGTTGAGACCGTCGCGACATCTCACTCGCGTCACCAACCAACTCCAGGCAAGTTTCATATAATTCAAAACCGGTATTTTAGTTGTAATTAAATATGTTGCATGTCATATAGATATATTGGGACGACACTGGATTTCACGGAACCGACTGATTGACTGATTGACTCATTGACTCATTGACTATTGCCTTGGGAACTGGGGAGAAAAGTTAGCACCCGTGGTCAAAGCCCCCTTATTGCCTCATTGTGGATAGCTGAAGTCCAACCTCACTGGACTGACGCCGCACCGTGTTCACGCGAACACAGATTGCCTCCAACCCCAGCCGGCCACGGGATGCTACCTTTCTCAAAACACTTTTAGTGATTGTAGCTTGTCATCATTGCTTCATCGACATTTACTGTTCTTGTTTCATATTTGTTGCATACAAAAATATAAATATTGTTCAAAACTATCTCATTGCATCATTTTAATTATCGTTAAGATGCTGGAATTGGATATATGTTCTTGCTCCCTCCTGACTGGAGATTAACAATTTTAGGTGATTGCGGTGACGATGAGGCGTATGATACCTTTTATGGTCCGGACCAGAGTACTGAAGCCCTAGCGGAACCTAGCCAGGAGGCCGATGTTTAGTTGTTCCCCTTTTATTTCCAAATTGTAATAATCAGGGTTGAAGTAATAACCCTGGACCATGTTTTGTTTGATCTTTGATTGTAAATGAATTTCTCTCTCAGACTTAGCAATAAAAAATTGAATTTCCTTCATGTATTCTGGATGTCTGTGTGTTACTACGGATTGATACAGCTTACTGCCGCCGTCTCACAACGGTGCAGGCTGGGCATGATCCGACTGGACCCAGATTATTGGGACCGGGTCGTGACACCCTAGTTCCGGCAGCTCCTTTGGCTAATATCTTATCACTCCTATCTCATGCATCTATTGGTCTACGTTGCACATGTCCAAATTGACTGAGATGATTTATTTATCTATCTATCTTATCCTCGATCCGCCACAATGTTTGCTTAAATATAAAATTTCAGATTCTTGGCAAATATCTATAGGTTTATATCTACAAGGAGCTCTACTAGCAGTTTCTCAATGATATGCTGTTATAATCAATACACTTGAAATTACAATGTGAACAAAGAACCCCTCCGTCATATAATGATAAAAAAGGATTCAATCTATGATGCCTGCAGATATTACTGCATTGTAAAAGTCGATCTCCAGGAATAACAAAGAACACGAGTGATATGATATGTAGTAGTAGAGTAACAAAGCAACACTGAAAGAAATAATTTGTAGTGTGCTTTTAATTTTTTAATCATCAGATAAGAAGTTCAAACATATAGGTAACATAAGAAACTACCTTGCAGAAGAATATAGGAAGAAGAAAATCACATACATGGTAAGGACATATGAGCAATATTAGAAGCTTCTCTGCGCACAACTTGTTGAAGCCACAACGTGGAGATCACATGAATTCTGGACGTATAGAAGATACAATGGTGGGCTTTTGAAATGAAATAGCTTATCTCCAGAAACTGGCTTCAGGGAACAATTAAATATCTTCAAATTGCAGGCAATTATCAGGGTTAGAGACGTCCACTAATAAATAAATGGTTCATGCCGGCACCCGGTCATCAGCATAAAAAGGTGAGGATGATATACAGCTTAATACTGAAACATGCCCAATGTGAAAATGAACCTAAACAATCCACTCAACTAACTGGCTGTTGTTCAGCCGTTTCCATCACCTCATCTTCCTTGAACTCCGTAATCACCTGAAGAAACTCTGAAGGGATAGCTGCTGGATCCAGCTCACGGCATCCCTTAGGAGCATTATGAGCCTCTTCACCTGTAAGCAAATAGGAAGGGACCTGATGTGAGAAACGAAACATCTCTTCTCTTGGGATCCTCCTGACCTCCTTTGGGTCCAGATGCCTGTGGAACACTGCCCTGAAACCAGCAATCTTCACTAGAGGGGTGACATCTACACCTTGCTCCTCATTGTAATCGTCGATTACTTCAACGATGTCATACTTGTGGATAATGTCATCGGGTGTAAGCTCATTCCAATCTGGAGACCAATTTTTATAGAGGGCCCAAGTATCGCCTTTCCTGGGTATAATTCTTATAACCCCTCGTGCACCTTTCTCCGATATAACCCTGTGGGAGAAAATATTGACTGTATCATTGACTTGGTACTTGCCAACTCTGAAATCGCCACACGTCTTGGCAAACCCACAAGCGATCCAGTTCATTGGTCCCAATTCACTATTGGACTTGGAATTGAGGAAACTTATGCGAAGCCTAAAAGGTCTCATAGAAAGAACCTTTTGCACCAGGATATACAATCGAGGCATTCCATCTTCACTGTCATATGTAGCCCATACCTGCTCTGCTGCAAAAGATCTTTCCAACCGATCTTTGTCAAAATCATGGAATTCTGGATCAGGAACAACAATTGATACAGCTTTAATAATTGGCTTAGCTGAGTCAGTGGTACCATTGTCAAAGGGTTCTTTCATACCCGAACCTCGTTTATTTTTATTTCTTGGGTCCTCTGACTTCTTACAGGACCACCTATTGCGCCCATCAATATCTGATAATAGTTTCTCGTCACTGTTATTCTTATGTTTCTGCTTCGCCTTGACTTTTTCTGCCAACTTGGCTGCTGCTGCTGCATTCCACTCTTTCAACTTCCTACCTATAGCCCCCTTAGCCTTCTCCATTAGTAAACGCCTACGATCAAACTCTGAATTTTCCCTGCTTAGTTTGTATATTTTACTAGGCATTCGCATCTTACGAGCATCCCCCACACTCATAGTAGGCTTGTCCATTTGAGGAACACCATTGAAGCATTTGTTTCCAGTTTTCCCATTGACACCAAACAATTCTTGAGTCCCAACTACTCCAGCAGTCCCAATATCATCAGTAATACTTCTTCTTCTCTTTACAAGTCTATCAACCTTAGGTACATTGCAAACTGCAACATTGTCATAGTATACAGTAGCAGTACCATTCCCAGAAGACATTTTCCCCTGAAGAGACTCCTCCCTTCTAGTCGCTGCCTGTGCCTCCTCACGCTCCTTTTTCACTTTCTCAAAAGTTTGATGAACCATATTAGCAGCCTGAGCAGCCACAGATGACGGGTCGGTTGCACTACCAGCCCCAGAAGTACTAGAAAATGAGGTCCATTGGAAGTTTGACTTGTTACAAGAATCCTGATTTGCTCCATGATGGAATCCCGAGGAATCATAAGAATTCTTGAGAGCAGACTTACGTTTTAAGCTTTTCTGCTGAGGAGCTGTCCAAGAAAAATTTGAAGTAGCTCCATTCATTGGAAATCCCGTCTCTACAGCCAAGAAAGCCTCGTGGCAATTGGGGCACAGAAGGTTATGATTAAGATACACCCTGAGGTACTCATACTGCATTTTACAACGGTTGCACGAGGTCCAAAATGTAGTAGAAACTGAAGCAGTGGAGCTCTTCTGAGACTTTGACTTCAATGTTGTGTTGTTGGCGAAATCGAAGAAACCATTCTTGCTATTATTAGGAACCGAGTGCTTTTTCCTGTGATGAGACACTCCCTGTTGGGAACCTTTTACGCTCCTCTTCTGGTCATAGGCCATTTTCCTACTCTTATCAGACAACACACTCCACGCCTCAGAAATAAGCTTGAAAGCACCCTCGGCGCCTATGGACTTGTTCTTGTCGGGGTGGAGCTGGAGAGCCAACTTCCTGTACTGTTTCTTCACGGTTTCATCATCCGCCAAAGCATTCGAGGAAAGTATTGCGTACCAATCACTCTCCCCATTTATTTTCACCTCAGATGCGAGATAAATATCTAGAGTTGCTATCATCTGGCTGATACCCTCAAGTTCCGGAAAGAGATTTTGGGCCTTCAAGGCGAATTTCTTGGCACCCGCGACATCTTTGGTAGTGAACTTACTCTCCGCAATTTCCTTCGCTCTGAGCGCCTCATCCCTATTGCATTCCATTCTCTAACCCTTTCTTTTCCTCCTTACTACTTTAAGAATCCACCTCCGATAATTCAATCGCACTGCGCTTCATTACTTCGATCGGTTAGCTACAGCTTCTCGAACATCCTGAATTCGCAAGCAAAAGAACCAAATGAGAAGAAAGAACTCCCTCGGATCGTCTCTAAGCAAATTCTATATAGCAAAATTGGCAATAACTTAATTTATCGATACAATTATACTACAATTTGTTCATCAAGAACAGAGTAAGCTTCCAAAGTACGAATTCTTATACAAATATCATAACTTTAACCAAAGAATCAGCTCAGAACAGTTTAATTCCACATCAAAGTAAAGCTGCAAAAAGAACAAATTTTAATTTCTACAGCAACTGAACAAGAAATACTCAGTTCACCACTCATAGATCTCCATTCCACAAACTAAAACCTAGATTACGGATCAAACAGGCTCAACCCACTTCACACAAGTACAATTAGAGTTCATTCTGGATCAAAACCGACCGATCTACAAACCCTAGCGCTAAGAGTAGCATCTGGTTAAAAAAACCTAATTTTCCTCAAATTGATACGATCTCCAGTCGGAGCACGAAAATACACGAAATTGAGCTACAAAATCATAGAAAATTGAAATTGAAGTGAAGGAGATATTACCCATGTAGAGAGCATCGGCGGAGATGGAGCAATTTGAGAAAAACCCTAAAATAATTCCCACCCAAATCTTCAAAGGGGGAAAAACCTAAAGCTCAGCAATAGTCAAATCCCCAATTACCAAAATACAGCAAAAAATGAAAAAGAAAAAATAATAAAGGTTACAGCTTGTAACCATGATTTTTTATATTTCTTTTTCATGCTAACTAGGGTTAATTTCTAACCCTAGGTTACATTTTTTTTTTTTGTTCTAATTTTGACTATTTTATATAGTAACTATGAAAGAGAATATTATTAATTGATTTTTTAACAAATAAAATATGTTTTTGCTATTTTAATAAGTGATTTTAGTATACGAACATAAAGTTTTAGCTCAATTTTTTTTTTCACAAATCATATAGCAGGGGCACGTGAGTGATTTTGTCGTGGGTCCCACAATTTGAGAGAGGTTGTGAAACTCAAAGGACCTAAAAAGTCAGGTACTGGGTAACTTGTGGGTTGGATAACTATAGGTAGGGTGGGTTAGATTAACCATATAGTAGGGTTAGAGTTAGGGTTACTGTAAAAAATTATAAGGACCACCCAAATTTTTTTTTAATAAAAGATGCCCCAACCAAAATTTAGGGTTAGTGGGACCCACATGCATATTTTACTTTTTATATATATATATATATATATATATATATATATATATATATTGTAAACGGGATATAAGTTATAGTGCTCATATTTCTACATGAGTAATGTGAACACTATAGCTCATATCTCATTTACAATATATATATATATATATATATATATTGTTTCATATTATGATTTGGATTAAATTTGGTGGTTGAGATAAAAAGATGTAGACACTACCATCTTTTAATCCCATCCACTCAATTTCAATCTATTCCATGTAAGATAGACATTTTTTAATCTCACACACTCAATCTCGATCTAATCCTTATAATATAGGATAATTTCATAATATAAAATTATCCAAATAGTTGTACAGTATTACCATATATATATATAATTTTACTATTATGAACTACATAATAAATAGATGCATAACATTTATTATTTGACAAGAGCAACATAGATGATTTATCTATTTATCACGATGTGTATTTTTCGGTTGCTAATCATCAAGTATTACAAATGTTTTATCGGAGTTATGGAGTTATTATTTTACTTTGTTGCACTACTGATACAAAGCCAATGTGTAGATTGTTGGCTATATTATTATGCTCTTCCTTAAATGGCAACAACACCAAGGATATTATTGGCAACTCCTAACACCTCAGTTTACTGTTGAAAATGAACCACCCCATAAGTCCGACTAAAGTTCTACTGGAATTTGTGAAAGAACTTACGATATGATGAAGGTGGCAAACTAATTTATGTTGATCTTGATATACTCGTTATGACTATTATTAAGCATCTAAAGACTCAGAAAGTTTCAGTGCCATTAGCATATAACTATTTTAACTTTCATGAAGCAGGCTAACAACAAACTGATGAATATATATTGCCAATTGGCTTTAGATTTGTGTTCCTAACATTGTTAATGTTGCAGAACAAGTAGAGTTTTCAATCCAAACATCACATATACTACAAGAGCAGGGAATTGACAAAGAGGTATTCAAACATTAGTTACCATATACATTTCTTCATGAATGACTATCAAGTGAAGATTCGGCTAATCTTCCGTCATAATTTTTAAACAAAGTCATAAAAAGATTCAAATTGGCCCAACATGACAGCGGAACAAGCTTATCTTCGTGCTTGACAATGACCAAATTGATCGGTGATGACGATAATTGGACCACCGTTGCTTGGTGAGACGAAGCAGCGCCGCAGAAACTCCGACGGATGGTCTGATGAGGGGTCCGCACGAAGGTTATTTGAAAACCTCAAGCGAGGGACTTCCGAATCGACGAAATAGTCGAGTCCACGACCAAGAAAATGAGAGAACAAATCTCAGAAAAAAAAAATTATTAATTAAAAATTGTTGTCCAACTGAATAGAAAATGTGTCTATTTATAGGACTTTTATGACAACATAATCCTAAATCAAACTCAAATTTAATCATAATCAAATAAACATAAAATCTAACTCAAATTTAATCCTAATCAAATAAACATAAAATCTATCCTAATAAAAGATAGAGTCAAAGAAAGAGTTCTAAAAGAAATAGGATTCTTAACAACTCTATATAAAAAAATATATATAAAGTTAAAAAGAAAAAGAAATAAGATTTCTCAAGGGATTAGAATTCTACGCTACATCACAAACACTCAGAAAAGTTGTGCATCGGTAGGTGGTCGACATATTTTATTACAATCACAGTCAAACAAAAATTATACAGCTGTGAAATAATGCCAGTTGAATCAAAGTAACTAATTGATCGGTTCAATTTGGAAACCGATCGACTTGGTTCGATTTGGCTCGACCTGGCTGATCGATTTTGTATTTGAACACAATAAATTTAAAATCAACAAAAATTAAATATTTCGAGCAATCATTTACCACATGTTTGCTAATAACTCATTTATATAATTTCAACATTCCATGTCTCCGATACAGAAAAACAAAAAGTCTGAAAATAACAAACAACAAAGCAAAATTTAAAATAAAAAAAAAAATATACACAAGGACCATCGGTTGATCGGTTTGGTTCGATTTTATCGGTTTACGGTATTATCAATCTAATGACCGAGCTAAACTGTTCGGCTATTAAGAACACCCAACCTACCTAACCCGAACAGTCCATCGATTTCGGTTCGATTTGGACCTGGTCGGTTCGACCCAAAGTTGCACAGCCCTACTCAGAACTGTAACAGAACATTGAAGCAAAAAAAAAAAAAAATTGGTGGTCGACGATCCATTCATGTCCTAGACTTGTTCCTTCCTTTTATCATACCAATTGGCGTCAACAACCTCCGTAGAGGTGCGAGTAGACTACTTTGGTTCTGTGAACAAGGATCATGCTCAAGATGAACGCAACAACACACAGGCCTGACATTATAAGAGAACTCAGGAAGAAGCACACCGCTCCCCTGCACCGCAGCGCCTCTTCGCCCAAGCCCCCCGCGACGCCGCCAACTGATCGCGACAGCGCAGAGGCAGCAGGCGGAGGCGGAGGCGAGCGCACGTGAGACTGCTTCTCCGCTTCGTAGTCGTATATGCCGCTAGCGACGAGACCGGAGAAGATCAGGGAGCCTGCGGGGTTGGCGACGGTGAGGAAATTGTACAGCGCCCCGAAGTTTCTCAGGCCGAAGAGCTCGGAGGCGGCGGCCGGGACGATGGCCCAGTGAGCACCGTAGCCGAGTCCGATGAGCAGGGTGCCGGTGTACATTGTCCCCGACCAAGCCATCGCGAATAGGAAGTGTCCTATAGCCATCAGAACCTGAGCCACGGCCAGCGCCACCGGCCTCGGGTACGCACGCTCCCTGCCAGTGAGGATTGTTAGATCTTGCAAGAAAGTGTATTCTTTGACAAGCATTTGATTTCGGCCATTTCTAAAGACACATCATATTTTACTCGGATTAGCTTAACTAAAGATTTTGTGACTGTAGAAAATTGTGACATTCCTAAATAAAGATTTCAGATAGGTACAATGTAGTCGGTCACACAAGGATACATAAATAGCAATCATCCATAGCCTGTAAAAGAACCTACAGTTCAGATGACCAGATAACTTGAATTCAAAAGATCAAAAGACTGAACTTGGCAAATATGTTCAGAGTCATAAAATAGATGCATGAAATCAGAGATTGCTCATCATACCTCACAATAATCTCGGAAAAATAGCCTCCGCCTACGCGTCCGAGGAAGTTCCAAATACTGATCATGGACACGAATACGTGAGTCTCCTCGTATCCAAAAGACTGGCTCATCTGACCCAAATTGTCGATGACCGTCAGCCCTGATCCCGATCCCAGCAACAAAGAGATGAATATGAGCCAGAAGTCTGCCTTCACTAAGGCCTGCCTCAGTGTGAAGTCCTCTCCCCTGTGTGGACCTCTCCTCCTCTTGACCCTCACAGCCCCCACCGCCGCAGCTTTAACCAGCTTTGCTTGCAAGTGCGCGATCCTCTTCTGCCTCTCCGATGCCGGAAGCAAGTCCACTTCCTTGGGCTTCTCATCTTCGACCTCACTGAAAATGACCTCACTTTGCTCTGCAGACGGTCCTAACTTACAAGAACCTCCCTTCAGAGGCTCGGCCAAGAGATGTTCTTGCTCAGGAGAGGCAGCGTCGAAGCAGAACGTCAACAGCAGAGGAATGACGACGGGGACCAACACGAGGAAGAGCAGAACGACCGTGAGCGCAGTTATCACGGTGCGGCTCAAGTCGATGAGATCTTCGAGAAGCATGACGCCCATCAAATAGGCCGCCAGAAGCAGGCACACGCCGTACACGAACGCGAAGCTCGAGTCGTCGGAGGGTCGAGCCTGCCTGTGGCCGCCCACAGGCCTGACGATGAACATCATGGCGACGACTACCATCGATGGTCCGACTGCGACCATGAATATGAGAGCAGCTTTGTCGGGCGTGTGGACCATCGCGTATATCTGGGTCAAGATCGCACCGCTCAGACCGGCGAACCCCTTGAGTATCCCCACTATAGGGCCCCTGCTCCTGGGGAAGTTTTCTACACATGAAACGAGTGCAGCTGTGTTGAAGTAGGTCTCTCCGTTTGTTGCCACAAATATAAGAAGACACATCTGCAAAATGACAGTCAATCAAACCATACAACGGTGCAAACTCGAAACCAAGGTGCAATGCCAGTTCAAGGCCAACCCAGTTCTGGTCAGAGCTGTCAGAAACGAGAACTAAAACTAGGATTCCGACACCGATACAAACAAGCTCAAAGAATGTGAAAAATACTAGTTCTAATTAGAAGAGTACACATTTTACTTGAGATACATGGACAGGGGACATTGAGGGAGTCAGTATAAATGTAGAGGATACGAACAAAATGGGTAAGAAGCCTTGTCACAGCTGAGGTTTAGACAGTAGATTTTGACCTATTTTTAAGGCTCTCCGTAAAGGCGCTACAAAAATAACACATGACAGCTCAAATTTTCACCATTGATAATTATAAGTTTGTTATTTCCAAAAATTACTCACCGGACTGTTCACTTTCAATTGATTTTTTTTTATAATCAGAACTGTCAAAATTTTGACAATCCTACCAATTGGAAGGTTGACAGTCCTATCAATTGGAAGGACTCAAAATTTTGACAATCGTAAAAAAAATATGTTAATTTTTTAGTATTGTCAAAATTTTGACAGTCCTTCCACTTGGTAGGATTGTCAAAAGTTTGACAGTCCGGAGGGGAGGGCTACACGAGGTGTCACGAGGGCGGGGCTGCGTGGAGGCCGGAAGGGGGGAGGGGACGAGGCGGAGGAAAGGGAGGAGGAGGCGGCGGCGGGGGAGTAGGTGGAGGTGCTCGCGCGCGGACGACGGCGAGGCGTAGGCGCAAGCGCTCGCCTTCGCTGCTGCTGCTGTTGTCACCGCCGTCGTCGGCGCGAGGCATAGCCGTAGCCCCCCACGAGCGCATGTCTCCACCGTGCACAGCCCCGCGCACACTGCTTCTTCTTCTTCTTCGCCTTTTTGACGGAGCCGACGGAAATGTGCTTGAGGTGCGGCTCGACGGCGGCGACGCGGTCGATGGCGAGGTCAACGACGCAGAGAGACGAAAAATCGCGGGAGTAGGGAGGAGGAGAGGCCGGAGTGGGGTGGAGGTGGGGGAGGAGCAGGTGGAAGGAGATGAAGAGGGTGGACAGTCCTAGTAAATTTTGGACTAGCATGAGTAAAATTTCTTCCTAACTGGACTAGCACCAATACTGGACTAGCCCCGAATCATTTTGTAGTGCCTTTATCAAGAGCCATTTTAAAATGTGCAAGTTATCTTTAGGACATGTTTGGTAATCCGTAAGTGTGTGAAGATTTAGTAGATTTGTACTTTCAATGATGAGTTTTATATAGAAATCCATCCACTTTCTTGTCTTCCTAGTAGGAGACAAATGTGTTTGGTTGAGATAGGAAAGTGAAAAAGTATGAAATGGGAGATTATATTATAATAGTAATAAATTATAATTAATTCACATAATAATTTAATAAATTAAATAATTAGTTTGATAAATTAAGATAATTAATTACTAACTAAAAAAAAATTTAGCAACTCAAAATTAATTACTAACTAATTAAGAATTAAAATTTTATATTTAAAATGTTAATTAATTTTTGATTAATTATTAGTTAGTTTAATAAATAAATAGCAACAAAACTCAAAATTATTTACTAACTAATTAAGAAATTATAATTTTATATTTAAAATATTAATTAATTTTAATTTAGTTATTAGTTAGTTTAATAAATAATTAGCAATACAAATTTATTATCTGGATGTGGGAGTCGAATTTTTGATTAATTGATAAGTAAATAGAGACAGATTTTAAAAAATAATAATAAAATAATAAGTAATTAATGTTACTTAAGAAAATAAATTAATAAGTAATTTTTTAAAGAAAAGTAATGAAAGATTAATTAATAAAAAAGATTTAATTGTGATTAATTACTAAATAATTGGATAATTATTTACTATATATTAATTAGTTGTTAAATATTTGTGATTAACTAATTATTATTATTAATTAATTAATTAATTTATTTATTTATTTATTTATTTAACTTTTCGTCCACATCCAAGTCCTAAAACAGGATGTGGAATGGTTTCATAAAGTGGGGGACAGGAAATTGGGCGTCAGACAAAGAAATCCACTCCCCCACTCCCAAGCTTCACTATACAAATGAATTGGAAATCCAACAGCCACTTATCACAAGCACTCCTGTCCGGGCAAAATTTCGGTTACCATAGCTGTTGGAGTGGGTGAGATTCTCGTAGAGAACATATCGAAGTACGATAAACATTGTCTGTAGTTAGAGAAGTTCAGAAAAACGACGAGAGCAATTCGAGAGGTCGAAGAAGTTCGAAAAGAAGGAGGAGCAGCTGCTGTACAGGGGGAGTCAGAGTTCAGATCGAACTCGGTCCGAGTTCGATCAGGATGCTCCAGAAAGCTGCTGTCTTCGTTTACTCGCAAATTACCGATTCAGACGAATTCGGTCCGAGTTCGATCGGCGGACTGAACGAAAATTCAGAAGTATTTTATACACTGTTGGATCGAATCCTACGGTCCAGATTTACTTGCGGGATTAGGGGATATATATTAGGTTTTCCTAACCATAATTTTCATCTAACCGTAACATATCATCTCAAGAAAGAGGAGAAAAAGAGACAAGAGTGTCATTGCAACTTTGGAAAGAAGAAAGAATGATTGGAGATCGTTTCGGAGGAGCAGATCAATTTTGGATAATTTCTCATTGTCTTCTATCTTCGTGGTGTGATCTATTTTTTATTCCTAAGTGTTGTGGTGATCCGTGTTGAATCGGGAGGAGCTTGTAGAGGGTGTATTATCTTTATTCCATTAGTGGAGGTTCTTCAGGGTTGGACTCCGATCGTCCCGTGATTTTTCTCGCAAGGGTTTTCTACGTCAAAATTCTTTGTGTCTGCGTGGATTATTTTTCTGTGATTTGGTGTTTGATTTGTGCATTGTATTGCTCGCATGTACTCTCTGATTTGGGAGACGGTTTGCGTGCTTCTTATCCAACAGTAGTCCCTAACCTCACCTTGCTTTCCTCAGTATCTGGCTTTTGACATACCTTGAGAAGTGGTGGATAATATTATGGTCATAGACATGATCGTGAGTGGAGGATACTATCATCCAAAAGATAGACCTACCTATCAAATAATCGACCACTTAAATTTTATGGCATAATACTCTGACGCTCATGTAGCTATCTTGACTTAGTCTAAGTTTTGTATGGAGCCTTTTTAATGCTTCATAGTACAATCTCATTCTCATGGTCCGACTCCATTGTGACGAGAGAAAGCTTAAATGATGATCATTTTGTCATATTTATGTTGCATTTCCTTGATGATCGGCATAAATACTATCTTGCATCATTGAATTGAAGCGTATCTTGCTAGTGAGCACGTCACCCGTACGTAAATTTAAGGAAAAATACACAAAAACTCGTTCCATTTCGGTACGAGAAAAAAAAAAAAAAATGACTAGCTTGCTTCTCTCTTTTATGTCCTCTCTTCACAATAAAATGGACATTGTTGACAAAATACTAGTAGGCTGGGAAGAGGAGCGCAAAAACTGTGTTTAAATTTTCAGAAAATACAAAATAAAAAAGACATATTAGAGTAATCCTACTAATCTCTCCGAAGTGTATTTTCATATGTTAAATAATATTATGTAACATTTAATATAAAAAAATATGACAAATTTTAATTTAAATAATTAATCATCTATTTAATTTTAATATTAACGTTAATTTTAATTTTAAAATTTGATATCTCAACTTATCACATTGATCGTCGTATTGTCAGATGCGGAGAGGAGAGAGAGTTTTGAGAGATTAATAGTATTATTCTAACCAATAATCACAAGAGAGAATTACGAAGATACCTATTAATTAAATAAATCAATGAACAAAATTCAAATTTGTTTCACTATGTAGAACTCACCGCCCATAGAGGCAATGCAGGCGCCTGGCCGGTGACGATGAGCCAGACCCACCCGTAGCCGAAAAAGTTCTTGAGCGCCCCGACGAGAAGAGCAGCCCAGAGTGGCAGAGCCTCGCAGAGGCTCCCGGCAAGGAGCCCAACACTGTCCCCAAGATCCTTGGCGACGCCGAGCCTGGCAATCTGCCTCTGGTTGTAGCCCAGAGAAGCCTTCAGCACGGGCGAAAGGCTCCCGAAGAGGTAGCCTACGCCGGCGCACGACTGCACCCACATCGCCGCCACGAAGACCAGCCATCTGTTGTTGAGCAAGGACCCAATCCTCCCCATTGGATCGGATTGGACTGGATCCTTACCAACCCCCAAGAATTTGGGTGTTTCAAGGATGAGGTTCCTTTAACAGGTTTTCTAAACGCAAATTGGAGATGATTAATCCCCCCTTTACCATCTCAAAAGGAGGAGAAAAAGGGATGTGGCCATTAGTCACGCTGATAAAATTTTGTGAGGAAAGCCCAGCTGGAGATTTCAAGCGGTGCTCCTTTCTTTTAGAAATCTGTCAACCTTTTTTCCTTTTTTAAGTAGGAGGACATCATTACTCCCACATACCACAGAGAGAAAAATAAAACACAAATCTCTCTCTCTCTCTCTCTCTCTCTAAAATATATGGCAACGAATTGGACGCAACGAGTGTAATATGAGGATTTCAATTCGTCGCGGTCGCTCGAACGAAGCAACTGGAAAAATCAATGCAAAGAGGAAAGCCAACCGGATAAAATTCATCGAAGAAAGAAAATCAGTAACACAAGTGAAGAAGAAGAAGAAGAAGAAGAAGAAGAAGAAACCTCCATTTAGGAATGCGACTGAAGTATGGGACAAAAGAGGGGGTGGTTTTCTGTATGCATTGCACACGTAAGTGATTGGGACAAGAAACGATCAGAAAGTACTGAAAGCCACAGGAGTGATCTTCCAGCTTCTATTAGGGAGTGCTTTCTGTGGATAAAAATGGAGAACAACTGATGGCGTAGTCTATTTATATAAAGGTGGAATTGAGACCACTGCTTGAATTTGCATGGCATGCTTCTCTCATCAATGTTGGATTAATCCCTGTCAGTTTCGAGAGAAACGGCCATGTTGGAGACCAAGGTCTGAGAGGATCAGATGTCGCGATCCTGGTTACATTTTTTTTAAAGAAAATTTTTGACTCGCAGTTTACTTTATTTATCATATTTAAGGATATATTCTACTGTGTTATCATAATATAATAAATCTATCACTTTTGATCAAAATCGTCCGGAACTGACGGTCAATTTTTTTGACCAAAATACTCCTCTCCGTTGTTTTCTATCCCGAGAACCCCCGTCGCTGCCCCCCATCATGCTCAACCCCTTTCTCCGGTCGTCCTCCCACCCTCTTTCTTCGGCGCCGCCGGCAGCAGTGACTGCGGAGTCAGTAGCAGCCAGCGGCTGAGGTAGCAACAACAGCAACGACAGCTAGCAACAGAGACATCTGGAGAAAGAGGGAGGGGGGAGCGGGGGGCAGCGCGAAGGGAAGACGCACGATGGGACTAGTGCTATGGGAAGGCAGCAACGGCTAGCAGCGGGGACGGGCGCGCGCACGGTGGGGAGGCGCACGGCGGGAGGGTGTCTTAAATTGTCCGTGTGGGGAGGATTATGTTAGTCATGGACGAATTTTGTCAAAAGTGAAAGATTTCTTACGTTATGGTAAAACAATGGGATGCATACTTAAATATAGTAAATAAAGTGGAAAGCAAGTCAAATTTTTTTTGTTTTAAAAGCAACAACAAAAGTTGATTGTTTCTGTTTGTTAAATTGTATTTTCTTTTTCCTTTTTTTATATTAGTTCAAAAAAGAAGAAGAATGCCTCTGCTTCTTATTCTAGAAAGTAGAATATCAATACCAAACCAAGACGAATCATCTCAATGTGTGTAAGGGATTTATTATTGATCTTTCTCAGTTATGCTACATAGTGTTACTCAACATGTCTTTTTTTTGAGTTAATTTTTTTTATATATGTTTTGAGTTGGAAAATATTACAAAACTTTGAAACTAAATCATCAGAAAGAAGATGACAGCTGATCATCTATTGACTAAAGCCATTCATTGCCAAGTTTATTATAATTGAGTGTTTTGCTTGCTTAATTATTGCTTGCACATTAAATTTTTACTATTCACATTAATTTTTTTTACTATCAGTTGTGAACCCGACATCAAAAACATTAATTGCGGTGCCAAATTTCTAACTAAGATAACCATATGAACATGAAAAAATTATGCCATAAACTTAAACAGATTTACATGTAATTGGACTTGTTTTTGGCTATACAGTTTAAACTTAAACTCATACAATGAAGGAACACCCTCTGTGAACTCCTCAGACTACAAGGACATTACATCTTGTTTATCTAAAAATAATTAAATGCTTTACTCAGAGGCATTATCTTGCCCACCTGCAAAACCAGGTAAAAGTTCATCTATAATAACCATATTATTGTCTATTTGAACGGGTAACATTTACATAGCATGCTTTTCCAGAAAATTGTGTATATGATTCAAAAAAATATGGTTCATATATGTTGATAGTTAAAGATAGCATGGGAATTTCCAAAAAGAGATTGGAATGGCCTAGTCCATAAATTCCATGGATTCGACACTCGGGGCATCCATAGTATCAAAACTTGGAGCGTACCAGCCCAACTCTTCGATGATTTTATTCAGCCTTTCCTCCTGTCCTTTCGAGTCTCCAAAAGCAGTCGTAAATGGGTATATGTATGTAACTTTTGTGGCCATAGATCGGTAGGCGACTATGTCTCTTTTGATCAAGAACTCCATTATGTCACGCCCAAATCCTCCATCAACCTCCGCTTGCAAGTACTGGCCTAACACATGCATGACAACAAGAACAACTTACTTTTCATTTTGCAAATTGTATCATGGGAAGGGAAAAACTTAGGGTGTGCTATGTCATGAACAAAATATAAAAGAACAATAATTTGCCAAAAACTTGAAGACCTACATAAAATCAAACTTGATATATTTTTGTGAGAAACTAATAAACATTGACAACTTAATAAAAGATAATGAGGAATCCCCCCAAGCAGCTAAGGTTGTTGAGCAGACATTGCACGCACTCGAGGTTACATGAGAGTCCTCTTATGGCCATGGAGCACAGCAGGTGTCGAGGGACATGGATGGGGGAGAAGCTCCCTCCAAGTGTTGATGGACAACATACTTCCAATTGGATCCAAGTAGAGAGCGAGACTGAAGACTCAGGAAGGGAAGAATCGGACAAGGAGGGTACCAAGGAAGGAAAGTCAGGACAACTGAAAATAAGAAATGTCTTCAGATGATGCAACAATCCTACAAGGAGTCCCCGAGAGTTCGGTCTCGCCCTAAGTCGAAGACCTATCAAGAAGGTACTCGTAGTACTAAGGGCCAGCATAGTAGATTAATCTAAATTGTTTTAGGATTTCTTTGTGTTGTAATTCCGATGAAATGGAGATGTACTAAGTTGTAGGGAGTCCGGATCTTAAGTACGTTCTCTCTTTTTTTTAAAATATATGCGACAAGGTACAACAGGCGGTGGAGGTGTTTGGACATGACAAGCAACAACATGAAGATAATTCTAGCTTAGTTATCTTTAGAGCCAAGGTTGTTAGTAAAAAAGGAGAGCACGGTAGAGTTCGGAGAAGATTAGCAAGTGGAGGAGCACTATATATCGTGCATCGTGTGAATCGGTCCTTTCAAGATTCTGACAGAGAGGAGGGGCACCACAACGGGACACAAACTAGACAAGAACCTTTGGCCTACTTGAATTCCATCTGGTAGGCTAAAGTTGAGTCTAAAGCAAGAGGTGGTAAATCTTCTAACTCTCGGCAGGATTGACTTTCTCATCCGTAATTTATGACTATATTCACATGGAATGTGAGAGGGGCGAATTCGATAGGTAGATGGAGGGATATTATGGAGTATGCGAATAAGTCGAGCTGTTCTATTATCAACATTTTGGAATCTAAAATAAAATCGAGTACTAAGATTACCAGGCGAACCCCGTCGAACTGGTCTTCCGTCCACAACCTCGACTGTGGCGATATGGCTCGTACATGGGTGATGCGGCAAGAAAATGCCATTTAGTGCTCCGGTCAACTCTTCACCATTAAATTCACCAATAAAAAAGGGGGTCTTCAAATTGTGGTAGGAGCGGTGTATGGACACAATGATCATATTAAGCGGCTGGGGCTGTGGAAAGATATCATTATTACCAATACACTTGCTGGAAACATATGGGCCATGGTCGTCGTGGGAGACTTTAATTCTATTCTTTATGCTAATGAGAAAAATGGTGGTCGACAGGTTCAACAAGCGATCCTCTCGGAGTTTCAATAATGCCTTTTATCCTCTGGGCTCAAGTGTATGGTTAAGATAGGGCACATCTGGACCTGGAACAATCGTTTGATACACAAACGAATTATCATCCAGCTGGACCGTGCTCTGTGCAACGGGAGGTGGATGGATACGTTCCAATTTTGTAGGGCGGAATGCTTACCCCAGGTATTAGTGACCACTCCCCTATCGTCATCAGACTGGCGGATTTGTCCGTCATCAAAGTGAGGCCTTTCAGATTCTGCAACGCCTGGATCCACATAGAGGGTTATGAGGAGACGGTCAATCAAGGTTGGGGGAGGGGGTGTTGAATGAGAGCGCTCAATTTAGGCTTGTCCACAAGTTTAAGTCTATTAAAAGTCTTTTGAAGGACTGGAACAAAGAGAGACCTCTTGTCCCTCTTCAATAGCTGGAGACTAAGCTGGCTGACATTCAAATTATGGCTCAGACAGATCTGCTCGACCCTCTCCTCACAGAAGAAGAGGTTGCCCTCCAAGATCAGCTGCGTAGGAAAAGATTCTTGGATGAGCTTGAAGTCAAACAACGGGCTAAATGCAATTGGCAGAGATGGAGATAGGTACTCTAAATTCTCCAATGCTACGGTTAAAGCTAGACAGAATCGCAATGCTGACTGAACAAAGAGAGACCTGTTGTCCCTCTTCAATAGCTGGAGACTAAGCTGGCTGACATTCAAAATAGGGTTCAGACAGATCTGCTCGACCCTCTCCTCACAGAAGAAGAGGTTGCCCTCCAAGATCAGCTGTGTTGGAAAAGATTCTTGGATGAGCTTGAAGTCAAACAACGGGCTAAATGTAATTGGCTCAGAGATGGAGATAGGTACTCAAAATTCTCCCATGCTACGGTTAAAGCTAGGCATAATCGCAATACCATTCATGGACTGCTCGATCCTAATAGGTTGCTTATTACCGGAGCTGATGGTATCAGGGACGAGGCGATCCATTTTTACCAGGACCTATACCAACAAAACTCCTACCCGATCAGTTTTACGCACTTTGTATTCAAGAAATTGATTTCTAGGCAGGGTAACTGTGTTGCAGGTCCCATTATCCTTGGAGGAGATTGAAATCTTTGTTAAGAAGGCGAATCCTAACAAATCGCCAGGGCCAGATAGTTTTGGGCCTGCTTTCTTTAAGAATCACTGGGATATGATTAAGGAGGATCTTCTGGAAGCGGTGAAGGAGTTCTTCAGCTCTGGTAAGCCGATTAAGGAGCTTAACCATACTTTTGTGGTCTTAATTGTAAAGGTGGAGGGGACGACTTCATTGGGTGATTTTAGGCCTATTGCGTGCTGTAACTTCTTATACAAGATCATCGCCCACCTTATGTGCGATCGGATGAACAATGTAATGCATGAGCTTATCTCTCCTAATCAGACTGCTTTTATCAAATGTCGCTCTATCTCGAAAAACTGCTTGCTAGCTCACGAGCTTGTGAGAAATTTTAATAAGCAGGGGGGCAACAAAGCGTGTCTGAAGATAGATCTCATGAAAGCTTATGACGTGGTCAATCGGGACTTCCTGTGTCATATCATGCTCTGTATGGAGTCTGACAAATGGTGGGTGGACATGGTGACAGAATGTATTTGTTCGCTCTCTTTCTCCATTATGGTTAGTGGTAAGTCGGAGGATTTTTTTGGTAGGAGCAGAGGTTTGAGACAAGGGAACCCCCTATCTTTGTACATTTTTGCGATAGTGATGGAGATCCTCACCTGTCTTCTGGATGATGCAGTAGTGGAGGGGCTGATTATCCCCCTATTTCGAATGACGGATCCTGTGGTCTCCCACCTTATTTATATTGATGATTTGCTGGTATTCGTAGAGCCTTCGAACAGATCTCTTGACACTCTCAAGGGTATCCTAGATTCTTTTGAGAATTGGTCGGGACTGCAGCTTAACAGAAACAAGAGCTAGATGTTCATATACCACACATGTGGGAACAGGGAGGCTTGGCTGGCCAAGATGGACATGTCAGAAGGGAGCCTTCTTGTTAAATACTTTCTCTATCAACTATGCCTCTGATGCGGACTATGAGGGTATTCTCAACTACATGCAATCGAGACTGGAGGGATGACAAGCGCATATTTTGTCTTTTGGGGGCATGATTGAACTCATCAGAGCCGTCATTTCGGCGGTTGCTATGTACTGACATCAGGCCATCATTCTCCCCAAGGGTACGATCATGAAGATTGAACGAATGTGCACGAATTTCCTGTGGAGGGGGACATACATGCTATAAGTTGGGAGGAATTATGCCGGCCGAAAAAGAAGCAAGAGTTGGCCTGAGATCTCTGTCCCTCCTCAAAGAAGCGACTTTCCTTAAACTTTTGTGGATTCATTAACGGAAAGTCTCCCTGGGCGGACTGGGTTAAGGAAAAATATTTTTCGAAAGGAGATTTTTGGTCTACCACTAGCAGCAACAACTACTCGATCACGATTAAATCATTGTTGGTTACGAGACACAGGGCTAAGGATAAACTCACGAGGGTGATATGCTCGGGGGCTCAAACCAACATTTGGCATGAACCGTGGATCAAACACTCCAGCTTTATCGATAGGGAGGGTTGTCAGGTTTATGAGTTGATGAGCTCTACTGATACGGTGAGTAGCCTTATTCAGGAAGGGGAGTGGAAGCTGCAGGACTGTTTCATCGAGGCTGTCCATGCGGAAGATAATTGTGCGGTAGAGATTGCAGGGGATGGAGGACTACTGGGTATGGAAGGATATGGAAAGAGGCACCTTCAAATTCCGGACGACAGTGAACCAGACTAGGACCTATCATGAATAGCTTGATTAGGCAGAGGTGGTGTGGACGAAAGGGACGGCGGTAAATATTTTTATGTCTCTACAAAATGATCAGAAACAGACTCCTTACGAGGGACATGTTTGCTATGTTCGGAATCTCCTACGAGGATATAAAGTGTTGCTTATGTGGTAAGGAGGATGAGTCCAGGGATTATCTGTTTTTTGCTTATGACTTTGTTTGGGACATATGGAGCAACCAGAGATCTAAGTTTGGCCTCACTACCGTGCAAAGCAGAGAACTTTCCGCTGATATGGATGGAGTTAAAGCTCAGAAAGGCAATGGAACGAGTGGTTACCGACGTCTTCGTCTTAGCTTTGGGGCGGTGGTATGTCATGTATGGAGGAAACAAAATCGACGTGTCTTTAAGAGTCTCTCTCAGTAGTTTTGCTGTACAAAGAAATATACAAGCTGACATAGATATTCTAGACCCCAGAGCATCTTTGAAAGTCTTTCGCTCAATAGTTTTTGCATTCCCATGATCACAGCCGTTGGATCTTGTTTAAGTTATCTAACCTTAACCATTGATTTGAATGGTTCAAATCAACGGTTAAGATTAGATGACTTAAGCAAGATTCAACGGCGGTGATTATGAAATTTTTGATAATACATAGGAGTGGGGATCCTGATCTCTCCTCTCTCTCTCTCTCTCTCTCTCTATATATATATATATATATATATATATATATATATATATATATATATTGATTTATTTATTTTTTTCGGGCTTCCTTTGGTGGCGGCTAGGGTTCAGCCCCATGTCCTTCTTGTGCTCGAAGGGGCGGGAATGGTGGCCCCGGCCGCCTCTATGACTCGGCCCCCTCTCCCTACGCTCCCTCACTCTTTCTCCTCATTCCCCTCTTTCTCCCACTTCCTCCTTAGCCGCCCTTGGCCCGCGCGTGGTTCGGACGGGTATCCTCCAAGCGGGCGGCACTCTATTCGTGGCAGCGTCCTTTTCGAATTCGAGGAGAGCATGGGCTCCCCTCTCCTTCTACTAGCGTCGTCCTAAGGCGACATCAGGGAGGGAGCTAAGGGTCGCGGGCCCTCCCCCACTAGCTCTTCCCGAGGCCGCGTCTTCGCGTCGCAGGGTGTCTCCGGTGGCGCATGAAGGTCGATCCTACCTTGAGGTGGCCAGCGGTTTCAGGTCAGCGGTGAGTGCTGCGCCGAAGCAGCAGTGTGCTCTGGCTGAGGGCCACCTGGCTACTACGGAGCTACAGCTCCGTCCTCGGACCCATACTATTGTCGAGGGTGTACCTGAAGTCTGTTTCGACAACACAGATATTGTGTTACTTTCCATTCCCCTGCGCTTTGCTCTTGTTGGAAAATTGTCGCACTCGCGGCCTCCCATGGAGAGCAATCGGGGAGCTTTCGTCGAGCTCAAATTCGTCGGGCCGGTTTCTATAGGTCGTATAGACTCCCGGTACGTGTTGATTCGTCCCAGTCTAGAAGTGGACTACCTGACACGTCGATCAAGGAATCTCTGGTTTGTCGCCAATGCTCCTATGAGGGTGTTCAAGTGGTCTTCTGACTTCTCGATGCACATTGACTCTCCGCTCGCTCCAGTCTGGGTCTCCTTCCCGGAACTCCCTAGATTTCTTTTCGCAAAGGCCTCTATATTTGTGATAGCTTCGTGCCTTGGCGCGCCCCTCAAGCTGGATAAAGCGACAGAGACTCTGGTCCGCCCAAGTTGCGTCCGTGTTTTGGTGGAATTGGATATCAGTAAACCATTGTTAGAGAACGTCCATATCAAACTACCAAAGGAGCGGCTCCATCTTCAATCAGTGGAATACGAGCAATATCCAGCATACGGTTGTTTATGCCTCCTCCAAGGTCATTATGCGACCAATAGCAAGTTGCACTGGCTCGAGACACAGGAAGGGTGCTAGAGAAAGGTAAAAGGAAGATGGTAGACCCTGGCATGGAGCCATTCTCCTTAGAGGGGCTTGCCTCATACGAGCCTCTACAGGGGTAGGGGGCTCTAGAGGTGGGGATTGGAGGCCTCTCGACCACTTCTTCCTCTGTGCCTCGCGGCGAGGAGGCTACTCTGGTGGGTGATGTGCTTCCCCTTTCAGGGCTGGGTAATAGAGAGAGTAACCTGGTGATAGGTCATACACATGGCGATGGAGAAAGTTAAGTTTAGAGATAGAGAGGAGAAGAGGAAGTAGGGGAAGAGAGAATAAATAACAAAATAAAATAACTCTAACACCCTCCCTCAAGCAGGAGCATATAGATCAGACATGCCCAGCTTGCTACATAAATCAGAAAATGGACCGCGAGCAAGTGGTTTGGTGAGGATATCACCTAATTGATCCTCTGACCGAACATAAGAAGTGACAATCTGTTTCTTCAGCAACAAATCACGAACAAAATGACAATCCACCTCGATATGCTTCGTGCGCTCATGAAACACCGGATTACTTGTGATAAACATTGCCGACTGATTATCACAATACATCTCCATCGGAATAGGAATCATAATTCCCATTTCATGAAGAAGAGACTGCACCCACATCATCTCAGAAGCTGTATGAGCCATCGCACGGTACTCGGCCTCTGCACTAGAACGAGCCACAACATTCTGCTTCTTACTACGCCACGTGACAAGATTGCCACCCACAAACGTACAATAGCCAGAAGTAGACCTCCTATCACTGCGACTGCCTGCCCAATCAGCATCACTGAACCCAGTCACCGTAAGCAACTGGGAAGGTTTGTACAACAAACCATTTCCAGGTGCACCCTTCAAGTATCGAAGAATGCGAGAGATAGCCTCCCAATATGGTTGCCGAGGGGCATGCATAAACTGACTAACTACTCCAACTGCATATGTGATGTCTGGTCGAGTAACAGTAAGATATATAAGTTTGCCAACCAAACGTCTATAATATCCAACATCCTACTGTCAGCATCAAGCTTGTCATGATAATCCATAGGAGTCTCAACTGGCCGACACTCCAACATCCCAGTCTCGGAAAGCAAGTCTAGAACATACTTGCGTTGTGACAAATACACCCCCTTCTTAGATCGAGCAACCTCGATTCCAAGAAAATATCGAAGAAGACCCAAATCCTTAGTATGAAACTGACGACTAAGGTAGGCCTTCAAGTCCGCAATTCCAGTATGATCACTCCCAGATATAATGATATCATCAACATAAACAATCAACACGATAATACCTGCTGAGGAAGAATGGCAAAACACTGAATGATCTGATGTGGTACGCCGAAAGCCATACTGAATGAGAACTGAACTGAACTTGTCAAACCAAGCACGAGGTGATTGTTTCAGTCCATATAATGCTTTCTTCAATCGACATATGAGTCTTTTATTTCCTACTACAACATATCCCGGTGGTTGATCCATATATACCTCCTCCTGTAAGTCACCATGCAAGAAAGCATTCTTTATGTCCAGCTGATATATAGGATATTGGTGATTAACCGCCACAGAAATAAGAATCCGAACTGAATTCAGCCGAGCCACTGGAGAGAAAGTCTCCATATAATTCACGCCATATGTCTGAGTATACCCTTTTGCAACCAACCGTGCCTTGAGGCGCTCAATAGAACCATCAGGGTGATACTTAACAGTGTACACCCATCTACAACCCACTGTTTGTTTTTCAACAGAAAGTGATGTAAGCTCCCAAGTCTGATTTTGATGTAAAGCATACATTTCCTCATCCATTGCACTTTTCCAACCAGAAGATGACATAGCCTGCTTGTAAGTTTTGGGAATAAAAGTAGAAGACAATGAAACAGCAAATGCATGAAAAGATGATGAAGCACGGTGTAATGAAACATAGTTAGAAATGGAATGCTTATTCTTTGTGGTACAAAGGCGTTGTCTTTTTCTGAGAGCAATAGGAAGATCATCTGGATCTGTGGTGATGGGAGCAGAAATCTCAGGCACGGAAGATGATTGGTTGAAGGCTGAATTTTGCAGAACCACTGGCCTGTCCTTGGATCTCTGATAAACCTGTAAATGGGGAATGGAGACAGAAATTGATTCAGGAATGACCGAAAGTGGTATGGAAGATATCAAATCTATTGTAAAAGGAATACAACGGTCTCCTGAAGGAAAGAAAGGGGTAGACTCAAAGAATGTAACATCCGCACTGACATAATATTTGCGTGACTGTGGACTGTAACAACGATAACCTTTTTGAGTACGGGGATAACCAAGAAAGACACACTTAAGAGATCTAGGAGCCAACTTATCTCGATTAGGTTCCAAGTTATGAATAAAAGCGACACAGCCAAACACTCGAGGAGATAAGAAAAAGGGTGCGACATTTGTATGTAATATAGTAAATGGAACTTTGTTATTTAATACAGATGATGGCATACGATTAATAAGATAACATGCAGTAAGAACGGCATCTGCCCAATACTGTTTGGGGACATGCATATTGAACATGAGAGTTCGAGCCACATCTAAAATGTGTCGATGTTTACGTTCGGCTATACCATTTTGTTGAGAGGTGTGGACACAACTGGTTTGATGAATCATACCACGATTAACACAGAAACTGTTCACAGAAGATTGAGTATACTCCAAAGCATTATCAGAACGCAGAATTTTGATACGTTTATTAAACTGAACATAGACTTCATTATAAAAGACAGATAACACATTTGGAAACTCAGATCTTTCTTTCATTAAATAACACCAAGTCATTCTGGAATAATCATCAATAAAAATAACAAAATACTGAAATCCTTTCGGACTTTTGACTCTAGACGGACCCCAAATATCAGAATGAACAAGATCAAAAGACTCTAATTGACGACTCTCACTACGACGAGGAAAGGAACTACGGTGATGCTTGCCTAACTGACAAGCCTCACATTCAAGACTAGAAACATGACTCAAACTAGGAACAACTTGACACAACTTAGCCAAAGACGGATGTCCCAAACGATAATGCTACTGCAACGGAGAAGTAGAAACAGAAGTGAAGGCCTTTCCAGGTAGATCCAAGTAGTACAGTCCATCTTTTTCATGCCCCGAACCAATCGTCTTCTTCGTCTTGAGGTCATGAAAAACACACGAATTGGAAGAAAATGTCACAGAACATTGAAGAGATTTGGTTAACTGGCTCACAGATAACAAATTAAATGGAAAATTAGGCACATATAATGAATCAAATAATGATAGTGATTGAGTAAGGTGAATGACACATTTTCCAAGCACAGGACGAGTAGACCCATCAGCCAAGATAATATTATGTTTCATGGAACTACGATTATGAAAGATAGATGTTATACCAGACATGTGAGAGCTTGCTCCTGAGTCGATGACCCAAGAGGTGGATGGTGACTGGGTTGCCACAAAAGCAGGATTACCTATATGTGCCATGGTTGCAGTAGGTTGGGAGGTGGTACTAGCAAGCGCGTTCAACTTCTGGAGGATCTGTTGAAATGGAGATGAGGTATCGGACGTTGAAGTCTGATTGAAACCCGAAGTATCATCTCTGGGAGCAGAAGTGGTATCCTGGGACTGCATATTTTCATCATGTACTTGATGTGCATATTCTGGTTTGCCCCATTTGTTCCAACAATAGTCTTCTACATGACCGAGCATTCCACAATAGTTACACTTTCGTGGTTGACCACGGCCACCACCACCACCACCGCGGCCACCACCACCACCGCGACCACCACCACGACCATTGTCTCTACCACCACGGCCTCCTCCTCGACCAAAACTACGACCACCATCTCTACCGCCACGTCCAATACCACGTCCACCACCACGACCAACAGCACTAGAAACTAGGGCAGAAGAGTCAGTACTCGGCACCACAGAACTCTGTCCCAGAAAGAAACGATTGAGACGGGAGAAAGTATCTGCCACCGTAGCTAACTGCTCTCCAGCAAGGATTTGAGCTTTATAAGGTTCGAGCGCAGGATCCAAGCCGGGTAGGATGAGTGAAACATGAAACTCTTCCTTCTGTCTCCGAGCTTCCTTCAAATCACTAGTAACAGGATGATATTGAAGCAGTTCCTCCCACAAAGCTTTCTTTGAAGCCAGATATTCATTCACAGGCTTCCCATTTTGCTTTGTATTGAACAATAACTCGTACAACTCATAGATACGGGCAACATTTCGCTTCTGCGAATAAGATTCTTCCAGAGATGCCCAAATCTGTTTGCTTGATTCACACCACTGAACATTAACAGTGATATGTGATTCCATACTATGCCACAACCACGACATAACGTATGCATCTGCACTCATCCAATCTTCATACTCAGCGGACGTTTCAGGCAGGGGTTCTTCGGTCAAAAACTTCAACTTCTTCGCCTTTAACACCACTTTGATAGACTTGGACCAGGCAAGATAGTTCGCACCATTGAGTTTCACCGCTGTAATCGACTTTCCCAATTCATCATTATGAATAACAGTAAAAGGAGAACCACCTCCGCTACCACCACCACTATTAACCTCGCTAGAAGATTCGGTCCCCACCATACTTGCAGATGCAACAGAAAGACGAGATCTTTGAAACCCTAGATCTCACAACGAACCTCAACCGACGACGAATAACGGAGATCTGTAGAAACCCTAGATCTCATAAACGAACGACAAACGACCACGAACAACGAACGACGAACGGCGAATCATGAAAAGTAGACGAAAAACAGTTCGATCGGCCCTGTCGGGGATGGGATGTACAGTACTTACAAATATATGCTCTGATACCAAGTTAAGTTTAGAGATAGAGAGGAGAAGAGGAAGTAGGGGAAGAGAGAATATGAGAAAGGAGATTGCAAGGGCCTTAAACCCTAGGTTGCATCTCATGTCTATTTATATTGATATACAATACACCCACAATTACTATTATACCCTCATATGATAAATAACAAAATAAAATAACTCTAACAGAGAACATATCAACCGAGTGGAGTCGGTAGAGAAGGGAGTCTCGTGCTCCTCGGAGAAGGTGAAGGCCCAGGTTGGTTCCACGACAGTTATGACTTCACCTGAGCAGTCTGCGGGGACACAGCACCCGATCGTTTCTCCTCTTGGTAGTGAGATCAAACAGGCAGCGGACCCCGCCAGCACACCTCCATCATCCGGTGCATCCCCCTCTCCATCTTTCCCCAGCTCTCATCCTACCCCTCCCCCCTCAACTGCATATGCTGAGGGTGCGGGACCAACTTTTCCTAGCTTTCTTCCTTCTCCTCCCCCCTCGACTTCATGTGTTGAGGGTGCGGGACTCGGGTTGTCTTCGTACAAGCCTAGGCCCCTCTTTTCGTCTTCAGCAACAATGTCGGTCTGTGAGGAGGCGGCAGTAGCAAGCCCTCACGTTGCGGTCTTTGTTAGCCCCCCACCAGTGCAAGAAAGGGGTCAGAAGCTTTCTGTAGCCGCACAGGAATTTTCTCCCTTCCAGTCTAGTAGCACGGCATTTGGTGGTTCTTCAATTTTGACAGATGAAGTTGATTATGCAGAAGAGGGAGCAACCCGGGTCTCAAGGAAGGATGTCACAATATGGACCGTTGCGGCCGAAGTGGGGAGGGCTCCAGGGAAGATGGCAAGTTCAGAGCAGGATCCCAGTGCATACGATATTTTACTTGGTGGAGAAAAGAATCTAGCGTTTGGTGAGGCGGGGGAGACATAGCTCTAGGGAAGGGGGACAAACCTAGAAGATCAAAGAACCCTCATAGAGTTACTTCTCAACAAATCATGAACTTGCGTTCGTCGTCTTTTCGTCGTGCCAAATCACTTGTGAAATCGCCGACTCAGAGATAGAAGAGATTGATAGGTGTTTCGAGACTTGTCGTTGTTGGTCCTTGTCTTGTATTTTGCACTCTCTTTTTGGCCAGCATATGATGTAACTGTTTCCCTGGTAAACAAGCTATAATAGTTTTTTGTAAATATATATATATATATATATATATATATATATATATATATATATTAAACGGGATATAAGTCATAGGTCCATATTCCTACATGAGTCATGCACATTTGGACCAATATGAATGGATTCCTACATCCCATATGCACTAGTACACTCCATTCCTATTGGTCCACATGTGCATTGGCTCATGTAGGAATATGAGCCTATAGCTCATATTGTTAGTCCAATGATTAAGTTGAGTTTTTGAATATGGCTAATCGATTAAATTTAAGATTATGATACTCACTAACAATCATGCAATCTCTATAATGTTGATACTTAAACTTAGCGTTGTCCAAATAAGTATTAAATGTTATTATATTTGCTACTGTGCATATTGCATTGTTCGTCTAACATGTATCTACAAACAATCAATAAATAAGATCAGATATGGACATATGTAATAAAAAAAAAAATGATAAGTCAAAGACGACGTTATACCAGAAGATTTCTCTGAACCGCCTACGACATCTCCGGAGCCTCGCACTCAGGGATTCCATTGTCCGGTCAGCGGATGGAGGTTGAGGGGACAACCTCCCCGAAAGGTATCCATATTTTCAGATATGTTTATCTTTTGAACAACTGCCGTCAAGAAAAATGATCTTCAAGTCTGCTCAAATGATAGAAGTTTGACGTCATCAAAGTGCTCTTGGTTTTTCACATTTATTATGTATTTTATCTTTATTGATAGGACTTATTGTACATTGGGGTGCACTGGCACTAGGAAGCTCAAATCCCAACCATATCCTAGTCTATCAGAAACGAACCTGACCCAAAACTAGAAAACAATTGTCCAAAACCAAACTGGCCTATGGAGATCGAACTTGGACTTGGTTTTGTCTCTGATCGAACTCGGGCCGAGCTCGGTCCCCTTGACCTAGTTTGCAATGTTCACTTCCAACGTTCATCCTGAAGATCAGGGATCCAACGTTCGAATTTATGAACGTTTGGGAACATAACTCTGTCAAAACTCGGTCACCCAAATAGCCTATAAATAGTCAAGCATTTCACTTATTTTCCAATCAACTCATTCAAGCAATTCACTTTAAAACCTATTCCATTCTGAGCTTTACAATCTTCATATTCCCAAGATCAACTCCAAACCTTCTAGTGCCAAGTGCAATCTCGATTAGAAGTCTGTTCGATTTGTAAAAGCTTGATTTTTATTTTGTTTGAAGTCGGCAAGCTCTTCGGATCAAATCTTATAGTTGTTTGAAGTCGGCAAGTTCTTCAGATCAAAGCTTGTGGTTGTAAGAAGTCGGCGTGCCCTTCGGATCAAAGCACGTGTTGTAAGTTATTTGTTCAAATAGTGGATTAACACCGGACAAGAGTACCTGGGACTGTATTGCCCTCCACAAGGGACACTAGTATAAATCGTGGTGTTAGCGTTTGTGGCTTCTTACCCTTCACTATCCCTTTATATTCTTGTTGAATATTTGTGTTGGTTATTAGTAGTGGATTATTGAGTATTGTTAGAGTAATTACTGCTTAAATCTATTCACCCCCACCCCCTCTAGAGTTGCCTTTACATATCTTATTTACTTATAGGGTAAACGGGATATGAGCCATAGGCTCATATTACTACATGAGTCATGCACATGTGGACCAATAGGAATGGACTCCTACATCCCATGTGCACTAGAAATATGAAAATATGGGTCATATCCCGGTTACACACACACACACACACACACACACACATATATATATATATATATTTGAAAGGGCTCAAAGACCCAAGGTAAATAGAACCGTGAAACTCCTCCACTGGTGCTCGATCATCCGACCACCCGGGTCACATGTCTCCCCTCTACTACTAGGCTAGAGGTTCATTGGCTATATATATATATATATATATATATATATATATATATATATACGTGCGCGAGTCAGACGTATACAGAGCAAAAGGAAAATAAAAAAGGTAATATACTCGGTCTATATGCCCCAATGTCAGGAACATCATTCATCTCCTTAATTATTTGTGTAGAATATTTTGGAGTTCTCTTTTTTTATTAATTAATCTCTTGGCTATATATATATATATATAGCCTTACAATCCTCCATCTTACATAAAACCCCTTAATACATTCTAATATACCAACACTCCTCCTCAAGATGAGCGAAAGATATTTACTAAGACCATCTTGTCATATCCTCTAATCATATCTACAGAGCTAAGTCCCTTGGTCAGACTGTCTGCTACCTGATTCTTGGTTGGAACGTGGCCTAGCTCCAGTAGTCCACTGTCTAACTTCTCCTTGATGAAGAACCTATCGATCTCGATGTGTTTGGTCATGTCATGTTGTACTGGATTGTTGGCGATAGTGATGGCTGACTGGTTGTCAGACCACAACTTCATTTGGGCTCCTTGATCCAGCTTTAGCTCCACCAGCATACTCTTCAGCCATAGCATCTCTGCAACTTCCAATGCCATAACTCTGTGATCCACTTCTCCTGTCTCCATTGCTTCACGCTCTCTGCTTTCTCCTGAGTACCTCCAACATGTCCAGCAGTGCCTGATCCTCCTCGGTATAGGCACCATCAGTTCCCTCCTCGACTACCCCGTCGGCCCCACGACCACGTCCTCCAAACTGTCCACGTCCACCATCTGAATCTCCCTCTTTGGGTGGTTTGGTACAAGCATACCTCAGATGGCCCACCTTTCCGCAATTGTAGCACTACCGAGGGTCTCCCTTAGGTCCTGTGCCGCCTGAATTGGCAACCGTCAGTACTGACTTCACTTCATGAGGACCACCTGTCCCTGCATGCAGCTTGATGTGAGTCTCCTCCTGGATCATGGCCGAGATAGCCTCCTCAAGTGTAGAGATCTTCGGTTGGGCTAGAAGTAGTGCTGTACTCTGAGCAAACACTGCAGCCAGCCTCTTAAAAAATATCACCGTCCTCTCCTGCAGACATACATGTCTCTCCTTACACTTTGGGTCTTCGCAGCTCGTCCGATCTGAGGAGTAATCGTAATCCAACCACAGACGCTCCAACTCCGTGGCATACTCCTGCATTGTCTTCTCTCCCTGTACGGTATATTCGATCTTTCCATTGATCTGGAAAACCCTCAAGTTATTTTTTACACCATCGTATGTCCTCCTCAACTTCTTCCACACGTTATTTACCATCTCAAGGCCATCCATAGTGGCGACGATCGGCTGGACTAAAGAATTGAGAAGCCAAATGTATATCACCATATGAGTGGACTTCCACTCGTCGAGTCCTGCCAAGTCCTCACCCTGCTCTGTCTTCTCTCCTGACAAAAAACCCTCCAGGTTCTTCACTGCGAGGGTTCTCCTCACCCGTCGTGACCAACTTAGGTAGGTGGCCGGTCCATCAAGCTTCAGATCGATGGAGGAAAGCTCTAACTTAACCGATGTTCGTGTCGCGCTCTCACCAGCCGACAGTTTCATCAGCTTCATTAACGTTGCAATCTCCGCAGGGTCCAACTTCTTGATGATCTCCTCCATCGATCCTCCTCTTCTCCAATCACCTCATACCCGTCCCACGATTCACGTTCGTCCTCTTCGTCCTCTCCTAGACCTGATCATGCCTCTCCCCATCGGATCTAGGCCTTCGATGTCAACGTCCAAAATGACCCACGGAAGATGCCGGGAACCGCAACAGAAGGCTCCTGCGGGCTCCGCAGGAGTCGCGGCTTCGCGGTGGTGGCGGAAGTGTGGCGATGGCGGCGGCGACGGTGGTGGTGGGGGACGGTGGTGCCGGTGCGGCAGCGGTGGTGGCGGCTAGGGTTTGTGTTTTGATATCATGTAGAATATTTTGGGGTCTCTTTTCCTATTAATTAATCTCTTAGCTATATATATATATATATATAGCCTTACATCCCTCCATCTTACATAAAATTTCCTAATACATTCTAATATACCAACAATTTGCCTAGGGTTCCCAAATGTGTTGAGACGGCTCTGGGTTCTGAATGAGTATTGACAACAAACTAGGAGAATCATTTTTCAAAAGGATGTCATGATTGATTTGAGAACATTTCTATTCTCGAGTGAATGTCATTACTGAGTATTGCAATTAGCTTCTAGAAAGAAAATGAGATGCCAGTGTATCAGCAATATACTAAAGTTTGATATTTTCTCTGATTCTCCACCTACATTATATATTTATAATGACAAGGAGCAAGCACATCCAACGTAACATGCGGCGGTAAAATTTGATTGAACTAATGGATACGATGTTCTTGAGGGAAGTGTTTTCTTATTTGGGAGCATCATCTTGGAGATGAATGCAATTTCTATGAGAAAACCTCATTAATTTTCCTCTGGGCTAATTTACACTTAAATGCCCTGAACAACCAAGGTTTTGGAGATAAATAATTCGTACTATTTCAATAGGCACTTAAATAGGTGAACTTCATTTGCACCTAAGTACCTGAAGTATCATAAGTTTTTAGTAACATATTAATGGTACATGTGAAGACAACTCTTACCTTCTTTTAATTCTATCATCTTCATCCTCTCCACCTAACCCTGCCCCTCGGCTTCTGTACTGCAATAACCTGTCCCCGCAATGTTTTACCCCCTCACCCATCTTCTCCGGCCAAATGAGTGTTGTAGACACCTTTGTCGGCCACGCAAGTTGCACGTACATGTAGGGTGGCCACTACTGTTGCAACCGCGACCAACAAGAATGGCCACAACCCTCAATTTAGGTGCAAGCAAGGGGACAGGGGCATGGGGGAAGGCCTAGCGGGCCGATTGCAATTGGGAGCGAGGGAATAGGGGCGACGGGGAAATTTTTGGGGTGCGATGAATAGATTAAGTTTAGGGTTAGAGTTAGGAAGAAGAAAGATCATTTTTACTTCTCTTTTATTTTTTATTAAAACAAAAAAGTAATTGATGTTTTGTTTAGGGGTAAAAGAGTCGAATAAAGTCACATGTTGTGCATGTGACCATTAAGTGAGACGACTAACTAACAGAGGGTACTAAGTTGTGAAAGTGGTGATATTTTAGAACTAGGTTGTCAACTAGTGATACATATCATGTATCGGAAGATTATTTAATGTACTCTCTTAATTTTTTTATTTGTTTCATCTTTATAGGTCTATCTAATTCTAAAAATCCATATTGTGAACTATATATTACATCAATCAAACAAAAATAATCTGATAGTACCTATGAGCCTATACGTATCATAATGAACAACAGATACATAGCGAAATTGTAGTAAAAAATGATACTACCTATCAGCCTATACGTCTCATATCGTGATACATCTCATATCGGACCAACCGATACGTAACAAAATTGTAGTGAATCGTATCGTAAGATATGTATCGTGTAGACTAAGACACTAACATCAAAGGTTAGAGTATATAGGTCCCTATAAAAATAGTTTTGGGTATTTAAGTGCAATTTTAGCCTTTCCCTCTATGTAAGACTTATTAAGGCTTATTTCTATTCTAGAAATTTTAAAGTGCTCTTTGATTTCATGAGCCTTTAAAATGTCTAACCAATAAGTTAGGTTTTGTTATACCTTGCCTGTTATTGCCTCAACGAGGAAACCAGAACCAACTAAGAGTGTTAATATCTAATCCAGGATGATGGATTTCTATAGTTTGGCCTTCTTCTTTTTTCTTTCTTTTTGGTCGCTCAACTTGAATGAAGAAGCCGTAACTGATAGGATATTGATGAAGAAGTAATATGTCGATGTGGACAAACTTACACTATACTTACCTGGCACTTAAGGATCATTACCTGTGTGTTAACAATCAGGCCTAGTCTTCTTCTGCCTTATTTGAAAATCTAAAATCTTATAACCTAAAAGAAGCCAGTGCCTCTGCAACACTAAATCTCCTACGTCGAACCCATAAAGTTAGGCAAACTAAATTGTGCTAGAGAAAAAAGTGTATGTAGCCATCAAATCCTTTACTGCATCAGCAAACAGAATATAATATGCTATCCGCTACTCAGATTCACAAGACTAAAAGACTAAACAGTAAACACATTCACAAACCAAAGTGATAGCTTCTACACCATAAAACAATGCAAGGTTTCTCTCAAAAAAAAAAAAAAATCATAAAACAGTGCAAGGTCTTTCCAGTGAATGTTGAACACTATAGTGTTAATTCTAAGACCATGCGGAAGCCTCCTATGCTATAAATAAACCCATAGTTGCACTGACTTATACTGTCCACAACTCCACAATATCCTCCGGTCATGATTCATAAAAGAAAATCCTCCTTGTGTACACAGACACAAGAAAATGGTATCCGTATCCATATCGTGTCCGTACCTTTATCGTGTTTTTATTCATGCAACATAAGTAACTACCTTGTACCTATCGAAAATGTCCGTCTGTATTCGTGCAGCAGACAAATGTTGAAAGCAACAGCTTGCTTAAGTTTTATAAAATAAATGAATCAAATTACCATCTGGAGTTTCTTCGTCGACCTTTATCTTCGCGTTCTTCTGGGTTTTCTGAATAGCATCTTTCAGTCTCTGGAAGTGAAAGACCTTTCATTCAAAATCAGAGGACAAACTAATTCTTAATGCATGAACCACAAAAAAGAAGCCAAATTTTCCTCTACCTGAACTGCAGATTCTACAGAATTCTCAGGAATTGTCCATGGAAAAGCAAACGAAGATGACTTCGGATTCGTTGAGATGCAGCCAGGATTTATTGACGGACAAGGTCTAATCTTCCTGCAAGTAGAGTTACTCGATCGTCAGACAGTTCCTTTAGATAAGAAAATGGGTTAATTACGTTGACCACCCCTATGTTTTATGTTTATTACATGGGGTACCCCTACTTTGAAACTAATTACATGGGGTACCCCTCTCCTTTAGAATTTTTTTTTTTTTAAACATAGGGGTAGTTAGTGCTATAACTTTCTATAGAAAATATAAAACATAGGGGTGGTCCGTGTAATTAGTTTCAAAGTAGGGGTACCCCGTCTAATAAACATAAAACATAGGGGTGGTAAACGTAATTAACCCAAAGAAAATTCACTTGGTAGAAAGATGACAAATTGTGGGGTCGGGGATATTAGAGATGCTTTACCCATTTTCTTGCAATTCTCCTGCCAAATTGAGTTACTTATGGCACATCTAAGTTCTTCAGAAATTGGCAGGAATTCGTAATAAAGAAATAACTTATACTGGATAGCTATTCCTTCCTATTCCCAATCATCATTTGTGTAGAGCTTCAAATCAAAATAATTTCAGAACTTGAGTTTTCAGTTACTACTTGTAAAGAAAATGAATGTCCAACTTCTTTAGAGTCATAAACCATGCAAATAGAGTTACTCATGATACAATTTTTGATGTAACATTTATTGTAACCCTTAGATGGGTCATGGCACCAAAAGGGGTTAAAGCGGAAGCAATATGAATTATATCTTCGGTGAACTTGAACCAGGTTTCTTCTACTTCTTTTAGATCATAGTTGTGAAACCTCCTGCATACGATAAAGTTCCTTCGTTCACCCCACAGCAGATCTCCCTCAAGGAGATGGAGAAGAAAGAGAAGAATAACTTGGGGATCAAGTTATTCTGGAGGTGGAAGCAAGCTTCTAGGTATTTTGCATAGGAGGGTCTCCATATAAGAGCAACCTCATATATATAGGCAACTAGAAAACACTAGTAGTGCACCCCACATGGACGCACTTGCCATAATACCTTGCCCCATGTGGGCCAGCCACATGGTGAACTGGTCTGGACCGGACCAGTTCGGTTTGGGTCATTGCCAACATACTCTTATTCGTACATGGTGGGTGAACTCATCCTTTATTTCATCTTTCAAGTAGGATCATATATTTGTGCAGCGTGTGATCATGAGTAATTGCAAGCGGAGCACCTTAAATCAAACCCCCCTAAGGAACCAACCTAAGGATAACTCATATAAAAATCAAAATCCTGGTAAGGAACTCATGCACCCCAGATCAATTCGTATTGTCTTATTCGAATATCTTTTAATCCCTCGAAGGAGAGCATATCTGAATACCATGGTCTTGTTATGACTCGGTTACACGTTCTTGCAATTCTAGGATGCACATAAAGTTTGGTCAGTGAGTGATCATAAGACACACCTCATGATCTTCCTCCTATCCCCTACAGTTGTTCATGGTACCAACTTTCTTTCTCAATCACTCTCCTTGATGTTACAATATTGATTTCATCATATAAGGAATGCGTCAAAGTAGTAGTCGTTGACTTCGAGCTTCACCATAATGACAGTGTCTCCAAGGGTACGAATGTGTAGACTTAGTGCGCAACGGACTTTTTAAGCCTCAGATCTCACACAACAAGGAAGAAGGGACCCACTTCTCACTTCCATTGTGTCTTAATAACACACACCATATGAAGACTTGTCACAGTGGAGGCACTATCCCAGATAGCATATATATCTTTATCACGACACCTTGCAGTTTTAGCTCAATCGCCCTTCTAACATTTGGCTAATTAATCCCTTACATAGTCCACCCATAATTAGCGACAACAATAGAAAAGATTATTCTGGCTCTAAAACAAGTCATTAAAGGTGAAAATCTTCTAAATTGATCAGACTTTCCATGATAGTCTAGTCTTAACCGCCTTACCCTAACTTTTTCGGGACGATCCATAAATGCTCCCACTATTGTCGTAGTCTACAACGCATTACCGTTATTCCTACCACACTCATAGGATGCATTCTATCTCAACTTCAACACACTCTCATGGTCATTTTAAGCGAGTCATTCATATGAGTGAATCGACCTCGTGTCCATTCGACATATTGATTATGACTTTCAATAAATTTTCTTAGTGGATTTTATCTTAGCATTACAAAATAAATTATGGAACTAAAAGATATATGTAAAAAAAATTATCCAAACATACATTCCTCTAAGAGATACGTACAAATGTCAGTAAGCATTTAACCAGGGGTGGAATCTCATAGACCTAGTATGCGCCACAAAGCGCTCCTCTTCAATCTCCTTCATCAAAGGATCCGAAATCATTTTGTTAGTGTCTAAATAATGCTTCACTTTGACTTCATTCTTCTAGTGTATGTAGTGATGATGAATCATAACGTATTTGGTTTGTCCTTGGTACTTGGGATCCTTAGCATATGCAACCGCCAACATGTTGTTGTAGAGGGTTACAACATTTGTAGCATGAGGCTCCACTTGTAGCTATTGAAGAAACTTCCTCAATCACATTGATGCAAAAGTTGATACGTTCTCTTCCTCCATAGTTGACAAAGATATACAGTTTGTTTTTTGCTTCGCCAAGAGATAGTTCTATCGGCTAATACGTCTAAACCACGTGCTCGTCCAAATTGTCATCCCATTCGAGTACCCTATAAGGCGTATGTCTGAACCACCTAAATACAATAAGTAGTGGGTTATCCCACTTAAGTACCATAATATCCTCCTAACACTCTCCCAATGGACTTGTCTAGGATTAGCCTGGTAGCGACTAATAAGTCCTACCGCAAAGGCTATATCTAGACAAGTAAAAATCATAGCGTGCTACAAGCTCTCAACCGCGCTAGTATAGGGTACTCTTTCCATCAATTTATTTTCCTCGAGACTTTTTGAACATTATTCGCTACTTATCATATGTCTCGAAGCAACAAAAGATCTTATGGATTTGTAGTTAGATATGTGGAACTACTTTAAGATCTTCTTTATGTATGTCTCCTAAGACAGACCAAGTATCTTCTTAGCATAATTTCTCCACATCTAAATCCTGAGAACATAGCTAGCATTACCCATGTCCCTTATCTCGAAGGTAGAAGACAAGTGCCCTCTAGTGCCATCAACCATTCTATACTGTTGTACGCCAATGATATGTCGTCTACGTATAATGATAATATCATAAATCCCTTGCCAAATCGATTTATATTTGCACAATAGTCTTCTTCGATCAAGGTAAAACCATACGAAGTAACGCCTACATACCACTGTTTGGATGATTGTTTCAGGTCCTAGATGGACTTCTTGAGCATGCACACTCTATGCTCGTCCCCTGGCCTCAAAACTAGTAGATTGATCTATAAACATCTCTTCATCCAGCTCATCATAGAGCAATGTGAACTAGCTCTAGATCTAAATACGCGACGATCACTATGATCAGGCGAATGAAATTCTCACCACAGGAGAAAACGTATCTTCATAGTCCACCCCTTCGTTGGGTGAACCCTTTGGTCGCCAAGTTCCCTATGTAACACTCAATTCTACTTTCTTTCGCTTAACCTTGAAAACCCATTTCATTTTAACGGAATTACGATTGGATGGTAGATCCACGAAGTCCCAAACTTGGTTCTTCCTCATGGACTCTAGTTCTTCATGAATTGCATCGATCCACCGTTTCGTGTATGGCCCAGAAGTAGCATCTTGAATTATCCTTGGCTCTGAAGCATCATGTGGTGCCACCATGCACACTTCCCCTTCTATCTCAAAATGACATCGAGGATTATACAGGAACACCCCCCCCCCCCTCCACCCCCCCCCCCCCCCCCCCCCCCCCCCCACACACACACACACACACAACTTTATCGGTTAAATGCCTTTCTATGTGCGATCCTCCATGCCATTGGGCTTTAGTCCAAGTGCATGCTCTAGGCTCACCTATGTGCTGGTACAACCTAGGCTCTCATAATCGCGATTGACACAGCACCAAGATTCTAGAGTTGTTACAAGTATTCAATTTCTTTATTCCAACATGCTCTCTAAGTAGAAGGCCCATCTTTATGGGTTAAGACTTAAGAGTTGGATTCGCGCATTGGTTATTTCAATATACTTAAAATATGTGCAGAAGAATTGGACACCTCGTACCATGTTAAAGTCATTGCCAGCCCACAAAAGTGTAGAGTTGTGTCGAGGGTTAGGGGTTAAACATTTATCATATTCCATCAGTGATATTAGATAGACCCACTTTCTAGTCCTAATCTCCCAACCTAGATTTACTTATGCCACAAATTTTCAATGAAAAATACAATGTGGCCATTTGTAAAGGTTAAAAATTTGAAGGAAAAAAAAAATGAATTACCAGAAATACCCATTTGCCCGCTCCAAATTCCCTCGCAAGTACGGTTATCCGATAATATTTTCTTCACAGAAAAACACAAATGTTGGGGTCTTCAAGATTTCAAGTTTATGGATATACATAAATGTGCATTTTGGAGAGTTACTTACCGCAATTTAAAACAAGAAATTATGGAAATAAGTGACTGCACAACAAAAAGAGATGACATTACTCGTACCCATTATCAAGTCCAGTCTGAAAATTCTTAGATTGGGAGTAGGGAGTGGTGGGAGGGAGCAATGGGGAGGTCTGGGAAATGGGTGGAGGAATAGCAAGAGAAGGGAAGGGAGAGCTCAATGTCAAGGCCAGGGCTAAGGGAGCAAGGGAGGACAGGAGGAGCTGCTGGCCTTTGGTGCCGGGGATTGAAAAACTAGCCGTTGGAGGTTGAGCAGTGGAGATGGTGGAGGGATACCGACATGGGGAAGAGAGAACATCAGTGAGAGGCATCACTCCGTTTCTTCTCAGTTTCTCTTTTGTGAGTTGTTTATCTGTCGAGAAGAAGAGGAGATCGTTGTGTTGCCACTTGGATGTTTGCTGAACGCTAGTTCAGTGCACAGGAACAGTGGGTGATACAATTGGGCTAATTCTACAGGCACGTCCAAAATTGTTTGGGACGTCCAAAATTTTAAAACTTTTAATTAGGACAATCCAAATTTTACTCAGAACAGTCCAATTCTCTCTTTCTCTCACCCCAAATTTTGATCCTAACCCTAACCCCAACACCAACCGCCGGAGGAGGTGGAGGAGGAGATGGCGGCGGGAGGAGGCGGAGGCCGCGGGGGTGAGCTGCTGCTGCCGCAGCTAGCCCGTCGTCGGCTCGCCCTCGCCGTCGCCCGCACCCCGCTTGACCTCGCCCCTGCTGTTGTTGCTTCTCCTTCTTCTTCTTCTTTCGTGGACTGTCAAAAAATTGACAATTCTTCTAATAGGAAGGACTGTCAATTTTTTTTACAGTCCTAATTATTTAGGACTGTCACAATATTGAAAGTCCTTACAATTGGTAGGACTTTCAACATTGTGACAGTCCTGGAAAAAAATTTGGACTAGCCTGAAGCAATTTTTTTTATGCAAACTTGTAAATAAAAAAAACGAAAATTTGGACTAGCCTAAGTAATTGTTTGAGTGCCTTTAGAATTAGTCTACAATTGTGTAAGTGTTTTTTTTATGAGAAATTTTGAGTTGTCCCACTTGTTTACCATAATTCAAGATGTATCCCACCGAATTACTATAATTCATGAAACCTCCCACTTTTAACGAAAACTGTCAATGACTAACAATCAATTCCTTTGAACCCTCCCCCCCTATTTATGACCAAAATACCCTCAAATAAGTAGGTGCACCTTGAATTATGACCAAAAATACTCTCAAATAAGTGGGGTGCGTATTAATTTATGGTAAAATAAGTGGCGTGCAACTCAAAAAAATTTTTTTATGTAGGTCAAAGGAGTTGACTGTTAGTCATTGACAGTTTTCGTTAAAAGTTGGGGAGAGGGGAGGTCATGCATTAATAATTCGATGGCGTGCACCTTGAATTATGGTAAAACAAGTTGGGACAACTCAAAATTTCTTATTTTATAATTAATAAAGGCACTACAAAAGTTACTCGAGACTGCCTATTTTTTATTTACAATTTGCCACTCAACAAACATTTATTAAGAGCTAACCTCCCCCCCCCCCTTTCCCAAAACCCTAAACCTAAATTCCTTCAACTCACAAACCCTAGTTAGATGCTATGTCGGCGACATGGAAGATCGACGGCCAGGAGAACCTCGTCTCCTCCTCCGCCTCCATAGTCAGTGACGATGACGACGACCGCCACCACGTCAACACCTCTCCCCCCCCCCCCCAAACTTCGACACCCCTCTCCTTGTTCCACACCAGGCGAGATGATAGTGTTATCTTTTGGACTGGACAGTCCTACCTATTGGAAGGACTGTCAAAAACTTTGACAGTCCTAAAGATAACATGTTATTTTAGGACTGTTAAAAATTTTGACAGTCCAAATACATAATAGACTGCCAAAATTTTTGACAGTCCTAATTGAACAACATATTTTCTTTAGGACTGTCAAAAATTTTGACAGTCCATTGTATTGGTAGGACTGTCAAAAATTCTGACGGTCCTAAAAAAATAATGGATAGCCCTTAGTAAATTTTTTGAGTGGCAAACTTGTAAACACAAAAAAAATTTGGGCAACCCCGAATAACTTTGCAGTGCTTTTATAAATACTCTCTTTTTTTCTTTCAGTGACCCTTCAAATCTTACATCATTTTTGATGTTAGACTCCCAAATATTCTTTTAGTTTATGAATTTATAAATCATTTATATTCTGAAGCAGTCAAGAAACTTTATCGACGGTTGTAAATAACTGCCACATACCTCACAAACAATGAGTTCCACATGCATCAATTAAGCATAAGCACGTGCATGGATCAAGCAATGAATAGTGTAGTCAGAATTTTTATCTAGGAGGCACGACGTGAATCTGCCAGCCTGCGATAAATCGTAGGCCGACAAAATTGTTATTTTTGTCAATGGTCTCAGAACTTGACGAAACTTAAGTCGTAGGGCAAGTTCAATGTTACGCATATAATCTCGCAAGTCTTTTTGTGATCCGATGTGTGCACTAAAAATAATTATAAATTTATGAAAACACCAATATGGTAAAATATGATTGATACAGGCCATATTTGTCTCGCACAATCTACGAATTCGAGTTCCGTCTGAATTCACACGTCAACAATGACCGTATTCCTTTCGGTGTAATATGTTCATATCAGGATCACCCGGATAAATGGGACAATAGTCACCCATAATTTTTAATTAAAATAGAAATGCTCAAGTAACTCACTTCGAGCTTCAGGATGACTGAAAACTTGTTGTTTTCTAAGGTTTTCGAGAATGAAATGAACAACGCTTTCGATTTGAAGAAGAATAAAACTTGTTTATTGCTGTGAAGAATACACGAAGAAGCCTTATAAGAAGAATTTCTAGGTACAAGCAATAAAAATTAAAATATGTGGATGAATAGCGGTGGAAGTTTGATCTACGTGCGATCATTTTAGTCCGTTGACCACCCGCTGCAGTTGATGGAAGAACTTGCTAAGTCTCGGCTCATGAACACTGGGGAGCATAGTTAGGCAACAAGTTGGCTCAGGATCCAAGCTTTCGATCCTCTCCTTAGAGAAGCGCGTCCTGAGGTATTTATAGCCATTAACAACGAACGGGTGTATGCGCAGGCAATCGACAAAACTTACTGTTTTGACCGTATGCGCTGGCGCATATGCGGGTGAGGGAACTCCAGACCATAGAGCGGTCCTGAACACCCACATAGGATACACCATGTATGATACGTGGCGTATGATATGTAATGATCCATTCTGCTCAAGTGGAGAGTCGATTCAAATGGCGCAATTGCGATGACCCGACCCGCTTTGCTCAGCGAGAAGACTTGCTTGAAGCAAAGAATTTCAGACTTTGCCCTTCAGGAGTTCAGACTTAGACTTTCAAAGGCGCGCTCGGAGTATCGCTTGGCCGAGAAAAATCATCACTAAGGTGGGTTGCTACGATAAACTTGTCTTTGCTTAGCCAGCATTCATAAAATATGGACGATACATGCTAGTCGCTAGGTGAATCACCTATTGCATGCTAATAAAGAATATAACACACCTAGCTAAGAAAATAATTCCATCTTGTATTGCTTGTGTTAGAACATGGAAATAAAACTTGGCTTATAATTGGACCCTCACATGCTACCTTAGCTTCGTGCAAGTAAACTCCGCTAATGCTTCGAGTAGATCATTATATACTCTTCGTAGTGCACTGCTTCACTTGTTTACACTACTTGCTTTATGGATTATGTCGTCCGATATGTTCCTGTACGGTTTTACTCCTTGCACTACCCCTTAGACCCGTGCTAACGTAAAATCTTATGTTCTAAAGTAGACTATACCCCAAGTTTTCTTATGCTTATGTTTCAACACTGTTTCAATGCTTTCTTGTCTTATATGCTAACTAGTATGGGCTTGTTGGTTTTATTACTTATCACATAAGTTCATACCAAAATTGAGTAACATGATTCGTGTCTTGCATTCATCCAATTCACCGGAAGACTTAATAGTCGTTCTGTGCAATTATGAACCTAAAAGTATCCGGGACCGTTGAGTCGCCAAGGCATTTTCTGAACTAGGAGATTGCATCAAGTCAAGTTGAACTCTAAATGAGAATCATGTCATGTAAAGCAAGAATCATAGCTCGTGAAATAATACTCGTTCAGAACAAGAATCAAGAATTATCATATCATATTGTGAATCTGGAAGACCCAAGACTTGCATGTCGCAGACAACTTGTTAAACAAGGAATATTTTTGAATCTCGTTCCATGGACGGTCTTTAAGGCACCGGGGCCGATTCGATCCAGATGAAACTCACGCAGCAGCCTTTTCATGTACAAGCGGGATGGTGTCTCCGCTGATGCTGCATCATTCTCGTTCTAAGGATGATAGTCTCATGTGCTGGACGGGATGGCATGTAGCATCTCATATACTTTTTGTTGTACTCTATCCTCATCAATGACTATAACTCGTCCTTTATGGCTATGCCAGCGACTCATGTTCATATAGATAAGTTATCCTCGCTTAGTGGCAATCCGCGTGCGAGTTATTGCATCGCATCTAGAATCTAGAATACTGAACGGATATGAGTATTATACATATGTGCATACTTGTATATATTTGAACACTTGAACATCTTCTGCAATATACTTGAGTATCCATGTAACTCGTGTACCTGAGTTAGAACCCCGCTCGTGACACTCATGTTTGCCTATACAATTTTTCTTGGATTTCATATGTATATACTTGTGCTTGGTTTAACTTGGTTTACCTTCGACATGGAAGGATGGATGGTAAGTTGGTAAGTCTCGTCATGTTACTCTTATATCGTACGGTGCACTGTCACACGAGTTAGGCTTTATATCTATGCCATAAAACGGATCCTAAGACAAGACTAGAAAGACAACTTAATAGATTGTGCACGAAACCTATATAACGTGTTTGGATTTGTCGAGTGGGCAAAAAGCCTTCCCACCAGTGCATTTATGTACTGATAATCCACCAGATTGCTTGCAAGGTGCGAGAGAACCTCATTCTGTACAGAAACCCCTTCGTGCAAGCTAAGGTGTGGAGTCCGCTCTGGAGCCTTGGAGCGTTGCGTCCGGAGCTGAAGCACATATACATGACATAATATTGGAACATCGCCTATGTATCATGTAGCCACTTGGCATGGCTTTATTGTTTCGAGAGAGAGGACTTGAGCGACTTATAATCTTAGCCTAGCGCCGCTTGTAATACTGATTCAATATCAATAAAGTGCTTATTTTACTTTTATAATTGTGTTATTCAATACTTTCGCTATGATGACTCTGTGAACTTGATACCAATCGCTTGTTCGTTTCTTATTTTGCTGTATTCGGATTGTCTGTACGACTCTATGGCTTTGATATTTCTCCGCTTGTTCGTTTCTTATTCTGCTGCATTCGGATTATCTGTGCTACTCTGTGGCTTTGATATTTCTCCGCCTGTTCTATTCATGGCCTTGCACGGGTGCAGCTTGTGCTCGTGCGACATCACGTCCAGATGGAAAAGATAGTTTTGTGGAGCATTAGCGTGCTGATTCACGCCTAGCAGGGATGGCCGATTCCTGTAGGAGATCGGGGCGTGACATATTGGTATCAGAGCATCGGCTTTACGTCTTTGGACTTCGTATAGATTTTCTCAGTTTTGAAAGCTCGTTCATGGGTTATGTAACATATGCTCACTCTCGTTGACCCGTTGGGATGTTCCATACAATGAGTCTAAATAATTTTAAAATTATATTTGATTAATATGATTGCTTGTATTGGAAGTTATACGAAGACCCTTATTTCGACCTGTTTTAGACTTTATGGGATAGGCTCATGCTAGAAATTGTAAGTTATGTGCGAACCCGAATACCTATGCATGATTATCCAGCTGGTTAGTGTGCGAGATAGAATATCGTTCGGACGGTTAGCTATGTATACAGCTTTTCGTCTAAGTTGTATTGAGTATCGCACGCCAAGACTCTTTGGTGCGAGCAAGTTTGTGAGCGAGATTGAAAAATTGTTCAGATAAGGATAAGTTAGACTTAGAATGACAACCGATAAAAACGTTATCAAATTATCTCTAAGGCAAATATAGAGGATCGTTATTGGATTTTGAGAAATAGCTCGGACGGTATTTTATGTCGGCAGATACAAATCAAATATGGTTTACTTGGATGACTATCAACAGGAATATATACGAGACTAAGATCTATCGAGGCGATGCTTAAGTATCGTGTTGGAGTTCTAAGAAACGAATTGGATATGTGAGTGAGCGATGGGAATACGATTGAGGATTTAATTGGATGACTCAATTTTTGAGTGGTGTATGGATTATTTTGGAAATATTCGAGCGAATTCAGAGGTCTCATGCGATAGTTGGTTTGAATGATTGAGAATGTGTTGAACAAGTGATAATGCTTATATTGAATAGGGACTCAAGGTAACTGAATCAATATCTTGGTCGTAGAAACTTTATGGATCATGCGAGCGATTTCAAATTGAATCAAACGGATTAAAACTTGAGTATGATATCGCTCGATAGAAGTTAGCTTGAGAATGGATATTATGGTTTCGAATTAATAGACTTGTCATGGTATCGATAATTGAAAGATATCACAGATTGATACAAGTAAAGAAATATTACGGTTCGATAAATGAGGTAAGCGATAACAGATTCGATCTGGAGTTTGGAAGAATGATCTTGAATCTAGTTCGAAAGATAACCTTCGATAATCAGTCCTAGTCGAGAACGATTATCCTGCGAAAGCACTGGCATGGTAATTTTATGTCCAGCGGGGATGATCGAACTCACGAAAATATGTTCAATGATTATTCAAACGTCCTCGATGAATGAAACGTAACAAAGTGGATAGACTTTGTCTTAAGGATTTAAACTTAGTTATTTTAGGAATATTATAAGTAGACTATGGATTGATTGAATGGTAACATTAAAGTTGGACAATTTGGCTAGACGAATTATAATCACGGCATGAACGGACATGATTTGAGCGAAGTGTAATGATAAGGTGTCTTAAACATTTCTATGATAACCATAATGTTCGACGTTCTTGTCTTGTGCGAGCGTAACTCCATGCTTGTACATGCGTCACGCCTGGATTAGGACGATTATCCAACGGGAGCATTGGCGTGGTGATCTCATGTCCAGCGAGGATGATCGAACTTGTGAAAGACTGGAGCATGACAATTGAAGGATCGTCTTGACTTGTGGTTCGACATGATAAGACAAGTTTGAGATTGTAAGTAAATCAAAAGTGTTTTGTGGATGAGTTAGTCTAGAACATGGAGTAAGACACGCTTGATAGTTTTGTGAACGGATACATGAATCTTGTTGGACGAATTATAGTTTATGATTAAGATCGATGATTGGAAATTTAATCATGATTTGATGGTCTAGACTTAGAATGGCAGGTGGATCCTATCAAACATGTTTAAAAAGATATACTATAGGAATTTCTAGGCTTGACATACACATGGATGTATTATAGATTTAATTGAACGGACTCGGACCCTGTGCTTAACGAACTGTTAATGTGAGTAGGATGATTTGTGCTCGATGTTTAAAAATCTGAGTGAATGAGCTTGGGAAGAATATCCCATGCAAATGAACAATAGTTTAACCTTAGAAATTGGGGCGAGCATCGTGCGACGAATTTGCACGATTAGTCGTGAGCATGGTTTGTACCTATATGGCCTTGTGAGATGACCTAGTAATTAGGCAGACGATACAATGTCGAGTAAAAGAACTTGTGTAACCGACTTTTGAGTATTGCCTGAGCAAGCCATAAAATTGGGACAACAAGACTTAGAGTTATACTTGGAATGGTAAGTGTGTTCTATGTTTGACACGAACGGGATGGACGATAGGACATGGACGCTAGTCGGTAGATCAGATAAATCATGCTTGACGTAGTACAATGGTTGATTTTTGGTTTGATTAGAATGACTTAGATTTTATTTGACCCTATTGGAGGTATCATCGTAATTTGTACCGAATTCGCTATCACAAAGTTTGGTTGAATGTATATGTTTGAGAGACGCCTTGAATGTGTGCATGATCAAAGACTCAATGATATGTTAAACTTAAGTGCAAAAACTTTGCTATTGCTAAGTTAGTTGACGTGCATATGTTTGAGGGATGCCTTGAATATGTGCACGATCCAGACTAACGATATGTTGATCTCGAATGCTAGTACAAGTAAATATGTTAGATTCGTTTGCAAGAGTATAATGATTTGGATAAGTTTACCTCAGCACTAGGTCATCAATTAAGATGGATTTTAACGTACCCCGCATTAAGCGATATATGTTTCACGCTAAGGTGCAGTAGAGACCGAGTCAGAGCTTAGATTGAATGATAGAGTCATTCAACTAGATAGACCCAGCATACACGCGATATGGTATAAGAAACGAGTAGGAAGTTATGTTCGAACGGATCTAGTGATGTGGATTGATATGGTTGTGATAGATACAATAATATACGATAAACAGTTTGTGCTCAGGAAGTCTCGAGGATGAGACTTTTTCTGAGTGGTGTATAATATAATGACCCGTTATGCTCTAGCGAAGAGCCATTTTAAATGGCACAATTACGATGACCCAACCCGCTTTGCTCAGCGAGAAGACTTGCTTAAAGCAAAGGATTTCAGACTTTGCCCTTCAGGAGTTCAGACTTAGACTTTCAAAGGCGCACTCGGATTATCGCTCGACCGAGGCAAATCATCACTAAGGTGGGTGGATATGATAAACTTGTCTTTGCTTAGCCAACACACATAAAATATGGATGATACATGCTAGTCGCTAGGTGAATCACCCCTTGCATGCTAATAAAGAATACAATGCACCTAGCTAAGGGAATAATCCCATATTGTATTGCTTGTGTTAGAATATGGAAATAAAACTTGGCTTATAATTGGACCCTCGCATGCTACCTTAGCTTCGTGCAAGTAGACTCCGCTAATGCTTTGAGTAGATCATTATATACTCTTCATAGTGCACTGCTTCACTTGTTTACACTACTCGCTTTATGGATTATGTTGTCCGATATGTCCCTATACGGTTTCACTCCTTGCACTACCCCTTAGACCCGTGCTAACGTAAAGGTTTATGTTCTAAAGTAGACTACACCACAAGTTTTCTTATGCTTATATTTCAACATTGTTTCAATGCTTGCTTGTCTTATATGCTAACTAGTACGGGCTCGTTGGTTTTATTGCTTGTCACATAAGTTCATGCCAAAATCGAGTAACACGATTCGTGTCTTGCATTCATCCAATTTACCAGAAGACTATCTAATAGTCGTTCCGTGCAATTATAAACCTGAAAGTATCCAGGACTGTTGGACCGCCAAGGCATTTCCCGAACTAGGAGATTGTATCAAGTCAAGTTGAACTCTGAATGAGAATTATGTCAAGTAAAGAAATAATCATAGTTGGTGGAGCAATACTCATTCAGAACAAGAATCAAGAATTATTAAGTCATGTTGTGAATCTGGAAGACCCAAGACTTGCACGTCGCAGAAAACTTGTTAAACAAGGAAGATTTTTGAATCTCGTTCCACGGACGGTCTCCGGGGCACCGAGGCCAATCCGATCCGGATGGAAGTCACGCAGCAGCCTATTCATGTGCAAGCAGGATGGCATCTCCGCTCACGCCGCGCCATTCTCGCCGTAAGGCTGATAGTCTCAAGTATTGGGCGGGATGACATATAGCGCCTCATATACTTTTTTTTGTACGCCATCCTCGTCAATGACTAAAACTTGTCCTTTATGGCTATGTCAGCGACTCCTGTTCATATAAATAAGTCATCATCGCTTAGCGACAATCCGCGTATGAGTTATTACATCGTACCTAGAATCTGGAATACTGAACTGATATGAGTATTAGACATCTATGGACACTTGTACATATTTGAACACTTGAATATCTTCTGTAACACACCTGAGTATCCGTGTAACTCGTGGACCTGAGTCAGAACTCCCCTCGTGACACTCGTGTTTTCCTATACAATTTTCCTTGGATTTCATATGTATATACTCGTGCTTGGTTTAACTTGGTTTACCTTGGACATGGAAAGATGGATGGTAAGTTAGTAAGTCTCGCCGTATTACTCTTATCGTACGTCGTACTGCCATACGAGTTAGTCTTTATATCTATGCCATGAAACTGATCCTAAGACAAGATTAGAAAGACAACTTAATATATGGTGCATGGAACCTATATAACGTGTTTGGATTTGTCGAGAGGGTGAGATGCTTCCCTACCAGTGCATTCAAGTACTGATAACCCAACAGATTGCTTGCAAGGTACAGGAGAACCTCGTTCGGTGCAAAAATCCCTTCGTGCAAGCAAAGACATGGAGTCCGCTCTGGAGCCTTAGACCGTTGCGTCCAGAGCTGAAGCACATATACAAGACATAATATTGGAACATAGCCTATGTATCATTCCCTAATTGTACCCATTTGGCATGCCTTTATTATTTCGAGAGAGAGGACTTTAGCGACTTGTAATCTCGGCCTAACACCACTTGTAACACTGATTCAATATCAATAAAGTGCTTATTTTACTTACATATTTGTGTTATTCAATGCTTTCGCTATGACGACTCTATGAACTTGTTACCAATTTGTCACTACCAATTCTAGAAAATAGGATTTTTTATTTTTATTTTGGTAAATTATTTATTGTATATAATTAATTATAATTATATTTAATTAGTGATTGTATTATTTTTATTTGATTATTTTAGGGTTTTAGCTAGTCTGGACCCATGTCAGACCCTAGTGGACCCATGTCCGACCCAACCCACACCCTTGTGAGACCTATTTTTGGATTTAGAATATTTATTATATTTTTAGTGGGTTAGTTGGAGAGATTTAGAGTTAGTTTGAGTGCTTTTGGAACCCAAAACCCAAACCCAAGTGAGAGGAGAGCATTTTGGGCATTTGGAGACTTTGGAAACCCTTTATACACACCATGGCCGGTTCCCACAGCCCATTCCCGAGCATCACAGCAGCCCCCCCATTTTTCTACTTCTTCTTCACTTCTTCTTCTCCACTCCTTCTTTCTTCTTCTTTCCTTCTTCCAAGTAAGTTTTCTCCATTTTCTTTACTTCCTCCTTCCATTTCCTAC
>JAYESA010000001.1:122239060-122432244 GCA_036927795.1 Iris macrosiphon
CCTGTTTAATATTGATTTTTGTAATAGGTCCTTGCGACACCGGTCCGGATCTCGATCCTCATCAGTTGCTCAGGACATCAGGCGAGTACCTATCTCTGATAGTTTCCATTTCATGATAGCGTTTATATCACCTGTTCTAGAACTGTAATACTTGATTCTGACACATTGTTACACGAGCTGGTACTAGTGGATCCCGTCATGAGATGCTATCCCCCTTACCGTGTTCAGCGGGTACTCTATCACGTGTATTTTATCATGTGCTTCGGGTATTGATTCTCATGTGCTATCATGTGCTTCTTGTGCTCTCGCCTTCATGTGCGCGAGCTATTATCATGTACGTAGCGTGTCGTGGTTGGATCCAAGAGTATTAGTGGGGGAGGGGAGTAGGAGTTGGTTATGTGATCAAAGCCAAACAGTATTCATGTGTATGTCGGTTATGCAAGTCACGCATAACGAAGTTATCGTAGTATTTTTCATGTGCAACCTAAGCCGATCACATAACGAACTTGTGCTCAAGGCACTTAGCTAGTATTCATGTTTTCTCACATGCAGTTACTTCTCTACTTGTATTATTCTTCAGTTTACATTGCAGCTACTTTATCTGCTCCACCATGTATTTATTTTCCTGTGCATCTTGTATACTTTTCTATTGCTCGTAATATACACCTTACCATGTATTTGGAGTTGCTTTCAGAGTTATGTACTTCGCTCCAGTCCTGACTGGGCATATTTTTTTCAGAGGATCCTGAGGATTTCTGTCCGACTTTCTACGGGCCTGGTGTCGACGAGTGTTGCGACCCCGAGACTGAGGAGGAGCCCGGCGAGGAGACGCCTTTAGCGCCCTAGTTAGCTAGGTGGGTTTCCTGGGTTGTTTCCAGTTGTTATTTCGATGATTGTACTTATTCTTTTGTTGCCTGCGAGATGTTGTAGATATTATAGACTTGGACTATATTTTGGATATTGTCTTGCTCTCTTTGGTTCTGGTTTCCTTTTGGTATCATATCGTGCTTTTACTCTTTCCCTAGATTATTGTGATTGAGTATTCATATATATATTGCGTGGTTGCCCTCCTTTTGGAGAGGATTATTCATATATATATTGCGTGGTTGCCCTCCTTTTGGAGAGGTTATTGACAAATTTTTTTGTGAGTTATATAGATAGATTGTTGACCTAGAACGGACCTTTACAGCGTTCTACCGCTGATTCTGTGGCGTAGGCTGGACGTACCCACGACTCATGCCCGATTTTTCGGGTGCGGGTCGTGACACAATTGCCTGTTCGTTTCTTATTCTATTGCATTCGGACTGTCTGTGCGACTCTGTGGCTTAGATATTTCTCCGTCTGTTCGATTCATGGCCTTACATGGGAGCAGATTATGCTCGTGCGATATCACATCCAGATAGAAACGGTCGTTCCGAGGGAGCATTGGCCCAGTAATTCGCGCCTAGCGGGGATGACCCATTCTTGTGGGAGATCAGGGCATGACATGATATGAGGAATAATAAATCCTTTTAAATGATAATGACTGTCATTTCAAGCCTTAAAACGTGTGCCATATCCATGCGTTAAATCTCTTCGTGGCCAGAACGTACGCCATGCCATTAATGAAACGTATGCAGCAATCTACGCCATTAATGTGTAAGATTTTCTCATATTCTCTAGCGTTGACTGGCAGTAGAGAAGAGAGAAATCTATATCACATATGTGGGATCTCCTCATATGTAGCACCAAATGAGTGGCTACGTGTAGTGCCATGTGACTTTGCTTTACAGTGAAGCAATAGAGTACAAAAATAACGCTGATGCAAACACTGTTACTGCCTTGAACTTTACATAACTGCAAAATACGAAGCTGTCAGGCTGACTTGATAGTTTTTAGGTTTTAACATATTCTTCTTTTGGCATATGCAGGGCGGCTCATGGCACTGATTCATTCTGATACGAGTGGCGCATAGCTCCCAATGTATGGACTTGAGTAACTGTTTTCACTTAGAATACTCCTTGGCTCATGGATCTTCCTCCTGTGTAAAAAAATTATTTTGTCAAGATTTTGTGTCCGAGGTGATCTTGTTAACAGGATGTCATGTCAAGTCTGTCTGCGGCCTGAATTGTTTCGGCTGATTGGGACGCATGAACGTCGTCTTATTGGGCCGCAGGGAGACTCTACGGCCTGATCTCTTCTGAGTTTTTGTTTTGGGGCGCATGGTCGCTTGGATGCATATTTTTCATGTTTCTACATGGTACATTTTATTAAGGCATGAAGGAGTTGAAAAGAAGGGCCATGACCCACCTACCTATTCCATGTCTGCCTATCGCTCCGCCGAGCAGATACAGTCTAATACCTTAACTCTGTGATTTGATGTGATGCACGATCTTCTCATCTGGCATAACCATACGAGCACTCATTTCTCCTCCATCGCTCGATCCGACCAGAATGATCAAGACTGCACCACCGCTCAAATCCTCCGATCTCTCGTACTGCTTCGAACTAACCCGCTGATCCAAACTATGACGACCATCCCATGCCTCAGTCCATTACGAGACGATACTCTGATCATAAGAAATTTCGCACAACACCTGTACATGAAACCAATCCTAATTTTTTTTTCAATTATCGACCCATCGTAATGCACCGTACGAAATGGGACATTACACCACCATTCTGACTGTGTTGACTGATGGAATATATTGTCCCGACTGTCAAATCAGTACTTGATCTCTTAAAATCATGTGATGGCAGTAGTCAAAATGTGCGATTCTCTAAATGGCTCCATCGTATGAGGCGAAAAGCGAAGCACTTTTGATGCAGTCTTTGAAGTGTGCAGTTTTTTGGGCGCAATTAATGTGCCATCATTAATTGCCCATTTGATGCAAACGAGGAATCCAAGGCATATGAACCGCCAGCCTCTCCCTTCTATTAGGGAATTTATAAGGGCACTACACTTATTACTTGGGGCTAGCCCAAAGTTATTTTTCCTAAAATTATAAGTTTGCCACTTATAAAATTACTTAGGGCTAGCCCACACCAAGGTATATAAGTGAACAAAATTTCTATTTTAGGCATTTTTCCTTGAGTTGAAGAAACTCTCATTCTCCAAGTCTAAACCTAAATTTGGAAATTGATAGTTGTGGTCCCAAGTGGAGGAAAATTTTGCTTTGGTGATCGTCCAACGAATATTCTTTCGGTATGTCTTCGACAACATACGATGAATAATTTTTAAGATTGTCAGAAAAAAATTAGTTTTTTTTACTATTGTAAGAACAATGCATGAAAATATCTTCGATGACGAAGTCGGATCATCCCATCCATTAAATATGGACTCCGGACGTTCCGAAGAACATATCGATTGTTCCGAAGCACGTATGGTACGTCAAACGACAATCCTAATTCGATAGTCATCGTGTAAGGACTGTAAAAATTAGACAGTCCTATATAAATATAGGACTGTCAATAATTCTACAGTCCTATATAAATATAGAACTGTTAGAATTTCGACAGTCCTATATAAAAGTAGGACTGTCATAATTTTGACAGTCCTATATACAAATAGGATTGTCAAAATAGTGACAGTCCTGGATAATTATATGAAGTTATTAATATTTATATTATTTTATATTGGTTATAGGACCAACCTTGTACATATATTGTGGTACATCCTGCTATTGGTGTTGATGTGGATGATATATTCTCAACGGATATTCAATTTGCAACCCAGGAAGAAGCATTAGAGTGGTGCAGAAAAGTTGGAAGACGACATAACGTAGTAATTGTCATTACAAGATCCATCAGATCTCGGCCGGGCCGAAAATATGTAGAGCTGGAGTGCGAAAGAGGAGGTATGTTTAGGGAGCCTCATAAAAAAAAGGGTGTTGTTGAAAAAAAACCCTAAGAAAAATATTGAGACGAAAAAATATGGTTGTCCATTGAAGGTGTTGATTTTAAAAGTTGAAGATGTGAAGTGGATAATCGAAGTTAAGAATGGAAGACACAATCATCCTATTTCAGGGACACTTACGGGTCATGCCTACGTGGCACGGTTGAAGGAGGATGGGAGAAAGTTGGTTGAAGAATTGTTCCTTTCCGGAGTTGCACCAAAAAAATTTTATTCTGCCGTGCGACAAAAAGAAGATGGGAACAAGTCTACCATTAGGACCATCTATAATAGTTTGTCCAGAGCGAAATTTAAAAGTATGAAAGGAAGAATGGCGATGCAGCAAGTATTGAAGTTGCTTGGGGAGCATCACTACGTGGATTACCATAGAAGACATCCACAAACTTATAAACTCCTTTCATAGTTTTGGGCTCATCCTGATTGCACACACTTGGCTCGGTCCTTCGCAGACGTGTTGATCCTTGATTGTACATATAAAACCAACAAGTTCAAGATACCTCTTTTTTACGTTGTTAGGTTTACGTCTACGGGAAAAATATTTACAGTCGCTTTTTATTTTATGAAGAGTGAGACAGTAGATGATTACACATGGGTGTTGAGGAAACTACAATCCCTTTACACAGGTTACAAAGAGCCCTCTGTTTTTGTTACCGACAGAGAATATGCGCTGATAAATGCTATAGAGATTGTATTTCCTCATGTGCATAGACTACTATGCACTTGGCATATAAATCGAAATATACAAGCTTAATGCAAGAAAAAATTTGAAAATGTAGACGATAAAATTGACATGCTTCGCTTCAAAAAATTCTACAGTGATTGGAGTCTTGTATGACGAGCAAGTACTACAGACAGCTACGACACAACATGGTACATGTTTCAACAAAAGTGGCGAGAAACCCGACATGCATATCTTATATCAAAGATACTTGGCTAAAACTACATAAAGAGCAATTCATGTTAGCATGGACGAACATGGTGAAGCATTATGGCACAATCACTACGAACCGGGTCGAAGGATCACACTCAAGTTTAAAAATATATCTACGGTCATCGGTCGGTAATTTTGTCTCCGTTTGGAAATCGATTCATTTGATGATGACTTCCACGGTGAACGAGATTGTAGCATCATTTGAGATAAGCCTAAATATTGCAAAGCATGAATACAAGCATGAACACCTCTTGGATGGTTTAATCCATGTAGTATCTCACAAGGCATTGGGCTTATTGTTTGAGGAGATTGGTATGTCAAAGTCGGTAGGTTATGATCCCGAGGTTTGCGGTTGTTCATATCGACATTCACTCGGACTTCCTTGTGCACATGAGATCAACGAATATCGTCGTGAATCTATACCTATTCTAATAGATGTTGTTGATCAACGTTGGAGACAACTGTCGATAATGCCGAAGGTGGAAGTTCAAGATGATTTTTTTGCTTTGCCACAAGTAAAACTTCTGCACGCAATGTGTTGTATCGCATCAGAACCGGAGAGAAGATCCATTGAGGTTAAAATTTAAGAAATTGTAGTCCCGATAATAACTCGAGTGCAAGAGCCATCTGTTGTTCGAACTCCTAAGGGAAGACCGCAATCAAGAAAGAGTAGAGCAAAAAAGAAGGAGGAGGAGTTAACTAAAAGAGATCCATCCTTGTTTGAACATATTGAACGCAGTTTGGAGGCAAAGATCGTAATGGATGGGATGGTATTTTCGCAGAAAAAGAGTAAGCTTACTATTCGAAGGGGAAAGAAACAGAAAATGAACGATGCAGTCACGGCGGAGGGTTTAGATAACTTTTCTGATTCTTATAGTCTATACATTGAAAATTTCCTACCTGAGATACAGAATTTTATTTGGTCTACTGTTGATGTTCCTAAGGATGGACATTGTGGATATCATGCACTAGCAAGACAACTAGGCTATTCAGTTGAAGCAGGATGAAGACAGGTTAGGGAAGAGCTGTATGAGGAGTTGGAGTCTCGACTACCCTTCTATAGGCAGATACTCGGCGAAGAAATTATTGGAGATTTGTTGGCAAGCATACCTTGTACGAAAACAGTTACCGGACCAGACCATTACATGGATGTCCCGCCTGCTGCTTACGTATTCTCTAATAGGTATAAGATACCTATTGTAATTATCTCACAAGGTATTAACAATACTTTTTTTCTAATGTGTGCTCCCCGGCCAAACACGGAGTATCCAATCTATGTTGCATAGGGCTTGTCGGGCAGTACTTCGTCATCCCAAGGTTGATCGATCATTCTCCTATTTTTCCATCTGCTATGCTTTTGTATAAACACGCACCAGAGGAAGCGATCGCATGGACGACACCCTACACGGATGCAATGGCTGCTTATAAGAAGATGATGAAGATGGAGGATCCAAAAATTATGCCGAACGACTACTTTGATATTCTAATCGATTGATATTGTATATAAAAATGTATTTTGTGCAATGGGCCATGTATGTTTAACTGTATATTGAACTGTATGTTGTGTGTATGTTGTGCAATGAATGGAGCTATCTAATTGATACTAATCGATACTAGGCTGTATGTTGTGCATTGATACTAATCGATACTAGGACTGTCAATATATAAAAGTGTCAGGAAACTAGGACTGTCAACATGTTGGCAGTCCTAAATAAGTTTAGGACTGTCAACATGTTGACAGTCATAGTATATACTAGGACTGTCAATATTTTGACAGTCCTAAACTTTTGTCACGACCCGCACCCAGTATAGGGGCACGAGAGCGTGGGTACGTCCAGCCTACGCCGCAGCATCGGCGGTAGTACGCTGTCTAGGTCTCAGTAATACTAGATAACTAAACACCTGTCAATGATATACATCTCCATAATCTCACAATATAACTCAATCACAACAACTATAAGGCACGATAAAAGATAAAAAGAAATGACATAGTTGAACACCATGTCTCAAACATAAGATACTCACAGTCTAGCTGTCCAACACAAGTATCCAATTAAACTTAACATAAGTCTAAACATAAACTGAAATAACCTCCATAAGTCTCAAGTATAAATAAATACTGTCTAGGTAGCTGTAGGCAAAGTCTCATCTAGAAGCATAGTCTCCTCTAGGATCTCTGGTACCTAGTCTGCATCTATACCTGGTCCGTAGTGCGTGGTACAAAAATCCTCAAGGTTCTCTGGAAAAAATATCCAGTCAGGATTGGAACGAAAATACACCTCTAACAGCAGTTCCACATATATTGACAAAAACTATAACACAGTGTAAAGAAATACAAGACAGATATAAAATAACTGGAAATAAGAAATACTGGAATAAAGAATGCAGGAAATAGATACTGGAACATCATCATCAATAGCATCTGACAATGAATAAAGACTACTAGTATACGCAAGAACAAGAACTGGTATGTAAGTGTGTATAAGAACAACAACTAGAATATGTGGAAGATACAAGATCAATCTATCAAGATATATGTCAAGAATTATCTAACTAAGTGTGTGAAACATTAGTATATCATGTGATCGGCTTGGGTTATATGACTCATTACATGGATTAGCGATCATCCCCAACAGGTCAGGCTAACCGGAATGTAACAGCGATGAGGCATGTAAGGGTAAGGCTGCACCGACGTGAGATGTGGGTGAGCTAATGCTGCATGTAAGGGTATGATCACATAACTACTAATACTTCCCCATTTATCCCCAGCTAGCACGATGGATTCCAATCACGACTCCTCGTGACAGGTCTCAATGATGATAACTCGTGTAAGCAACAGTGTCAGAGTCATGTACGCTATACAACAAGAATTATAGAGATAATCAACATAATGGAAACTGTCAGAGAATATACTCGCCTGGGGTCCTTAGCTGGTAATACCACTGTCCGGGTTCCAAGGTACCGTCTGAGTAATCCAACAGTCCTATAGATATAACATAAACACAATACTGTATCAGGCTTTACACTAATACATAATCAAATATCATGATCTCACAGGCTATGCTAGGGGTCACGTCTGTAGTTGCTGTACATAACAGACAGTCAATGGTACGGTCTTGCCAGTACGTCAGTGTACATATGGCGGTCTGCTAACCTACTACATGGTTACAGGTCAATGTAATTATGGGGTATCCGTGGTTACATTCAAGTCATCTAATATACCTAACACATAGTACATAATATGGTCTAATTTATTCATAATATCCATTAGTTACCAAATAATAGACAGATATATATATATATATATATATATATATATATATATATATATATAGAATTAAATACTTTATATACATATATTAAACAACTACTAGGGATATGTGTACAATACGTATATTTACGTATTTATACTAATCGAGATATGCCATATATGCCAATTTACATTTAACCCTATGCTAATACATGTACCACATATATATTAATTAGGTTTATATTCATATAAATATATAATATGTGCATACAACATACTAATCTACCATCATACGATACGGGTATACTATCATAGCTAATTATACGCATGAAAACAAGGAAGAATACGCGTGTGCATGTATGCGTACACGTACTCGAGAGGGGACTCGAACCTGGGCACGGAATGAGACGTGCGTGTCGCGGGTGTTCGGTTGAGGGCAGCATCGTGCGGCTCCATGTAGTCTGCTCTCGGTTCAGCGTGGCGGGTTCGACGTGGCGTGTGCAGTCGACTCTCGGGCGGGTCAGCGCTCAAGCTGCAGTCGGGATCTCTTCGGTTCGGTCGCCTGATGGCAGCGGCTCCGGGAACTCTTCGGTTCAGTCCGCAGGCGGTGGCTCCGGGAACTCTTCGGTTCAGCGCCTGATGGCAGCGGCTCCGGGAACTCTTCGGTTCAGCGCCTGATGGCAGCGGCTCCGGGAACTCTTCGGTTCAGTCCGTAGGCGGTGGGGGTCGACAGGTCCGGTCAGGGCTGCTCGGTTCTGGCAGGTTTACGTCGGGTTGCTCGGGAAGGAGATGAACAAGAGGATGGGATGGAGAATTCGGCTAGGGGCTGATTAGGTTAAGGAAAAAGAAAAGAAGGGAATATATATATATATATATATATATATATATATATATATATATATATATATATATATGATGTTTAAGTCTGACCTAGAATATGTTGACTTTGGTCAATACTAGGAAAGGCCTTGGCTTGCTATGGAGATATTCCAATGGGCTAGGGTTCGAATGAGACTGCGAGAATTGTACTGGTCTAAGGGTTTGGAGGCCATGGTTTCAAGGGTTGATGTTAAGTTACACATTCCCAAAAATTTATTGAGAATATAATGAAGGGGAAAAAATGGGTTTATAATGCATGTCGTGTCAAACGGGTGTACACTTAATGCTTTTTTACATAACAGTGTCAATAATTGTAATTTGCATGAAATAGGTTTATTGTTTGCTTAATTAAAATTAAATGCAAGAGGTGTTTTACAATTAAATAGAAGTACAAAGGCTGGATTTACGTGGGACACAGGCATCAATGAATGGTCTGGCATGTCTATGACAAGGGTACGATCGGATGGAAGACAAAGCTAGTGTAGCGCTCTAGTTATTGAATAACGATTAAGTGCAACAATCAATTAAGAATCATAATTATTTAGATAAATAAATTATCATGCAATCATTTACTCATTAATTACGAAAAGACAAAAATACCCCTAATCCAAAAAGTGGGGGTGACAAGTCTACCCTCCTTAAAGAATTTCGTCCTCGAAATTTAAAAATAACTATCACTACCACAAGCAATCAATTAATGAATTATACCTCAAGTCTCGAAGAGATATGGATACCGCTCGCGCATTTCGTCCTCTCTCTCCCAAGTTGATTCTTCTGGAGAGTAATTTCTCCATGCAACACGAACCAAGGGAATAGTCTGGTTCCGCAATATCTTCTCTCTACGATCCAAGATCTCCACCGGTTGTTCAGGATAGCTGAGTATCAATCCAACTTCGATCTCCGAGTGATCTAATACGTGACTAGGATCTGCCACGTACCGTCTCAGCTGCGATACGTGGAACACGTTATGTACTCCATCTAGAGTAGGCGACAAGTCAAGTCTATAAGCCACTGCACCGACCCTTGCAAGAACACTGAAGGGCCCGATGTATCGTGGGCTAAGCTTTCCTCCTCTGCTGAAACGAATCGTGCCTCGTGTCGGAGAAATCCGTAGGAACACCAAATCGCCAACCTGAAACTCTAGGGGTCTACGGTGGCTATCTGCCCAATGCCGCTGTCTGTCCTGCGCCACTCGCAGTCTGTCTCTGATAAGTTTCACCTTTTCTGCTGCGTCCACGACCATTTCTGGTCCTAACAAGGCTCTTTCTCCAACATTATCCCAAGATAAAGGTGTACGACACCTCTATAAAGCCTCGAATGGTGACATCTCAATGCTGGCCTGGTAGCTGTTGTTGTAAGCAAACTCTACCAAGTGTAGATGATCCTCCAAAGAACCTCCGAGATCCAATACGCAAGTGCGTAACATATCTTCAAGTGTCTGAATAGTCCTTTCAGACTGCCCGTCTGTCTGAGGGTGATATGCGGTACTGAACTTGAGCTGAGTGCCCAAGCTAGACTGCAGGCTCCTCCAGAAATGGGAAGTGAAACGACTATCCCGATCTGAGACAATACTCACAGGAACTCCATGTAATCTGACAATCTGCTGTACGTACATCTCTGCTAGCTTCTCCGTCGAAGTACCCACTTTAAAAGGTAAGAAGTGGGCTGATTTGGTCAACCTATCCACGATGACCCAAATTGCGTCTTTCCTCCTGGGGAACGAGGAAGTCCTGAAACGAAGTCCATAGTCACGTGCTCCCACTTCCATTCTGGAATGGGTAAAGGTTGAAGCAATCCTCCTGGCCTCTGTCGATCTGCTTTCACCTGTTGGCATACTAAATATTGGGATACGAAGCGTGCTACTTCGCGCTTCATACCATACCACCATACATGCCTCCTCAAATCTCGATACATCTTGTTGGCTCCGGGATGCATCGAGTACTGAGAGCGATGTGCCTCCTATAAAACTTTTTCGCGCAGCTCTCCACTTGGCACACACATCCTCGTGCAATGTCGTAAGGATCCATCATCCGCAATAGTGAAATCGTCTATCAATCCTGCCTGAACTTGTGCTCTAATATTCCTTAGAGTCTCATCATCATACTGCGCAGCTCTAATTTTGTCTATCAGCTCTGATTGAATCTGCAGTCCCCACATCTGAATCTCAGCTCCTGGAACAAATATCTCAATTTCCAAGCTCTCAAGATCAGCTAATAAGTGTCTATCCGAAGTCAAGCACATAGCCATTGGGTACCTGCTCAAGGCATCCGCGACTACGTTGGCTTTCCCTGGATGATACTGTAATGAGATGTCAAAGTCTTTTATCAGTTCTAACCACCTTCTCTGTCTCATATTCAGCTCCTTCTGTGTAAACACGTACTTTAAGCTTTTGTGGTCTGTGAAGATCTCCACACGCTCTCCGTACAGATAGTGCTTGTAAACCCCCTAATTTTTTCAAAATTTTAAAAACTGGATTTTTCACAATTTTCTGGAATTTTCTAGAATTTTTCTGTAATTTAAAAACAGGGTTTTAATTATTCAATGATTTTTAATTGATATTAAACAGTATTAAAATATTATGAAAATAATATTTTTGGATGTAAAATGAAAAACTGGACTTAGGGCAATTTTTCTGGAATTTATCGGACCCCGGACCTATTGTTAAAGCACCTAAATTTAATTATTTAATTAATTATTTAATTATTAAATAATTACTGGTTTAAATATTATTATTATTAATTTTTATTTTATATAAAACCCACGGCCCAATCAGCCCGGCCCACGGGCCCAGCCCGCTCGGCCTATCGGGTCGGGTCGGGTCCGTCCGACCGAACCCGACCCGAACCCGACCCGGCTTCCCTCACCCTCCCCACGATCCCCAGCCCCCGCGCGACCCGGCCGCTCCGCCGCGCGTCCCGGCCACGTCTCCGCCCGGGCCGCCCCTGCACGCCCCCACGACCCCCGCGAGCTCCGCCTTTCCCGCGCCCACGTCCTCCGCCCGTCTCGGCCCCCAGCCCCTCGCCCCGCCTTTAAAAACCCCTCCCCGATTCTCTTCTCCGGCCAGACTCCACCCCTTCCACCACCACGTCCCCTCCGCCGTGCCCCCACCACTCGCCGCTGTCGCCGCCGCACCACCCCGATGCAGCCCAGCCCTCCTCCTCCGTCAGCCACCCACTCCTCTCCACCGTTGACGGCCACCGCACCCCGCAGCGGCCACCGCAGCGAGCAGCCCCGCACCGCACAGCAGCTCCGGCAGCCGCCCGAGCTCGACGCCGCCGCCCCTCGGTCGCCGCCTCCTCCGCGAGCCGCGTCCGACGAAGACCCGACCGCCCCAGCCGCCGGAGCCCCGCCGCAGAGCACCGGAACCCTAACCCTAACCCTAAATTCGATTTTGAATCCGACACGTGTCGGACACGGTCTGACCCTGATTTTTGGGTCCCCTTCAGGTGCGTGTAACTTTTTGCTCGTAGCTCAGTTTTCGATTCCGCAAATTGCGTTGCGAAGCCTGTATGACCCTCTCGGTGTCCGGACAAACCGTTCGGGGCATCGCGTCCTGTGGTGATCGCACACCGCAATCCAAAAACAGGAAAAACCCAGACCCCGTTTCACCCCGGAACCGAGTCCGCCCCGCCAAACGGGACGACTTGGTCGTGCGCGGTCTTCACAGACACGAGCGCCTCGTCGATACGGACGTGTGGGATTTTGCGGAAGCTGATTCGGGTGTGCGTGCACACCGGAATCAACGCGTATCCGCGGACATCGCCCCGTATTCGTACTTTCTGGAACGCGTCCTAACTTTGTGTACACACGTCGGATCGAGACAAAACTTGCGCCATCGGACTCGTATCGATACGCTGGTCCTGTGGGTCAAGTTTGGTCCGATTCTGAGAACGTTGACGAAATCGCGTGTCGTGGGCCCCACAGGCCCCACTCGACGGGCGATTTTGTGTTCGGCTCATCGGAATCCAATTCTGGAAGTTCCGTTGGGTTCGTATCATCGTTCCTGACCTGTTGACACTAAGTTTGGTGAATTTGGAGACCGTTGACCCGAACGCGTATTTCTGTGCAAAGCGGGCCCACCGGTGGACCCCGTTTTGGCCCGAAACTGCCGTTTCTGCCCTTGTCTCCAAATTGGACCCAAGGACAGGCGTTTCTAGCTGATTGATATTTTCTGGATCTGATGGTGATGTTTGTTTCAGCAATCGGAGTACCGCCTGCAATTTCAGCTGAAGTCAGAGCCGCAATTGGAACAGGAACCACAAGGCAAGTGTACCTTGCCAAACCCTGCAGCTTGCTATTTATTTTCTGGACTTAATTATGCATTAGTGGGCAAGTAAAGCTTGCCAATTCTCAGTAATTCTTGACATAGTATTTTACTTGATTTCATTAAATGTAACTTGTTTAAACTGCTTATCCTAGGAAATGTGTGATGTACTTAGTATCCGATCACAGTCGGGTGCCAACTCCGTACGCGGAGTTGGGTACATCATTAGAGATGGACATTCGATACCCTTATTCTCATACTTGTCCTATCAAGTACACTAGAACCCAGGACACTTGACACTATTTCATGAGACAGAGTCTTCCTGAGACATTCAAGGTGATTCTGTATAGGATGCATGGTTATGACATAGATTTTACATTCTTAGACAATTGATTCATAGCTATCAGACTTGCTGCATTAGTTATGATCTTGCGTGTCATGGACATGAGACGTGTGATTACATTGGGTGGGGAGAGCACACAGACTACAGGCTGATATTATATATATAAAACATAGTATATATCATAGTGTAATTCATAGTTATTGCCGCTACCGGCTCCCCGACACAGAGCTTGTAGTGGCTTCAGCCTGAGTTCTAGTGCGACTCTCATATTGCATATCACTTAGCTGGTTACTTAGCTTATCCTCTGGTTTAATTATCTGCTGCACCGTATTTATTTTGGCTTGTATTTTCTGTACCTTGCTGTCCCCTGAGGACCTGGATCCGGATTATGTCCCCAGGTACAGCTGAAGAGAACTACCCAGAGGTGTAGTGTACAGGAGCACTCCTTGGAGCAGAACAGGGAACAGAGGACGAAATAGTGGCCGAAGACTTCTCCTGAGCACCGGCTACATATTCACAGTATTTCCATTTCAGTATTTTATTTCCTGTCTGTTTCCTTAAATGTAACAGAATATTTCTCGGATTTGTTTTCCGAGATAACCTTATTTGATATTGCATATTTATTTCCATTGCATTATTTCTGGCAAATCAATCTGTGTTATTCTGTGGATGAGATTAGTAATACCTGAGACTTGTACTTAGTACTGCTAGACTACAGCTTAAGCATGCCCTGATGGATCCATTAAATTGGATTGTCCATCGGTGCGTGCTGCTGGCCATTGCTCACGTGCTCAGTCCCTCGTCATTTTTGGGACTGGGGCGTGACAGTGCTTCCACAGCTTTAGGGCAAAAATAACTGCTGCTAACTCCAGATCGTGAGTGAGATAGTTCTTTTCATGAGGACGTAATTGTCTTGAAGCATAGGCAATTACTTTTCCGTGTTGCTGAAGAACGCATCCCAACCCTTTTCCTGAAGCATCACTATAGATAGTGAATCCACCTGTCCTTGATGGCAACGTCAAAACTGGTGCTGTTGTCAATCTCCTCTTCAGCTCATCAAATACGACTTGACATTCTTCTGTCCAGACAAAGTCCACATCTTTCTTGGTCAGCCTAGTCATTGGCTCCGCAATCTTGGAGAAGTCTTGTACAAATCTTCTGTAGTATCCTGCTAGTCCGAGAAAGCTCCTAATTTCAGCTACCGTGCTGGGGGTAGTCCATGACTTCACTGCCTCTATCTTCTTTGGGTTAACTGAAATTCCGTCACCTGTCACCATGTGTCCAAGAAATTCAACCTCTTCAAGAAAGAACTCACACTTTGAAAGCTTCCCGTATAATTTCTCTCTCCTGAGAGTTTCTAAGACTATTCTCAAGTGCTCTTCATGCTCTTCGGGGGTTTTTGAATATACTAGAATGTCGTCAATAAACACCACTACGAACTTGTCAAGGTACTGGTGGAACACCTTGTTCATCAAGTTCATAAATACTGCTGGTGCATTAGTTAAACCAAACGGCATTATTGTAAATTCAAACTGGCCATATCTGGTTCGAAAGGCGGTCTTCGGTATGTCTTCTTTCTTCACTTTCACCTGGTGATAGCCTGACCTCAAGTCTATTTTTGAAAACACCTTTGCTCCGCTCAATTGATCGAAAAGATCATCTATCCTTGGCAGCGGGTATTTGTTTTTGATAGTGAGGTTATTCAAAGCTCTATAATCGATACACATACGTACCGTGCCATCCTTCTTCGGTACAAATAATACCGGTGCTCCCCATGGCGATGAACTGGATCTAATAAAACCTTTGTCTTGCAGCTCCTCAACTTGTTTCTTTAGTTCTACCAATTCGTTGTTGTTAACTCTATAGACATGTTATGAAATAGGCTCTGCTCCTGGTATCAAGTCTATAGAGAACTCAACGTCTCTGTCTGGTGGAAAACCTGACAACTCCTCTGGAAATACATCCAGGAATTCCGCTATAAGGGGATGCGGTGATTCTTCTTCTTCCACCCTGGCTCCGCAAAAAGTGCCTCTGCTCCGCTCCTCTGTTCCTCTGACAATCTCAAACTCTGGCTCTCCTGGTGGTCGAAATACTACTCTACCTTCGTGACAATCTATAGAAGCATGGTGTTTACTCAGCCAGTCCATTCCGAGTACAATATCGTAATCCGGAAGTGGCATAACGAGTAAACTCACGCTCAACTCTCGGCCTTCCAATGACACTCTCCGATCTTTACAACAATCACGGACTAGGATAATGCCTCCTCCTGTCGTGATCTTGCAAGTCCTATCTAATGGTTCTGTTTCTAAATGATGCTTAAGGGCATAAGATACAGATACGAAACTATGGGAAGCGCCAGAATCAAATAATGCGAGTGCTGGAATAGAATCGAGTAAAACTGAACCTGAAATCACGTCTCCAGCTGGCTCAGCCTCCTCAGTGGTCATAGCGTAAGCTCGTCCTTGTGGTGCTCCTCTCTGTTGCTGCTGTTGCTGAGCAAACCTCTCCTGCTGTGTTGGAAGTGGAGGTCCTCTCTGCTGGCCTCCTGGTACAATAGGTGCTCTTGCTGGTCCTCTCTGTGCTCCTCCTCCTCCTTGGCGATTCTGAATAGTTGGGCAGTCCCTCAGCTGATGTGCTGCTGATCCATATGATAAGCAAGTGCCCAACCTTTTTTTGCAGATGTCTCTTGTATGTCCCATCTTCCCGCAATACGAACATGGGGTAGCGGGTTGATTATGCCTCTGTGGTTGCTGTTGTTGAGCATGTCCTCGAACTGATGTCTGTTGCTGATGTTGTTGCTGGTGTTGTTGTTGGTGTTGCTGCTGGTACGGCCTATGTTGTTGTTGAAAGTGTGGGCGCTTGGCTGGTCCTGTGTTACCTCCTGTTGCTCCAGATGTATCGCATCCCCTCTTGGGCCTGAGGTCCAAGTCGTCTTCGGCAATCTGGGCATCCATCATAATACCCTCAAATGTAGCAGTACGTCGTCCCGAAGTACGAGACTTGATCTCCCTATTCAATCCTTTTCTGAATTTCTGAGCTCTGTCTTCTGGGTCTCGAATCATTGATGGCGCAAATTGACTCAATCGGCAAAACTCTGCAGCATACTCGTCGACTGACATGCCTCCTTGGACTAAGTCATGAAACTGACTTTCTAAAGCTCCCAAGGCTACGTCAGGAAAGAATTTCTCTTTGAAGAGTTCCTTAAAGTTCTCCCAAGTAAGTCCTTCAGCGGCGAGTCTCGGCTCTGTACGATACCACGTCAGTGCGATATCGAACATCTGGCTGCCAGCGGCCTCTATCTGAAGAATCTCCGGAATCTGTGATAAGCGCAAATTCCTCTCTATGTCTTCTAACCATTCGCCAGCATATAGTATTCCTTCTGTGCCTTTGAACTCTCGAGGCATCATCCTCTTAAAGTCCACTATGGTACCGGGCCTCTGTTGTAGTTGACCTGGATGTTGCGGTTGTCGTGTTACTCTCTCCACAGCCTGGAGAGTCATCTGATGAGCATTCTCCATGATCTCTCTCATCAGTTCGGTCTGCGCCTGGTGTGCTTCTGCTTGTATTCTCTGAGCCTCAGCTTGAATACGCTGAGCCTCTGCTGTTACTCTCTGGGCCTCTAGCATGCCCTGCATCAGTACGAACATCTGTGCCCCATCAGCGGGCACTCCTCCGGGAATCGGTGGTGGTGGAAGGTTGTCTGTCATAGTTGGGGCAATCCTCTGTATAGGTGGAGGAGGAATCCCGTTAGTTGCAGACACTCCCACACGAACAGGAGATATAGGAGAATCTCCAAGTATCTGTTCGTCAGGTTGAGAGGTGGCAGTCCTCTCTGAATTGGCTGCTCCCATTCTCATGGATCTAGTATTCGGTGACATCCTGAATATAGATCAAAGAATCAATTAAGGTGATAGATATGATATTATCAAGAAAGGACACTAAAGCGCTAAATGAAGCAATCCATTAGAATAGCAATATGAAGTTCAGAATTTCCTAGTGTGATTGAGCATATTCTCATCCTAGATCCTATTCCCTATATCCTAGCACAGGCTCGCAGCAGTACAACTAAGTTGTCGCACTACTACGGTATCGCATAACTTGCGAGATTAGACCTGCATGGGCCACCACTAAAAACGTGTCACGACCGGCACCCAGTATAGGGGCACGAGAGCGTGGGTACGTCCAGCCTACGCCGCAGCATCGGCGGTAGTACGCTGTCTAGGTCTCAGTAATACTAGATAACTAAACACCTGTCAATGATATACATCTCCATAATCTCACAATATAACTCAATCACAACAACTATAAGGCACGATAAAAGATAAAAAGAAATGACATAGTTGAACACCATGTCTCAAACATAAGATACTCACAGTCTAGCTGTCCAACACAAGTATCCAATTAAACTTAACATAAGTCTAAACATAAACTGAAATAACCTCCATAAGTCTCAAGTATAAATAAATACTGTCTAGGTAGCTGTAGGCAAAGTCTCATCTAGAAGCATAGTCTCCTCTAGGATCTCTGGTACCTAGTCTGCATCTATACCTGGTCCGTAGTGTGTGGTACAGAAATTCTCAAGGTTCTCTGGAAAAAATATTCAGTCAGGATTGGAACGAAAATACACCTCTAACAGCAGTTCTACGTATATTGACAAAAACTATAACACAGTGTAAAGAAATACAAGACAGATATGAAATAGCTGGAAATAAGAAATACTGGAATAAAGAATACAGGAAATAGATACTGGAACATCATCATCAATAGCATCTGACAATGAATAAAGACTACTAGTACACGCAAGAACAAGAACTGGTATGTAAGTGTGTATAAGAACAACAACTAGAACATGTGGAAGATACAAGATCAATCTATCAAGATACATGTCAAGAATCATCTAACTAAGTATGTGAAACATTAGTATATCATGTGATCGGCTTGGGTTATATGACTCATTACATGGATTAGCGATCATCCCCAACAGGTCAGGCTAACCGGAATGTAACAGCGATGAGGCATGTAAGGGTAAGGCTGCACCAACGTGAGATGTGGGTGAGCTAATGCTGCATGTAAGGGTATGATCACATAACTACTAATACTTCCCCATTTATCCCCAGCTAGCACGATGGATTCCAATCACGACTCCTCGTGACAGGTCTCAATGATGCTAACTCGTGTAAGCAACAGTGTCAGAGTCATGTACGCTATACAACAAGAATTATAGAGATAATCAACATAATAGAAACTGTCAGAGAATGTACTCGCCTAGGGTCCTTAGCTGGTAATACCACTGTCCGGGTTCCAAGGTACCGTCTGAGTAATCCAACAGTCCTATAGATATATCATAAACACAATACTGTATCAGGCTTTACACTAATACATAATCAAATATCATGATCTCACAGGCTATGCTAGGGGTCACGTCTGTAGTTGCTGTGCATAACAAACAGTCAATGGTACGGTCTTGCCAGTACGTCAGTGTACATATGACGGTCTGCTAACCTACTACATGGTTACAGGTCAATATAATTACGGGGTATCCGTGGTTACATTCAAGTCATCTAATATACCTAACACATAGTACATAATATAGTCTAATTTATTCATAATATCCATTAGTTACCAAATAATAGACAGATATATATATATATATATATATATATATATATATATATATATATATATATATATATATATACTTTAAATAGAATTAAATACTTTATATACATATATTAAACATCTACTAGGGAGATGTGTACAATACGTATATTTACGTATTTATACTAATCGAGATATGCCATATATGCCAATTTATATTTAACCCTATGCTAATACATGTACCACATATATATTAATTAGGTTTATATTCATATAAATTTATAATATGTGCATACAACATACTAATCTACCATCATACGATACGGGTATACTATCATAGCTAATTATACGCATAAAAACAAGTAAGAATACGCGTGTGCATGTACGAGTACACGCACTCGAGAGGGGACTCGAACCTGGGCGCGGAATAAGACATGCGTGTCGCGGGTGTTCGGTTGAGGGCATCGTCGTGCGGCTCTGTGTAGTCTGCTCTCGGTTCAGAGTGGCGGGTTCGACGCGGCGTGTGCAGTCGACTCTCGGGCGGGTCAGCGCTCAAGCTGCAGTCGGGAACTCTTCGGTTCGGTCGCCTGATGGCAGCGGCTCCGGGAACTCTTCGGTTCAGTCCGCAGGCGGTGGCTCCGGGAACTCTTCGGTTCAGCGCCTGATGGCAGCGGCTCCGGGAACTCTTCGATTCAGCGCCTGATGGCAGCGGCTCCGGGAACTCTTCGGTTCAGTCCGCAGGCGGTGGGGTTCGACAGGTCCGGTCAGGGCTGCTCGGTTCCGGCGGGTTTACGTCGGGTTGCTCGGGAAGGAGATGAACAAGAGGATGGGATGGAGAATTCGGCTAGGGGCTGATTAGGTTAAGGAAAAAGAAAAGAAGGGAATATATATATATATATATATATATATATATATATATATATATATATATATATATATATATATATATATATATATATATATATGATATTTAAGTTTGACCTAGAATATGTTGACTTTGGTCAATACTAGGAAAGGCCTTGGCTTGCTATGGAGATATTCCAATGGACTAGGGTTCGAATGAGACTGCGAGAATTGTACTGGTCTAAGGGTTTGGAGGCCATGGTTTCAAGGGTTGATGTTAAGTTACACATTCCCAAAAATTTATGGAGAATATAATGAAGGGGAAAAATGGGTTTATAATGCGTGTCGTGTCAAACGGGTGTACACTTAATGCTCTTTTACATAACAGTGCCAATAATTGTAATTTGCATGAAATAGGTTTATTGTTTGCTTAATTAAAATTAAATGCAAGAGGTGTTTTACAATTAAATAGAAGTACAAAGGCTGGATTTACGTGGGACACAGGCATCAATGAATGGTCCGGCGTGTCTATGACAAGGGTACGATCAGATGGAAGACAAAGCTAGTGTAGCGCTCTAGTTATTGAATAACGATTAAGTGCAATAATCAATTAAGAATCATAATTATTTAGATAAATAAATTATCATGCAATCATTTACTCATTAATTACGAAAAGACAAAAATACCCCTAATCCAAAAAGTGGGGGTGACAACTTTACCCACTGTCTATGGGCAGTTATATGTAACTTTTTGCCCATAGACAGTGGGTAAAGTTTAGGACTGTCAATATGTTGACAGTCCTAGTATATACTAGGACTGTCAACATGTTGACAGTCCTAAACTTACATATAACTGCCCATAGACAGTGGGTAAAGTTTAGGACTGTCAACATGTTGACAGTCCTAAACTTACATATAACTGCCCATGTTGACAGTCCTAGTATATACTAGGACTGTTAATATGTTGACAGTCCTAAACTTACATATAACTGCCCATAGACAGTGGGTAAAGTTTAGGACTGTCAACATTTTGACAGTCCTGGAATAAACTAGGACTGTCAAATTGTTGACAGTCCTAAACTTTATCCACTGTCTGTATACACAGTTATAAGTAAAATTAGCCCCACTGTATAAAGAATTGACAACTGTATGTATGTAGCAAAATTTGAACACAAATTGTATGTATGTAGCAATTGTAGCAAATTATCAAATTATAGCAATTGAAGCAAATTCATTCAAAGTGTCAATAGTAGCAAATTAATTCAAAATTTTACAACTCAAACTCATAGTTTAAACTTTTACAATTCTCAAAAGTCATATTCATTGAAAGTTTTACAATTTTTCAAACGGGGCCTAAACTTCATGCTGCCTCTTTGTACGTTACTCTCTATTTTCCAAGAAAGAAAAATCTTCAGCGTTATCGATTTGTTGGAGTTCGTCATTGATTGCCATATAATTCAAATCCTGGCAACTTACGAGGCTTCTTCCCAACTTCTTCACTTTCTTTGCCTGTTCATGAGAATTAAAATATTTTTTTGTGAACATTTACAAATATCAAACTTAAAGTGTAGAAGTTGGCTTACCATCTTGACCAATACAGTATACAAGACCGATTTGGCAGGAAGATCTGAAGGTACACGCACAATATCACCTTCGCGTTGGAACAAGGTAGGTAGTCCGACATCGACGTAGTAGGTGAGGTAGTCGTCGCTACATTCCGTCATATTGACTGCTGCCTGCCGTTCGGTATCTCTAATAACGTGGCATTGCCACTCGGTGAAGAACTTCGATACCCAGTTGAACGTCACAGGAATATAGTTTAGCGGTTTTGTACCGCGCGGAGGAGTTATCATTTTCAAAGTGCGCTTTAGGACAGTTTGAACGTAGCCAAACTGACGGAGCACTCTATCCGGCATATAAGCCTCCTCGATTTCATGACAACTGATAAGACCGTGATATAAAGCGAATGGTTGCAATGGACGACTAGTCTGTCGCAAATCACGGTATGGATCCCAAACAATTTGCACCGCATAAAATTTAGCATAACATCATTTAGCATAACGTAGTCAATTAATACCAATTAAGTACAAAATTATGTCTAAATTTACCTCTTCTGTCGTCATATCTTCGAGTGCATTCCGTAGGACGATCAATGTGTGAGAACGTTTGGCATCTTCCATAGTTGGCTTCCATCGGCACATTCTAGGAAGGTTCTCGTCATACCCTCGGTTTAGTTTTGCCCGCTTCAGGGTTGGAAAGTGCTCGTATATCCATGCCTTCACGTAACTAGGTTAAAAAAATATTAGTCCAAAAATAAACAACAAAATTTAAAATTATGTATACAAGTTGACAAAGATATATCTATACATGGACTAGAGTCTGGCATCCGGATATTGTCTTCGAATCCACGCGGGATTCCACACCAAGCTCGCGGTAAAGGTATGTTAGTATACCGCTTCCCCAAAATATTTCTTCCAATGTGTCAATGTTGTCCAAATTGACGAGATATTTGGCATGTATGGACGTTCCAGACTTATCTATAATGCCAACAGCCCCTAAGATGAACTGCATATATCCGCGGGCCACATTATCGCTATTATCCATTTCGGGGTCCGGATCAGCGAATATCTCCTCCAAATATTTTAGAGGAAGTCCGTAGGACTTCTTGAATTCTCGAAGACCGGTAAAACTAGTGGCATCAACTCCCAGACACCCTGATACATAATCCACAATATGGTCGTAAAAGTTGATGCTCGATTCATCAAAAGTTTGATTCATCATGACTCGACCATCAACCCTAAGTCCCAATATATGATGGACGTCATCAAGGGTAATCGTGAACTCCTCATTGGATAGATGGAAAGTATTGGTTTCAGGATGCCATCGTTCTACAAATGCTGATATCAGTGCATTATCCACCGTCGTATATGAGTAGCTACCCAAATATTGTAAACCGGTGGGACTGGTTTTTGCCTTCACATCGTCTCCCAATAATTCATACATCCATGTATTGCATTTTTTTTCGTGGTTGATCACCGTCAACATACGAGAACTCTCCTGAAAAGTAAATAATTGGATGAAGTTATACCTCTATGTAAAATGTACTTATCTATAAATAATTGGATGAACTTTGAACTTACAACTATATATAAAATTATCATAACGTAATGTACTTACCGGATTGTTCCATATTTGGTATGCAATATGATTTTCGATCGACGGTAACATAGAGCAACCGTTTGGACGAGTCTCGATTGGACTATGTGGCTGCTCAGAAGGTCCTGAACCATCAGTAGTCCAGTTTTCGAGGGTTTGTGGGAGACTCTCGACAGGACTATCTGCAGGCTGCGAAGGTCCTGAACCATCAGTAGGCCGATGTGGGACATTTGGCATGTCCTCATCGGAGGAGGAGGAAGAACCGGAAGAACTAGGAGGAGCACGTCTCTTCGAACGAGTGACAGTCTTCTTCGTCAATTGACGTTTCCTCACTTCAGGGCGTGCCTCGGGCTCGCGGATAGTGACACCTGGTGCAATAGTACGCGAAACATTGCGTTCCTTACGCATCGACGCAGTAGGGCGTCTTCTGATGATATCTTCATCCACAGTGCCCTTCCGAGGGTCATGACTATAAGACAAAAAATAAAATTTTATTTAACATTCTAAATTAATTTAACATTCAGGACTGTAGAAATTCCTACAGTCCTATACGTATACAGGACTGCAGAAATTTTAACACTCCTAATTTTTTATGACTGTTGGAATTTTTACAGTCCTTTATAAATTTAGGACTGTAGAAATTTCTACAGTCCTTAATTTATATAGGACTATAGATTTCTCTACACTCCTAAACCTATATGGGACTGTAGAAAATTCTACAGTCCCACCCGATACTGCTTGACACTGTCGACGATTGTCGATATTGTATGCCCTAAAATCGGGTTCGACCATCCAAGTAAACGTCTAAACTACATCCTAAACTCCATTCAAGACTTGTATGCCCTCATTTGAAGAATGGAAAGAAAATCACTCAAAATTTTCGAAATGTAATAGAATTTTTTAAATTTTTGGAAGAAATTTGTAAATACAATAGAACAAGGAGAAAGAAGATTTGTACATTGATTCTTTCGAGACTTGGGGAACCAACGACAAGGAGGAGGAGGACGAATTCGAGGAGAAGGGCTCCGACGGGAGGGGGGAGGGCTCCGGTGGCTTTGGGAGGGTTTGGGAGGAGGGTTTCAAGTTTGGGCTAGTATGAGTAAAAAATGGACTAGTGTGAGTAAACTTTGTTCATTAATGGGCTAGTCCCAATCCTGAGCTAGTCCTGAGTAAACTTTGTAGTGCCCTTATAAATTCCTTTCTATTAATAGAGGGTCGGTCTATATATATATATATATATATATATATATATATATATAGAGAGAGAGAGAGAGAGAGAGAGAGAGAGAGAGCTTCATGTGATTTTTATCTTCTCCCCCCATGACTCATGCGATCTAAGTGCTAGCAAGGCGCAACAAACACTTAGGAGCATCCATCACTGCATACTGAGGCGAGCTCATGGGAAAGACCACTGTGGCAAGGCGAAGCGAGCTCACAGAAAAGACCATTTCGACAAGGCGAAGTCGGTTCTACAGGCCCCCAAGGAGTCACATGAAGAGGTGCAATTCAATGATAGATAGGGCGTCCTGAGAAGAAGAAGTTGTTGTGGATCCTCTCTCCTGTTTTCTGTGCTTTATGCGTACATTTGTTTCTGTGCTTTGGTTGGTTTTTCAAAATATTTCCCCCTGATTAAAAAAGTTGTGACAAATAAGTTATTTACATCAAGTGGAACTACAAAAAGATTTCCATTGCAGCATGTGGAAATTTTTATTATCTGCATTTTCTGTTGCAACAATGAAAACTTAAAAGTTGATATATGTCGGTATCTTTACACTCGAGCATTGAATTCAGCAGCAACGCAAATATCAAGTTATTAGCTTAAGTCTGATGCATGTTAAGTGTACAATTATCATGTTATAATTTTATACATATCCGCAATGAGTTGTCATTGCAGCCAATCTGGGAAGCTATTTATAAGTTATATACTGTAAACATTAATGGGTTACCTGGGAGAGGCCTATGAGCCTTGGCAGGGATTGATGGATCCAACCACGTGAGTATATTTTCTTCCCTTTATAAATGATGAGATTTATAAATAATTGGAGTTGAAAACAGTGAACCCAACAGACCTGTAATGCAACGTACAAAAAGTTCGAGTGTTACGTTGGACATTTAAAAAAGAGGGTTTTTGTTGACATGCTTTTATTAATGAATGCCTATTTTAAATAGGTACTTTCACCAGCAAATTTATCAAATACATATTTTACTTATAATGTGTATTAATAGATGTAAAATATACATTGATAAATGTGTTAGTGAAAGTACTAATATAAAATACACATTTATCAATACTCTAAGAGCTGATGTTAACAAACCCCAACTTTAATTTCTTTGGTTCTACTTAAAATATATATATTTTTTCCTAGAATTTTGTTGACATGTTACATAAGAACAAATATTAGTATACTTAAAATGTATATTAATAAATGTGTTGTAAACTACATATTTATTAATGTGTTAACATTAGGACACATGTTAAAAAAAATCTTTTTTCTTAACTAGGGTTTCCCTCTTCCGAAGATTAATTTCCATTGCAACAATGGAAGTTACTTATATAATGCAACCAAAAAATAGACTTCATCGTAGGTCGCTTCGAATGATAACAAAAATCCAGCTCAAATAACTCCAAATAGAAGCCGTGAAGATATTGAACCCATGGTGTATATCACAAGTCAGCACCTACTGTCACGCCCCGATCTCCCGCAGGCAATCGGTCGTTCCCGCTAGGCGGGAATCACCCTCGCCAGCGCTCCCGCGGAACGATCGTTTAATCCATCCGGGCGTGATGCCGCACGAGCGTGATCCACGTCCGTGCAAGGCCATGGTTCATTGGCTGACGGCAAGAATTCTAAGCCACAGAGTCGCACAGATTATCCGAGTGCAGCGGAGTTTAGGAACGCATAGCGATTCGATAACAGGTTCACTGAGTCGACAATATAGCGGAAGCATTGAAACACAAGTTTGAAGTAAGCAACTCTTTATTGATATAAACATGTGTTACAGGCGGCGTATAGCCGAGATTACAAGTCGCTCAAGCCTCTCTCTGAAACAGTAAAAACGTGCCAAGTGGCTACAACTGTGGAATGATTGTACAGGCGATGGTCAGGTGACGCTCCAACATTATGTCTTGTATATGTGCTTCAGTTCCGGACGCACCGTTGCAAGGCTTCAAAGGAAACTCCTGGCCTTAGCACGCACGTTGGAGGCATCCGCACCGAACGAGGTTCTCCCGCACCCTGCATACAAACTGGTGGATTATCAGTACATTGAATGCACTGGTGGGGAAGCTACTCGCCCGCTCGACAAATCCAAACACGTAATACAGGTTTCGTGCACAACTATTAAGTTGTCTTTCTAGTTGCCTTAGGATCAGTTTCATGCAAATATTGAATAGCCTAACGTGTCGGGCAGTGCGCCGTGCGATGTTTGAGGAAACACGACGAGACTTACCAACTTACCATTTATCCTTCCCTGTCCAAGGCAAACATTGTTAATTCGAGCAGGAGCATGTATAAGCATTCAGGAGGCATAACATATGCAAACACGAGTATTTAATCCAAGATCGTTCAGGTGTTTAGTTGTTTATTGATGCTATACAGTATCTCGCACGCGGATAGCCGCTAAGCGAGGATGACTTGTTATCTTTTGTTTCTTTTACCAGCAAGCATGCAACAAGTTAAGTACAAGGCGATCACTGGCGTATGCCATAATGGACGGTATAGTCTTTGACGAGAATGGTATGCAACAAAATACAAGGGGCGCTACAAACCATTCCGCCGAACAAGAGACTATTTAGTCTTTGACGAGAATGGTGTGCAACGAAGTACAAGAGGCGCTGCATGACCTTCCGCCAAGAACAAGAGACTAAAACAATTGGTCTCGCCCGGACCGGGACGATGCCAGTGCCCCAGCATCGCCCGCTAGACCATCCCTGTGCACAAGTTGTCCGTGATCGAACGGCGTCTCGGGTAAGTTATCCATTTACATGGTTGAGGCAACAAGCGTACAAGACAAGAGTACAAGACAAGAGTACAAGACAAGAGACAAGCTGTTAAGGCAACAATAGTACAAGACAAGATGCATTGCCTGTTTCCATTCTCTTAGACGGTCTGAACAATATCCTGTATGACAGGGTGTTGGCCTGGCTTATGTTACAAGTATTGAGGCAAGGCAACGTACAAGCAGACAAGCATGCGTTCTAAGGAACATAAGCAACACGTTTGCTCGGGCCCGAAGGTAAGCCGAGAGATGAAACCGTTAGGGACTTAGCATGCAAGGGTCTGAACATATATAAGCAGTATTTCATTTTCCATGTTCTAGCATAGCAATATAGGTTGGAATTATTCCCTTAGCTAGGTGCGTTGGATTTATTAGCATGCAGGGGGTTATCACCTAGCGACTAGCATGAATATTCCAGATTTTATGTGTGCTGGCTAAGCAAAGACAAGTTCACCGTAGCCACCCACCTTAGCGATGATTCGCCTCGGTAGAGCGATACGTCAAGCGAGCCTCTGAAAGCCTAAGCCGGATTCCTGTAGGGACAAGTCTGGATATCCTTTGCATCACGTTCGAGGCAAAGCGGGTCGGGACAGCTGCACGATTGCCGTTTGAGACGGCAGTCCGCTTGAGCGGAACGGGGTGTTACATCCTACCCAACTTAGAAAAAGTCTCGTCCTCGAGACTAAGGACAAGCAGTATTCTAGGGTTGAGGCAATCCTAGAGAAGTCGTTGTACTTGTTCATTTGGATATTCACTTGCACAAGCGTCGAAATCAGCATATCGCTTAGACTGGATCGTGCGCACTTTCGAAGGGCCCCTCTAGCGTGAACACGTCAACCAGCTCAGTGATAGCGAAGTCTCAGCACTCGAGTTCACCTTTTCTTAAGTCTTGGATGGTGCACTTGTTCAAGGCGTCCCTCGAATAGATACAATCAACCAAACTTAGAGTCAGTGAAGATCGGACAAGCTACTAGCGATACTCTCAAGGGTTCGCACAGGTTGGCACAAAGGCCACTCGCAGCATACAACCAGACAAGTAATCATATCAATCAAAACGCATTTTGAAAGTATTTAGACTTATTGTTGGAACATCCCATCGAGGCATTGAGAGAGAGCGTGCACATAACCCACGAACGAGCTTTCGAAACAGAGATATCGAATCGAAGTCCAAAGGCGTAGAAGCCAGGCTCTGATACCAACATGTCACGCCCCGATCTCCCGCAGGCAATCGGCCGTTCCCGCTAGGCGGGAATCACCCTCGCCAGCGCTCCCGCGGAACGATCGCTTAACCCATCCGGGCGTGATGCCGCACGAGCGTGATCCACGCCCGTGCAAGGCCATGGTTCATTGGCTGGCGGCAAGAATTCTAAGCCACAGAGTCGCACAGATTATCCGAGTGCAGCGGAGTTTAGGAACGCATAGCGATTCGATAACAGGTTCACTGAGTCGACAATATAGCGGAAGCATTGAAACACAAGTTTGAAGTAAGCAACTCTTTATTGATATAAACATGTGTTACAGGCGGCGTATAGCCGAGATTACAAGTCGCTCAAGCCTCTCTTTGAAACAGTAAAAACGTGCCAAGTGGCTACAACTGTGGAATGATTGTACATGCGATGGTCAGGTGACGCTCCAACATTATGTCTTGTATATGTGCTTCAGTTCCGGACGCACCGTTGCAAGGCTTCAGATGAAACTCCTGGTCTTAGCACGCACGTTGGAGGCATCCGCACCGAACGAGGTTCTCCCGCACCCTGCATACAAACTGGTGGATTATCAGTACATTGAATGCACTGGTGGGGAAGCTACTCGCCCGCTCGACAAATCCAAACACGTAATACAGGTTTCGTGCACAACTATTAAGTTGTCTTTCTAGTTGCCTTAGGATCAGTTTCATGCAAATATTGAATAGCCTAACGTGTCGGGCAGTGCGCCGTGCGATGTTTGAGGAAACACGACGAGACTTACCAACTTACCATTTATCCTTCCCTGTCCAAGGCAAACATTGTTAATTCGAGCAGGAGCATGTATAAGCATTCAGGAGGCATAACATATGCAAACACGAGTATTTAATCCAAGATCGTTCAGGTGTTTAGTTGTTTATTGATGCTATACAGTATCTCGCACGCGGATAGCCGCTAAGCGAGGATGACTTGTTATCTTTTGTTTCTTTTACCAGCAAGCATGCAACAAGTTAAGTACAAGGCGATCACTGGCGTATGCCATAATGGACGGTATAGTCTTTGACGAGAATGGTATGCAACAAAATACAAGGGGCGCTACAAACCATTCCGCCGAACAAGAGACTATTTAGTCTTTGACGAGAATGGTGTGCAACGAAGTACAAGAGGCGCTGCATGCCATTCCGCCAAGAACAAGAGACTAAAACAATTGGTCTCGCCCGGACCGGGACGATGCCAGTGCCCCAGCATCGCCCGCAAGACCATCCCTGTGCACAAGTTGTCCGTGATCGAAGGGCGTCTCGGGTAAGTTATCCATTTACATGGTTGAGGCAACAAGTGTACAAGACAAGAGTACAAGACAAGAGACAAGCTGTTAAGGCAACAATAGTACAAGACAAGATGCATTGCCTGTTTCCATTCTCTTAGACGGTCTGAACAATATTCTGTATGACAGGGTGTTGGCCTGGCTTATGTTACAAGTATTTAGTCAAGGCAACGTACAAGCAGACAAGCATGCGTTCTAAAGAACATAAGCAACACGTTTGCTCGGGCCCGAAGGTAAGCCGAGAGATGAAACCGTTAGGGACTTAGCATGCAAGGGTCTGAACATATATAAGCAGTATTTCATTTTCCATGTTCTAGCATAGCAATACAGGTTGGGATTATTCCCTTAGCTAGGTGCGTTGGATTTATTAGCATGCAGGGGGTTATCACCTAGCGACTAGCATGAATATTCCAGATTTTATGTGTGCTGGCTAAGCAAAGATAAGTTCACCGTAGCCACCCACCTTAGTGATGATTCGCCTCGGTAGAGCGATACGTCAAGCGAGCCTCTGAAAGCCTAAGCCGGATTCCTGTAGGGACAAGTCTGGATATCCTTTGCATCACGTTCGAGGCAAAGCGGGTCGGGACAGCTGCACGATTGCCGTTTGAGACGGCAGTCCGCTTGAGCGGAACGGGGTGTTACACCTACAATCAAACTTTGGCTTTGGAATAAGGGTTTCAAATACAACAGGGTTTCTTCAACTTCCTATTATGTGATGATAACATTTAATGTCACAAGTTCCAGATCCTCTGCCTATATACACATATTACAACTGTAAGCACCGACTGGCTGCATCATATATACATCACTAATGCACACAAAATTTAGATTATCAACCGGAATCGAATCTAAGCATCTTGCTGAATCCACACAGCAAACGAATCGAATCTAAGCACCTTGCTGAATCTACATAAGCACAGGTTGGGTGATTCAAACTGTGCTCGACTCTCCTGTATCAGTTCATGAAGTCATCACTTTCTATGATCTCATAATCTTCATGGAGTCTCGATATCTCTTCATCCGGTGTACTCGACCAAGCCTGCAAGTTTTGCAATTGCTCATTTTCATTCAAAGTTATCCACAAAAGTTGGGAAATGTGTGCAGCAGTGAACTAAAGATTTGACGTTGCCACTTGAGTTCACAATGGTATGAGCAATTTCACTTTGTGTAGTTTCTTTGCTAGCAAAAAAAATGACATACTTGAATATTTGACTGGTTTTTGTTCAAATTCAGCATTTGGCCTGTAATTTATTAACTTTCATGTTTTTGCAACTAAATATCTTGGACTTTTTTTATTAACAACTAAATACCATAGACCACGGTGTTAACTTTTGCAATAAAAAAACTAAACTGCACTTGTGACAAATTAAATAAAACAAACTAAACAACTGAAACAAAATTAAGAAATTGAAAAAACAAAAAAATACCCCTAGCCCTAGCCCCATGGCCAGTGCCCACCCACACACTACCCATTCCTTTTCCATTTTTTTCGTGTTTCTTCTTTCTATTTTTATATAAAAAAAGAGAATAATATTTTTTCAGGGATAAAAAAGTCTTAAAAAAGAAACTTATCATTAGTTTGATCGCAAATACGATGGCCAAACTAACATGAGATAGCAAGTTGCTAACTGTCCGATTGCTCGGGGTATACAATTGCTAATAAAAATGGTTCGTAGTATTTGGTTGCAAAAACGTGAAGGTTCATAATATGTAGTTGCAAATAAGTCATTAATGAAAGAATAGAAAAGCAATTTGAATTGCAACAAATTTATGAAAAATATATGTGAAAGAACATATTAGAATTGACAAGAATAAGATGTATGTCATTAACATGTTCTGTTAAATACTGGAGTATTTATTTGTTTCTGACATTGTAGTTCAGTCATGAGCTCTTAACATTGTTCCACCAGACCTAGGATTGGATGTAGCTCGCTAATTAAATCCAAATGAACTTTAAGTGAACAAGAAAACACGAACCAGAAGTATAACCACGAGACCGACAATGATAATAATAGCTTATTTGCAACTAAAAATGAACGAACCTTTATAATTGGCTACTAAATATCCTGAAATATGGAGCCATGTTAGCAAAGTTGCCACCTCTAGTTAGTTGACGTCATATATTTGTCGTGAATGTCTTTTTAGGACCATTTTGCCCCTATTAGTAATAATTACTTAGTTTTCTCAAAAATTCAAAAAGAAGTTGAAAAACCCTAGCCCTCAACTTTATCCCTGCCTAGGATTAGGAAATTTCCAAAAGGTTTATTTGTTCAGCGGTATTTTTGTCCTTTTTCCATCCATAGTTAACACCGTAAAGATCTCCAATAGTTCGGGATATTTAGTTGCTAATAAATAAAGATCAGGGTTTGTAGTTGTAAGTTCGCCATAATAATATAATAACATGCATCAGTTATCAAACAATTAGAATTATAATTACTTTATCAAGAGAGATCAAATGCAACTAAGAGGATCTTAACAAGATGAATGATCAACTTCCAGAAGCTTGTGAAATTTTTGGGCTAATTTTCACTTTAAATGCCCTGAATTATCATGTCCTTTTCACTCTAATACCTAAACTATTAATTTATCAAGTAATAACTAGAACTGTTTCAAAATTTGCATGTTAAACCCTCCGTTTGCATACATTTAATTTAAGTGCACGGCTGATTATGACTTTTTACGACTAAATAATCGTAACCATGAAAAACCAAAAAGAAATATAATAAATTTAATTTAGAAAAACAAAAAAAGTAAACCTAATCTCTAACTAGAACTGTTTCAAAATTTGCATGTTAAACCCTCCGTTTGCATACATTTAATTTAAGTGCACGGCTGATTATGACTTTTTACGACTAAATAATCGTAACCATGAAAAACCAAAAAGAAATATAATAAATTTAATTTAGAAAAACAAAAAAAGTAAACCTAATCTCCCCCTCCCCTCTACCCAGAAGTCCCCCAAACAAGCCAAAGTGACGAGAACCCCCCCCCCCCCCCCCCCCTTCTTCCCGAGCACGCGCTCTTAGTAGCACATGACAGAAGCACAATTTTCAGCAATAAATGTCGGCTGTGGCTCCTGGCCAGCGTTGTCGATGAGCGAGCATAGGTTTAGTTTTGGACTGGTACTTGGCTCGCTAAGATTACACTCACCTGGCAACGCCTGAAAGCATTTAGACTGATGATGGTACTGTTAGACCCATTGTGGCTAAAGGCACAGTTGAATGCACCCCTTCCACGACTCTTACTGATGTCTTGCTTGCTTTATCTTTTTCTGTTAATTTATTGTCCATTAGTGCCAATATTCTTCAACTTAATTGTGTTGTTTCCTTTGACATTCCTAAGGTAATTTTTCAGGAGAAGGGAACAGAGAGACGGTTGGGGACTGGTACTTGGCATAAAGGACTATGGTACTTGGACAAAGGTGGGCTGGATGCAGCACTGACATCACAGTTAGATTAAGCACACCAGGAGAAGCTGCGAAGGACTGTAGAAGCAGAAATATTACTCCAACATCAGCGTATGGGACACTCTTCATTCAGTCTACTGAGTCGTATGTATCAATCTATGTATCAAAAGGCTAATAAGCATAAGTTGGTTTGTGATGCTTGTGAACTTGAAAAACATACCAGAAGCTCGTATGTGAGTTCTGGAAATAAAAGTTTAGCTGCTTCTGATATGATACATTCTGATGTGTGGAGACCGTGTCCTACAACTACTGTTAATGGTTTTAAGTGGGTTGTCACCTTTATTGACTGCTACACTCGTGTCACCTGGGTATATCTAATGAAGAGTAAGAGTGATGTATTCGCATGCTTTCAAGATTTTTATCGCAGTGTTACAACAAAATACGGTGCTAAGGTGAAGACTTTGAGGTGTGACAATGGGACAAAATACACCAACAAGGCTATTGAAGAATACTTATCAGCCCATGGGATACAATATCAGACTTCATGTGCCTATACACCAGCTCAGAATGACGTGGTGGAGCATAAGAACATGCACCTGTTAGAAGTTGCACGGTCAATGATGTTTTCTATGAATGTTCCTAAACACTTGTGGAGCATGCCGTGTTGGCGGCTACATATCTCATCAACATGATGCCCTCAGGTGTTAGGATGGAAGACACCCTTTGAGATGCTTACAGGTGAGAACAAGTACATGTTCTCCCAAAGGTATATGAATGTGTCTGCTTTGTGAAGGATAATAGGCCAACGGTAGGAAAGTTGGACCCTCAGGTAGTGAAGTGCGTCTTTGTTGGCTACTCAGGGACTTAGAATAGATACTCTTGCTGGAGTCCTGTGAAGCGAAGGCTCTTTGTGAGCATGGACATTACATTCAGAGAGATGGAACTATACTACCACAATGATTCAGATGAAGACTCCACATTTGGTGACACACCTAACACAGGAGGTGTTAGGAGGGGAAATGGGCCCAAGCGTGATTGTCCGGTCAGTTCCATGTCCAATGATGAAAGTTGGTCCAAGAGAACAAAGGGAAGATAGCGAGGGGGAGAAAAGTGATGAGGAAACTAACAATAAGGAGGAAGAAAGTGATGCTGCAGTACAAGGGGAGGAACAGACTACAGAAAAATCTACAGAGCTCCAAGTCTACAGAAGAAAAAAGCAACAGTCCACTACTGTGCCATGTCTCCCGCCTAACCATGCCCCAACTCCTGAAGATGCACCTCCCGCACCGAATTCCTCTGATTCGAATGTGGATTCCTCTGATTCGGATGGTATGATCTCTCCTCCTTGTCCTTCTCCTATTCCCTTAAGGAGAACTTCTCGCAGTAATGCGGATAGATTTCCTAATCGTTATGGATATGAACATTGCTTCGCCCATTTTTTATCCTACTATAATCTATCCCCTACTTATGGAGCATTCATTGCATTGTTAAACACCACCTCTTTGCCTAAGTGTTGGTAGGAAGCGAAGGAAGATCCGAGGTGGAAAGCTGCAATGTTGGAGAAAATTGAGATACTTGAAAGAAATGGGACATGAAAACTTGTTCCATTACCTAAAGAAAAGAGCAATTTGATGCAAATAGATCTTCACAGTAAAGGAGACGTCAGAAGGAAAGGTGGAGTGATACAAGGCAAGATTGGTTGCAAATGGATTCACTCAGTCCTATGACATCGACTATGATGAGACATTTGCTCCATTAGCGAATATGAGCAATGTAAGAACTCTGGTTTCTCTTGGAGCAAACCATGGGTGACAACTTCATCAATTGGATGTGAAAAATGTCTTTCTTCATGGAGATCTACAAGAGAGTATACATGGAGACGCCCCCGAATTTTTGCACGAAACAGTCAACAGAAAATGTGTGCAAGCTAAAGAAATCACTGTATAGACTCAAGAAATTTCCTCGGGCCTAGTTTGAAAGATTCAGGAAGACTACACAGGCATGGGGTACAACCAGACCAATACAGATCACACGGTCTTCTTCCGACATACGAGAGGCTACGTCACCATACTTGCAGTATATGTAGATGATATAGTGATCACATGTGATGGGGAGGAGGAGATTACCCAGTTGAAGTCAAAACTTGCGAAGGAATTTGAAGTAAAAGACTTAGGAATGATGAGGTATTTTCTCGGGATCGAGGTGGGCTCGAGGAAGAGATGGGATCGTCCTCTCTCAGAGGAAGTATGTACTAGATCTGCTCACAGAAACTGGTATGCTGGGATATCAATCGGCAGTCACTCCAATCCATCAGAAAGATAAGTTGGGGGCAGAGACAGGAGAACCGGTTGATCGTAAGAAATATCAGACTTGTAGGCAGATTAATTTATCTAGGCCACACTCGCCTTGATATCTCATTTGATGTGAGTATAGTGAGTCGCTACATGCATGATCCAAGGAAGGGTCACATGGATGCAGTTTTTCATATTATGTGATATCTGAAAGAGGCTCCTGAAAGAGAGCTATGGTTCAAGAACAACGGACACATGGGTGTTGATGGGTCCTGCAATGCAGATTGGGCAAGCTGCATGAACGACAGAATGTCTACCTCAGGTTACTGCGTCTTTGTGGGGGATAACCTAGTCTTATGGAGAAGCAAGAAACAGTCTGTGGTAGCACGATCGACCGCTGAAGCAGAATATAGAACTTTAACTCTGGGAGTGTTAGAGTTGTTGTGGGTAAAAGCACTGATGACAGAGTTAAAGCTGTATCAGGGAACACCATTGCGCCTTCTGGGTGACAATCAAGCTGCACAAAGTATAGCTAACAATCCAGTTCAGCGGGACAGAACAAAGCACATCGAAATCGATCGTTTCTTTATCAAAGAGAAGCTAGAGAAATGGATATTAAAGCTCGATCATGTTCGCTCAGAAGAGCAACTCGCATAATGTCTTACTAAGGGTCTTAATTCATTGAGTCTTTCTAAACTATGTGACAAAATGAGGATGAGTGATATCTATCGTCCATCTTGAGGGGGAGTGTTAAGAGTATTAAAAGGTTTTTTAGTTCCATATGGAGTAAGTAGTAGAGAGAGGGGTTAGCCTCTCCTATATATATATAGCTCCACATCAATAATAAACAAGCCAAGTATTCTACTAAATTTCTATTAAGAGATATCCTGCATAAAATAATTTCAAACCCATTCGAGTTCGCGCTCTAAAAGGCCACAAGTTGCATTATAAAAGTTGCACACCTTCCTACCTCCCAAGTCCTAAAGATTCTTCGTACCTCCCAACTCCTAAAGATGGAAAGGAATAAAATCCAAGTTCTAATGTACTAATAGTAAATACAGGAATATACTAGGATCTAATTTTATTGTTGCATCTTTAGTGTATCTACCAAGATCTGTTACCTTGACTAGGCGGTATCTTTCGAGCATTCGACGATACTGTTGCCTCGCAGTTGTTGACTCCACCATAGAAAGTACTCTTGACACAGCTTGGTCAAGAGCTGGACTTACTTTTTGCTTTCGGAAGACCTTGACTACGTCCTCTTCTTCCGGACCTCCCTCATCTGTCAATTCCAGTTCTGCTCTATATCCTCGTAAACCAACCCCTTTCCTGCGCCACCGCAATATTACTTTATCTAGGACACCGACTGTCCAAAGAAACTCTTTATACTTTTTTCTTTCCTGATAACCTCTAACATGAGCCTGTCAAGATACATGGAAAAACTTGTTAGAGATAAAATACATAATCTTAAATATCTTCTGAAGATCACGTAGGCAGTTATGAAAGTCACTAAAATCATTCATAGTAAGCATCTGCATCTGCTAATGGTATTTTAAAGTTTTATAACCTGCTGCTTATGCTGAGATTGACTAACAGTATAACATCTTTTATTATTATATTCCAGTTTGACAAGAAAGCAAAAAATAAAGAAATTTCCAAGCCCATCCAAAGTAAAAGCTCATTTTATGAAGAAATTCAAGATCATGTGTTTCATTGTAATCGTGTGATCGTGCCCCTATGTTTCAAAAAAAAAAAAAGAAGACAAAAACCTTATATAACAACACAACATTACACAATACTTCCTCATCCTCCTCTACCATGTTTATGGCGGAGCCATAGAATGATATCACTTTCTATGTTGCGCCTTAGCCCAATAGGAGTTGTGGTCAGTCTCTCAAAAATATGACAGTTGCGCTCTCTCTAAACATGCCATAGCACCACTAGAATGGTAATCCTCGCCCGTCTATACTTCTTAGCTCCCTGGGAACTTAACTGTTTCAAATCGGTTAGAAACCTCTCCTCAACCCGGATTCTGATATGAAATTCCAATTAAGGAGCTATGATGATGTCATGTCACTAGTTATCGGGCATTGGAAGAAGAGATGGTCTTTACTCTTGCACCCACCATTGCAAATGAGGCAGGTCTGATCCGTCACTTGAACTCCAAATCTCGCCAGTCGATTTTTCATTAACAGCAAGTTGCGAACAAGTTTATACATGCACAGTTTCATCTTTACCGTTGCACCTTTGACCCAGACAAACTCCATACACTCAACTGCAGGGTGCCTCAGCTTGCATTGGTCCCAGGACATGCGAAAGGAGAATTTGTCTACTCCTATGCCCTCTCATTCCCAGTGGTCTTCATCACCATTCATCTTAATAGGTATTTCTTCGATTTCTGCACTGTACATATGGCTTATCAGTCGAGCATTTTTGATCCACTGGCCATTCCGAATGATGCCACTCACCTTCTCCAAGCACCCAATCAGTTCATATATTGGCCATGGGTCGAGCCACAAACTGGTATTCTCACCATTGCAAATGATTCTAGTAAGCTTAGGTCGCGCCCGAGATCTCTGATTCAGAATAGCTTTGAAACGTCACCAAAAAGTTATCAATCCGCTGAGTCTAAATGTTCATGCTCGGTAGATACCTACCTCTTAACCACCCCCTCCATAAGGACTTGCTTTCCAGGAACCTCCAGAACAGTTTGAGGTTTGTTGTTTCTCGAAGAACCCAAAGGGAATGGAGTCCTAACCCTCCCTCTTTGGTCTTGCACAATTCCCTCCCAGCTGACGGCGTTGATATTCCTCGCCAAACGAAGTCAACACATCTCCTCCCGATCTTCTTGGTGATGCTAGTTGGGACAAGAATAGCTTGAAGCCAATATAGAGCGATGGCCAAGATGCAATACACACTAGCTCTATCCATCCACCAAAGGAGAGCATCTGAGCCTGCAACCCTTCTAAACGGGCTTGGGTAAACTCGACCGGACCTTTGTAGTCCATCCTCTGTAGCGTAGTTGACAGACAACGGGAGCCCTATATATCGGACAGGCAGTTGTCCCACTTCAATATTGAGATGGTCTAGCCAAATATCTTTTTGTAGGCACGTCCGGTTGAAGAAGACATGGCTCTTGCTGCGGTTCAGCTGTAGGCTAGACCATTTCTCGATTTCTCCCAGAAGCTCTGTAAGGGTCAAGATATTGTGTTCTGACGACTCAACAAAGACCAATAGATCACCGGTATAAAGCAAGTAGGAAACATTCGGCTGAACCCACTTAAATAGAGGAATTGTTTGCCTCTTATGTGTTGCCTCTTCCATGAGACAAAGAGAAGTACTCCATGACAATAGGAAATAAATATAACGACCAAGGATCACCCTGACAAAGACTGTAGCTACTAGAAAAGAGACCATGGGGCTGCCCCTTGATAATCACAGAGAAGGAAGGGGTGGAGATGCATTCCCAAATTTTGTTCACCCATCTGGAGTCAAATCCTAGGTGGAATAGGAATTCCCTAGTAACCGATTCCTAAGGTCAAGTTTGAAGGAATATTTCCTTCCCTCTTGCTTGTTAAAATCCCTATAAATCTCATGAGTGAGGAGACAATTTTCAACTATCGATCTTCCATTGATAAAAGTTGTTGTCTGGTTTGCTGATATCAGCCCTTTCATGATGTTCTGCATCCTTTGCACAAAAAGTGATTAATAATTTTATAGAGGAATTTGCAACAGGAGATAGGATGATAATCTCCTAAAGAACTCGCCCCATCAATCTTCAGAACGGGGACAATGAAGGTATGGTTGTATTCTTTAAGCAATCACCCATTCTCCAAATCTGGAAGAAGTCATATACCACGTCAAGAATTTCATATTTTAAAACAACTCGATGTTTCTTGAAGAAAGTCGCGGTAATCCCTTAGGTCTCGGAGATTTGTTACGATCAGCTTTCTGGACGATAGTCTTTACCTCTGTTGAGAACCAATGACTAAACTATAATAGTCTATCTTAGAATGGTGTTAAGTATAAAAGGACCAAGGGGTATTTATACCCTCTTTATCATAAATAAATATAATTTTACTTTGGTCCAATATCTTTTGGTATCAGAGCCACCCTAACCCTAACCCTACTTCACCACAGCCACCGCCACCACTTTCATCCGCCGTCCACCCTCATCGCCGCCATCTACCCTCACCGCCGCCACCACCCTCCTTTCCCGCCGCCACCGCTGCCACCTCCTCCCCGCCAACCGACGTTCTCGATCCTCTTTTCCCTCCGCCGCCGCCAACGCAGCCACAGTCCTCTGGTTCGTCGTCAGACTATGCGGCCTCGGCCATGCACGGGACATAAGTAGCAGATCTCAGGGACGTCGCTGCCGCTGAAGGAGGAACGGTAGATGTGGAGAGATTTGCGATCGAAGCTGGAGGGCACCACCGAAACTCGCGTTCCCTAGATCTGCCACAGTCGACTGATGGAAGAGGAGTAGACGATGGAGACGATCTACGACAAACTAACGGTCAAGGAGATGAAAGCTTTAGTGGACGACCTCTTGTCCAGGAGGCTGACCGAGACTAGCCCCCGTGCTGCACATGCAGATGTGGATCATTCACCGTACAAAATGGAAAAGTTTGAGAAACTGGAGGTGAAGTTGGAGGGTACTACCAACTACTTGAAATAGTCGCGTCAGGCTATGCAGACCCTAAAGGCAATGGACTTGGTGGGCTATGTGAATGGCCAAACCAAGGTACCTAAAGATCATTCCTCACGGGAGTTTGTTGTGTGAAAAATTATCAACAATGTGGTAGCTAGATGGTTAACAACCTCATTGACCGACCAAGTGTCTGGCAACGTGGAAGCGGTGGAGGATGCTAGTGACATTTGGATGACGCTAAGAGACATATACTCGAGGTCGGACAATCCCATGAGGGTCTTCCAACTATAGGATGAACTTGACAGGTGGTTAACGGCCAAGGAGATGAAGGCTTTGGTGGACGACCTCTTGTCCAGGAGGCTGACCGAGACTAGCCCCCGTGTTGCACATGTAGATGTGGATCATTCACCATACAAAATAGGAAAGTTGGAGAAACTGAAGGTGAAGTTGGAGGGTACTACCAACTACTTGAAATGGTCGCGTCAGACTATGCGGACCCTAAAGGCAATGGACTTGGTGGGCTATGTGAATGGCCAAACCAAGGCACCTGAAGATCACTCCTCACGGAAGTTTGTTGTGTGGAAAATTATCAACAATGTGGTAGCTGGATGGTTAACAGCCTCATTGACCGACCAAGTGTCGGGCAACGTGGAAGCGGTGGAGGGTGCTAGTGACATTTGGATGACGCTAAGAGACATGTACTCGAGGTCGGACAATCCCATGAGGGTCATCCAACTGCAGGATGAACTTGACAAGGTGGTCAAAGAAGATCACACTATCTCTGAGTATGCAGCTCTGCTAAAGAAGTATTGGTCGAATCTCGACCACTATGATCCTATTGGCGTGAAGAATAAGCAAGTGGAACCGGCATCTATGAAATATTATCAGAAGTTCATGGAGTATGTCTCGCGACAGAGGATGGTGAAGTTCATGAAGGGGCTCAACCCATCATTCGAGCAGAAGAGGAATGTCTTACTTGCACAACCCAGACTGCCATCACTGGAGGAGGCCATAGCTGCTATAGCACAAGAAGAGGCACGGTTGAAGCTGATGCCAAGCACCACTAGTTCTCTGGGGATAAGCTTTAGCAGTTTTTAACCCGAACCCCTCCGGGGGGAGGGTGTTACAACTGTGGAGACCCGGGATACTTTATCAGATTCTGTAAGAAATCCCTGAGAGGCTAGTCCAGCGGCCGCGGACGCAGCCTTGGAGGGCGTAGGGGTGGCAGAGGAGGCTATGCCGGTGGCAGGGGTGATTATTCTGGGGGGCACAAGGCAAATTTTGCAGAAGAAAAAAATAATAGTCAGTCATCCGATGTGACTCCTAGTGAGAGAGAAATGCTAGATATGTGGAGGAGCATGCAACTTAAAACTAGCGACAGTCGAACCAACACCGCTAGGACATCGACTCCAACCAACTTTGGGGGTAACATCACCTATTATGTCCATACAAGCACAGGTATACCGACTCATGCCCTTGCATATACCCACAGACCAGAAAGTCTAAATTGGATAGTTGACTCTGGGGCATCCCGCCATGTCACGAGGGTCCATAATGAGTTCCAGGATTACTCACCTGGCAACACCTGAAAACATTCAGGCTGCTGATGGTACTGCTAGACCCATTATGGGTACAGGCACGATTAAATGCACCCCTTCTATAATTTTTACTGATATCTTGTATGTTCCATCTTTTCCTGTTAATCTATTGTCCATTAGTGTCATTGTTCAACTTAATTACGTTGTTTCCTTTGACATTCCAAAGGTGATTTTTCAGGAGAAGGGAATGGAAAGACAGTTGGGGACTGACACTTGGCATAAAGGGCTGTTACTTAGACAGGGGTAGACTGGATGCAGCACTGGCATCACTGGTGGATAAAGCACAGCCGGAGGAGCCACAAAGGACTGTGGAAGCAGAACTACTACTCCAACATCAGCGCATGGGATACTCTTCATTTAGTCTACTGAGTCAAATGTATCCCTCTATGTATCAGAATGCTGATAAACAGAAGTTAGTTTGTGATGCTTGTGAACTAGAGAAACATACCAGAAACACTTATGTGAGTTCTGGAAATAGAAGTTTGTCCTCTTTTGATTTGATACACTCTGATGTAAGAGGACCTTGTCCTATAACTGATGTTAATAGCTTTAAGTGGTTTGTCATCTTTATTGATTGCTACACTCGTGTCACCTGGGTATACCTAATGAAGAGTAAGAGTGATGTGTTTGCATGCTTTCAAGATTTTTATCGCAGGGTCACAACGCAGTACAGTGCTAATGTGAAAATTTTGAGGTCTGATAATGAGACATAATACACCAACAAGGATCTTGAAGAATACTTGTCAGCCCATGAGATACATCATCAGACTTCATGCGCCTACACACCAACACAGAATGACGTGGCAGAGCGGAAGAACAAACACCTATTGGAAGTGGCTCGATCGATGATGTTTGTTATGAATGTCCCTAAACACTTATGGAGGCATGCCATGTTGACGGCTGCACATCTCATCAACATGATGCCTTATCAGGTGTTAGGATGGAAGACACCATTTGAGATATTTACAGGTAAGAACAAGTACATTGTTTCCCCAAAGGTGTTTGAATGTATGTTTTGTGAAGGATAATAGGCCTGCTGTGGGAAAGTTGGACCCTCGGGTACTGAAGTGTCTTTGTCGGCTACTCAGAGACTCATAAAGGATATTCTTGCTGGAGTCCTCTGGAGCGAAAGCTCTTTGTGAGCATAGATGTTACATTCAGAGAGATGAAACCATACTACCACAATGGTTCCGATGAAGGCTCCGCATTTGATGACACATCTAACACAGGATGTGTTAGGAGTGAGGGAGAGATGGGCCCGAACGTGATTGTTAAGTCAGTTTCATGCCTGATGATGGAAGTTGTTCAAAGGGAACAAGGGAAAGATAGCGAGAGTGAGAAAAGCGATGAGGATGCACACAATCAGGAGGAAGAAAGTGATGCTCCAGTGCAGGGGGAGGAACAATATGCTCCAGTACAGGAGGAACAGTATGCTCTAGTGCAGAGGGAGGAACAACCTTCAGAACAACCTACAACTCAAGAAGAGCTCCAAGTCTACAGGAGGAGAAAGCAGCAGTCCACTACTACTATGCCTAATGTCCCTACTGTGCCATGTCCCTCGCCTAACCCTGCCCCAACTCCTGAAGATGCACCTGCACTGGATCCCTCTGATTCGGATGTGGATCCCTCTGATTCGGACGGTATAGTGCCTCCTTCAATATCTCATATTCTCTTAAGGAGATCTTCTCGCAGCAATGCAGGAAGATCCCCTAATTGTTATGGTTATGAACATAACATTGTCCATTTTTATCCTACTCTAATCTATCCCCTACTTATGGAGCACTTATTGCATCGTTAGATACCACCTCTTTGCCTAAGTGTTGGCAGGAAGCGAAAGAAAATCCGAGATGGAAAGCTGCAAGGTTGGAGGAACTTGGAGCACTAAAAAAAATGGGACATGGGAGCTTGTTCCATTACCTAAAGGAAGAAGCAGTTGGATGCAAATGGGTCTTCACAGTAAAGGAGACGCCATAAAGGAAGGTAGAGCTATACAAGACAAGATTGGTTGCAAAAAAATTTACTCAGTCCTATGGCATTTACTATGATAAGACATTTACTCCGGTAGCAAAGATGAGCATTATGAGAATCCTGGTCTCTCTTGCAGCAAACCATGGGTGGCAGCTTCATCAATTGGATGTGAAAAATATCTTTCTTCATGGGGATCTGCAAGAGGTAGTATACATGGAGACGCCCCCGAGATTTTGCATGAAGCAATCGATAGAAAAGGTGTGCAAGCTAAAAAAATCACTGTATGGACTCAAGCAATCTCCTCGGACATGGTTTGAGAGATTCAGGAAGGCTGTCACAGGCATGAGGTACAACCAGACCAATGCAGATCACACGGTCTTCTTCCGGCATGCGAGATGCCATGTCACCATACTTGCAGTATATGTAGATGATATAGTGATCACGGGTGATGAGGAGGAGATCACCCAACTGAAATCAAAACTTACCAAGGAATTTGAAGTGAAGGACTTAGAAATAATGAGGTATTTTCTAGGGATCGAGGTGGCTCGAGGAAGAGATGGGATCGTCCTATCTCAGAGGAATATGTACTAGACTTACTCACAGGGACGGGTATGCTGGGGTGTCGATCGACAATCACTTCAATCGATCAAAGATATAAGTTGGGTGCAGAGACAAGAGAGCCTGTTGATCGTGAGAGATATCAGAGATTAGTAGGCCGATTGATTTATCTAGGCCACAGTCGTCCTGATATCTCATTTGTTGTGAGTGTAGTGAGTCGCTACATGTATGATCCAAGGAAGGGCCACATGGATGCAGTTTTCCACATTCTGAAATATCTGAAGGGGCCCTAAAAGAGGGCTATGGTTCAAGAACGGACACCTGGGTGTTGAGGGATACTGCGATGCAGATTGGACAAGCTGTATGGACGACATAAGGTCTACCTCAGGATACTGTCTTTGTAGGGGGTAATCTAGTCTCCTGGAGAAGCAAGAAACATTCTGTGATAGCACGATCGACCGTTGAAGCAGAGTATAGAGTTATGGCTCTAGGAGTGTCAGAATTGTTATGGATAAAAAAAGCACTGCTGACAGAGTTGAAGTTGAACCAAAGAGCACCATTGCGCCTTCTGAGTGACAGTCAAGCTGTACTAAGTATATTTAACAATCAAGTTCATCGTGACAGAACAAAGCATATCGATCGGTTCTTCATCAAAGAGAAGTTAGAGAACGGGATATTGAAGCTCGAAACTATGTAACATGTTCGCTCAGAAAAACAAGTCGCAGATTATCTTACTAAGGGTCTTAGTTACTTGAGTCTTTCTAAACTATGCAACAAGATGGGGATAATTGATATCTATCGTCCATCTTGAGGGGGAGTGTTGAGAACCAAGGACTAAACTATAATAGTCCATCTTAGAAGGGTGTTAAGTGTAAAAGGACAAAGGGGTATTTATATTCTCTTTATCAGAAATAAACCTAATTTTACTTTGGTCCAATATCTTTTACCTCCTCTAAGAAAATAGGTTGTAAAGGAGTCTAATTACCGATGTCTATTACCACACGCTTGCACACAACCTGAGGGAAGCTAGACTCGTATCCGTCTATAGAGGGCGTAAAAGAACCCGACTGCTTCCTCTTGAATATCTATAGCATCAATAATCTCCCTACCATCTTGAGTAAACAAGCTCTGGATGCTATTTTTGTGTTGCCTCGCTTTAATAGTGACGTCAGAGAATTTGGTACACGTCCCATCTTTAGGCCAAGAGCATGCTGCGTGCTAGAGGAGGTTGACCTCTTCCCAAAACTTCTCAATCATGACAATCTCTTGAAGGGAAACCTCGGTCGCACTCAGGGAGTAATCTCGGGGGATGGTTGAAGGTGGGATTGGATATCTTTGAGCTCCTCCAGTGCAACTAAGTTAGGTTTAGGTAGGGTTATGTTCCATTGCTTCAGCTTGCTCTTGACAATTTAAGTTTCATAACGAGCCTGAACTATTTATTCCCTTACGGATTGAACTGGAGACCCCAGTTCACAGTCTCCTCATAACCCTCAGTCCCGTACCACAAATAGCAATAACGAAAAGGTCGAGCCTTGACCGAGTTATGTTTACTTAACCTAACAAAATTGGGGGGAGTGATCGCTAGTTGCTACAGGTAAACATGGCCACCTACCTATTATTGCAAAGGCTTTATCGAGCTGGCATAAGATACATTTTTTGATAGCCCGATTGTTCCAGGTCCAAACATGGCCAGACCTGGTCATACACGACAACCTGAAGCCAAGGAGGCATCTCAGGAGTCGGTCGGAGTGGATTCTGGAACTCTCCTACCTCCTCTTTTCTTGTGGCCGTAAAGGATAGAATTAAATCCCCCATCAAAACCATGGGTGTGTGATCACCTATTTCCGCACTAACCTTTTTGATATCCTACCAAAGTTTGTCTCCTACCCATCATTTTCCCGATACACCGCATTGTCCATTTTCTTATACTCCGCATTGTCCTATACACCGCACTTATTGCCACATGCAACTCACCTTATTAGCAAAATTGATGACAATGAGTTGTTCCTAGCAGTGAATCAACTAATCAACTGACGCGTCCAGATACGAGTGTCCACATCATCCTCCTGGCCATAAATCTCATTTTCAAATAATGAATAGACACCCAACAAGCTGGTGTTCTTCGAACTAGTTTCGTAGACGTCCTGATCTTAGTTTCCAAAAGCGAGACAATGGAGCATTTAAACTTATTCACCCTCTGTTTAATTTCTCGTCATCTCCTTACCGAGTTTGTCCCTTGACATTCCAGGTGATGATAGTTATTAAACCGGTAGTTTACTCCCATATTTTCTCTAGAGCTCTCCCTCGGACACAAGAAGATATCGTCTAGTTTACCTTCACCACTTTTCGACATTCCTACAGAGCTAGAGTCGGCCTCACGTGGTGCTATTTTCTGAACCCAGAGAGGGTTTTGAGTTGTCGACGCATTGCTCCTCTTATCGTTCTCACATTTGGCATCCAGGTTGGATGCCTCCTGGTGGTCTCACTCTGATTGCACCTATAGTAAACTTCTTCCTCACTTTGAGATGATTTTCCTCTACCTTCGTTTTCCGTTGATTGGAATTTCGAGTGTTGATATCTTCTATCCCATTAAAGTAATTTAGGTTACTCTCTTCTCCCAGTACCATAACCCCTATGGTGGAACCATGTAGGAAGAGTGTCTAATTCCTTTGACCTGTTAAGTCCATTTCTACATCCCCACTTATTGTACATTTGTTCTTGTCCCCTCCTTTGCCTGATTTTTAGAATGGCTAGTCTCTGGTCCCATCCTCTTGTCGAGCACATTTAATTAATGTTGTTCATTTTGATTCACACCTTTTGTAGCCCCTTGCACCGGTAGCTCAGGATTATCACCCTCCTCCATCTCGTGAGAGTGAGCCATCCTCCTTGTCTATATATTGTTCATCTCCTTCCCCCAACTCCTCGTTATTGGTAAGAGTGGTCTCTTTAGGATCTGCTCATTTCATACAATGGATCTTGACGCGTCAAAACTGTGGCAAGTATTGCACACTGGTGGCACCCACGCATAATCTACTACTTGCTCGACAGTTTTCCCCCCTCGGTAGCCGAAGTTGTATCATCCTTTCCTTGACTCATTATTGGTAACAATGGTCTCTTTAGGGCCCGCTCCTTCTGTATCACGGGTCTTGTCCAACACCGTGGCAAGTATTAGACATTGGTGGCACCAACTCTTATTTCACTACTTGCTCGACAATTTCTCCACTCGGTAGCCAAAGTGGTATCATCCGTGGGAGGGGAACAAAGGCCTTGATCACTATTAAAACTCATGCAAATGATAGTCGCATTCTTCAAGTAGTAAGAGCGTCATTGCGTAGTGGTGTACCTATTAGATTGGCTATTTTCATGGTTTATGGAGTGCTCCAAAGCTGAGGAGAAAGCCATGGGCGTCTAATCTAGACGGGAACCGCTGTCAAATGATCCCTTTCAAAATTTATGGACGAATTTCATTTCTTTACACCAATCTCCCATTGAACATCCACAGTCTCCCCTCCAGGATTCTGACCAGGTCTTCAACTAAAGCAAAATTAATGAAATAGAAACCATTCTCTCCTGAGAATATCTGCATCTCCCCTTTGGGTCACCATTCTTGAATAGCGAATCCTCGAAGTTGGTCGTAGAAGGTCTTCACCCCTATCACATATAGGATCATCGTGTTCTTCGTCTATTCCACTGTCTCTGCAAGATCGTCAACTGTTATTTCCGCCATCCTCTCCCCATCCACCATGATTGGTTCTACATATATGAGTTCTAAATTCTTTTGGAACCAAGTTGGTTTGCACAGGGAGGCCTTGAAACTCTCACTTGAGAGTTGGGAGCATATACCAGATTGGTGTTTACGCTACGAGTTAAGTTTGTTCATCCTCGCAAAATGTTCATGTCATGCCCAATCGTCTACCCTTCGGAGTGCTTCTTGTTCTTCTTTGTCCCTCCTCGCTGGCCTAAGTTTGTAGATGTCGGACAGGTCTTAAATACCCAGCTGAATCCCCCTCTCTAGCGTCGTTCCCAAGCGGAACTGGCCGTTTCCCTCTCCTCCGTTCAATTGTGGTCCATCCCTCCATAGACTCGCCCCGCTTGTCTATCTCCTAGATTTCTGACCATCCGTTGAACTCCCTCTTGAATTGGCGTTGATCCCCCATCGCCAGGAACACCACAACTAGACGCTATATATATATATATATATATATATATATATATATATATATATATATATATATATATATATATAAAGGTTCGCAGTGTTGGCTGATACATAAACTTATCAGCCGTATAGATGGATATGGTCCTTCCCTATTCGTCGGTATTGACCAGCCTCAGCAAGTAACTGATCAAAAACAGGCTACGTGACCAATATCTCCCGATATCGGCAAGTAGGAACCCAGGGATGAAGAACAGAAAAAAAAGACGCAATATGGTTCCTGAGTTCCCGACCAAATTATTCAGGCCTACCAACAATACATTGTATCGGTAAAGGAAATTCATTGACACCCAGTGGACAAATAACTTTGTCGGAGAGAATCTTCTATAAGTTCACATGACATGTAGCTGAAAAGATAGTAAGAAGAAGGGAGAAAGAAGGATAGATAGCAGCATATGAGGAAAGGGATCCAACCACCATCATCAGAGGAAAGCATTCGAACTTCATCACCTTTATAAAAGTAGATATAGAACGATGAGGTTGAGGAGAGTTAGAGTGGTGGTTATTAGGGTTAGGTTAAGGAGACTTAGGTGAGGTTAGGGTTCTGGATGGCCTGGATGATGAGAAAAAAGGAAGGAAGATGGAAGGTTCCTTTTAACTATCTTTCGGCTTCCTGGAACAGAAAGCTCCAATATTCTGATCTGAAACAGTCAAAATTGCTGATACCACTGTTACTGGGACACAGTACCGATTCCAAACCCGGCACTAGGAACCTTGGTTCTACTGAGCACCCTACAAAAACACATGATGATTTATGCAAAAAAATTATCCAAGTCTTCTAGTTTGTACAATGAGGAGGTCTAGAAATATTTGAAGTTGCATATAAGAATTACATGGAACATTGTCTGCATAGGAACAGTCTCATAACATTGCAATTGCTAATGAGAGATTATAATTCATAGTATGCTACCTTCAACATAATACTTAGGCTGGGTTTGGGATTGCTTACTTCTGCTTTTTCGTTTTTCATTTTTCATTTTTCTTTATTTTTTTTCTTTTTTAAAGCAGTGCCACAAGGTGTTTGGTAACACCAGGTTATTAAAGAAGTTTTGAAAAGTTTAGTTCAAATTTGGTCATATCATGAAAGCAGGTGGGGGTTTCTGTCAAAAGCTACCTCTGCTGCTGTTTGAAAAGCAGCAACAATCCCAAACCAGCTCTTAAGAGATGTTACTTCAACCCCAAAAAAGTATGGTCCACATAGCCATAACTTTATGAAACTATAGCCATAGGCATGTGCTCAAGCAAGCACATCAAAATGGAGAGACCAAGCATAGAAACAAACAGCATACTGTAGTTTAAGTACCTGTATCTTCACTATATGTCGACGCAGAGTTAAAAAAACTTTACGTCCTTTCCAGCCTCGATATTTCTTCTGAATAGATAAAGCTGCCCTATCAAACTTTTCGTCACGAGAACTATGAACTGGCCTCCGAAACATTGATGAAGCTGAAAGCTCATGCATCTCTTCTAGAGTTAAACCACAATCATATTGACTTATGTCAATCTTTTCTAGTCTCTTCCGAAAGGAATGTGCTCGGAAAGCTGCTTGTATGCGTGCTGCAGCTTGAGTTGCATTTCTGGCAGCTGCCAAAAAATCTTTGAGTGAAAGCTCATCATCTGTCCCACTGACATGCATTTGGACACTCCTCTGGGATATGCTTTCCGCAGCTCTTTCGGCCTCCACTTTAGCGGACCCTTTAGAAATCTCATTTTCTTCAATTGTAAGGGACAATAGATGGCTGGTCAGACCAGCTTCTGAAAGATAACCAGCAAGACCTGTGTGGCCACTATCAGCAGCTATAGCACCTGCAGTTTTGCCTAGAGGATCTTGAGAAGTGGGATCCGTCACTGCTTGAGCTGATGCGCCAGCACCAAGAAGTGCACCAATCATTTCTTCCCTGCACAAATCACACTAAAGTCAACAAATCTGTTGCAAACAATCACAGTTATAGATCATACTAACCAGACAATATTTTTGCCTAAGTTTGAAGGAAGGTTTGTTACGATCGACTCAAATTTATTTACAAGGATTGTGTTTATTTAAGTTTTAAATAGATAAGGATTAGTTTTCTGGTGTTTAAGACATATTGGATGAGTATAATTTGTTTTAAGGATTAGGTTTTACCCTATATAATTTGTTTCAAGAAATATCCGATGCTCCCCTAAGGAGCAATAATATAGTAGTTAAAGGAGCTACTAGGAGTAAAGGTAGGCCTAGAGTAACATGGTTTAAAGTGTTACAGAAGGATATAAATCTTGTTAGTGTTACATAGGACATAGTCCTCAACACATACGAATGGAAGAAGAGGATTCAAACAAGTTACCACAAAATTTTGGGATAAAAGCTTTGTTTTTGTTATATATATAGTTTGTTTTAGGGTTTAGGTTTTGCCTACATAAATATAGGTGCCTCCTTTTGAGAAAAAGTGAGGGACTAATTAAAGATACAGGGTTTTGGGTTTTTTCGAGTTTTTGGTGAAGATTGTAAAGCTTATTTATGAACTATTATTGATCTTTGGGTTTAGGAGTTAATTCTTCTCTTTATTTTGTGAATTTTATTTTTATTGAAGCATCTTCTGTCGTAACAAATTAGTACCGGAGCAACTTTCGAAATTTGATGCGACAATCGTGAGACAATGATGAGTGAAGTAAGTTCCAAATGTGATGATGGAAAAGACTATCACGATCGTTCCAATGCCCCAACTGTGGCAATTTCGTGCAAGGTGAAGAACGAAGAGAAAAAGAAAAAAGGTGTCCAAGTTTTGTTGAAGATAGAGCGGCTTCGATTTTCTGTTTTGGTAATGGTGATTTTGGTGATGGATATTCTGGTGTTGCTGGATTTGGTCTTTGCTTATTATGGCAAGTCTTTTGTGACTATCGGTGTTTGGTGACTTTATGTTGGAAGATTGTGACTGCGAGATAGACAAATATAGTAGCCTGGAATTCGGTGTCGATTTTCTGAGAGATGCGGTCAAAGTGAGAGGTTTGAATCAAGGTTCACAGTATTGATATCAAATCCTTTCAGTCAGTATTTCTGTGAGTATTGGTATCGACAATATCGACAGTTTTATATTAAAGTATTATAGTTTTTTGGTATCGGAAAGCAAATAATTAGTACTAAATTATTAAAAAAATTAGGAAAAATATTTTATATTTAAATATAATTTTAAGTATTTTTTTATTGTTTCTTAGTATTTTTGAAATTTAATGAAATAACAGTCACTCTTGCTGATTGATTTACCTTGCGATAAATAAGTTTTCATGTACACTACATTCTTTAGACACTTTACTATATTTTACACCCTTGCTAATTGGTCTTTTTCTTTCAATTTTCTCTACCGAAATGACTTCCGCCGAAATGACTAGAAAAGAGACCCCCAAAGCTGATATCGGTCATTATTGGTCGGTAGCGAATAGAGACCAAACCGTATCGGTATAGGCCGATACCATAAACTATGGTCTAAATTACTGAGATTAAGTGTCAATATCTAGTGCCTATTTTGTCGGTCACAAGATCGTGGAACAAAGGTGTAATCTAACAAACATATTTTGGTTTATGTATTCTTTTTAGGGGGGGGTTATGATTAAGGGTTAGATAAACATCAGACAAAGTAGATATTGTTAGGATTGACTCAAGTTTGTTTAAAAATATTATGTTTATTTAAGTTTTAAATAGATTATGATTAGTTTTTTTTGTTGTTTAAGAAATAATGGATTGCTAGGATTTACTTTAGGGTTTAGGTTTTAGCCTATCTAAATATAGGTGCCTCCTTTTGAGATGTGAGGGAGAAAGGAAAGATGTGCTTTGGATATTTTTTGAGTGTGTGGTAAGAATAATGAGATATTGTAATCTCTATTTATGAATTATTATCGATCTTGGGTTTGGGAGATAATTTTGTTCTTTATTCTTGCTATTTTTATTTTCATTGTCGCAGTAACAAGGTTCACATTGTCTCTTTCAGACCCTCCCTATAAGTATTGGTTTAGCAGTTTCAGGGGGTTTCGGTGGTTTTGAAACGGTCAGTTCCTTTAGTTTTGGCTGTACCAGTATTGGTTTAGGCCGATTACTTCAAACAGCGGTTTTAAGTGATTTATGTCTTTCAAAGAATACTGAGAATCTAGGTAATGTTAAATCCTCAACACTTAGAAGGACACCACAGAAAATAGTGCAACATTGTTTAGTTATGATACCTTCCAAAACGAGCAGCCCAATGAAGGGCAGTCCAGCCATTAGCATCCCGGAAATCAATGCTTATACCGGCATCGAGAATAGGATTTAACGCCCAGTCAAAGCCCAAACCTGAAATCATGTGTATGATGCCTTGCTCTTGCTTGGATGGCAAACAATCGGTGCCTTTACTTCCTCGATATTTAGATAACCGCTGCTGCAACTTGTCCTTCAATAATTCATGTATAATCCAATCTAAGGTCCCTGATGGAAGCTCAGAACCAACTTGGAGATCCTCGGTGATTTCTAACCATCGATCCTCGGTTTTTGATGTTCTATAATGTCCACTTTCTGTTTCAATGCTACCTTTTAGAGTTGATAAAGCATAAGTGCCATATAAAAGGATATGTACAAGTCTGACAAGCAACGATTGTTCCTCATTAGAGCTTGTCACGTTTGAATTAGATGAAGTTGCTGCAAAATTTGAGGTAGTCGGCTTTGCACAAAATTCAAACTCTCGTACTTCGCTGCAAGATTCCCTATTGCCAGATGTGAGGCATATTGGAACCTTTCCAGCATCATGTTGAGGAGTGTGGCATCGCAAGACACCTTCTTGAACAACTTCTGCAGGAACTTCAATGCTACCAAAAATTACTGCCCAGCTGCACTCTGAAGGATTGCAAAGAAAGTCACCAGTAATGATAACCTGCATAAATTGGAGTCAAGTATCAGGAAAAGAAGAAGCCAAAGACTGACATATTTAATCTTTAAAAAACACTATGTTGCATAAGAACCATGATTAGATTATTGATTTTAGAGTCCAAACTATTAAGTAACAGTAATAGATATTAAAATAATTTGCAGTGAAGAGACGACAGCCTTCTCCATCACAATACCATAACAAATATCAGTGTGTCCTTTACATTATTTTGGATCATTCGGCCTGAAGGTGATATTTAGGATGTCATTGTTCACACAATCAAGGCAATGAAGTTATTCATATATATTATTACTAAACTACTACTCTTGATCTATTGTGCACTGAGTTGTTTCAATCTACCCTATTGGTATATGTATATCTTACAATAAATTGTTAAAAATCATAATGTATTCAACCATCAATGAATTGCTTAATGTGTGAAAGGATTGTTGAACCTAGAAGCAATAAATGCTAAACCATGGTTCACTCAATCTTAAGGCTTGTTCCACGGCCAAGGTAAATTATGAGAGTTTCCCAATCTCATTTCAAACCAATAGTTGATGCTAGATATAGCCTATTATTTCATTGTGGTAACGTTTTTAAAGTCGCTCACCAAGAGTATGGCAACCTGGAATCCATTAAGATCATTACTTCAATTGCAATTTATACTAATATATAGCTTGTTGAGGCACATGTAGGAGAAAAGATGGGTGAGAAAAATATCCTTTCTTTAAACATCTCTTCAAGAGTAGACAATCGATTTCTTCTTGTCTTAGGAAGATAGAGCATTTATGGCGTACCTTTCACATATTTTAGTTAGTAATTATAGTAATCCTCCTAGATAGTACAAGCAAAAAGCATTTGGCCCAAACTGTTGGGTTAGCGACAGGAATCCTATTATTTTATATGTTAAGGTTGTTCCCTCTAACATAAGCTTGTGGTGTACCCTTCTCACAGCCCCAATCCAAGTACGTTTAGGCCTACCCAGGTCTAGCAGATCCTTTAACAGAGATCCTCTCCCCCCTAACTTGTGCATCAAGTGATCTCTGTTGCACATGTCAGGACAATTTTCTTGCATCTTATCCTCAAGTAGAAACGCCTCCAACTTCCTACGAATATACTCAGTTCTTATCATATCTTATTATTTATTGCAACTCCATCTCAGTATTCTCATTAAGGCAAAGTTCATTGTTTGAACATACTGATTCTTAGATAATCAATTTTCAATTGTCTTAGAAAATTGTCTTACAAAAGATAAGAATTCAGCATAGTCCATAAATCTATAGTATAAAAACAAAAATCCTGAACCTGCAGCATGACAAACCAGAACACTAAAAAGAAAAAAGAAAAAACAGATTGCAGTACCAAAGGTCTAACAATACAACTTTCTAGAATGTACCTTGGTGCTCTCAGAGGAAAATGCCCATTCTGGAGAAATTTCACGAATACTGAACCTTTGCTTCTGTGCCACAGTCAAACCTGAATCCTCTTCTAGGGTGGGATCAAAATGACCTTGATCAAACCACATATCTTGGTAGTCAGAAGAAAATGTATTGTTAGAGACAGGTAAATCAATAGGACCCATCCATTCAATACTGTTCTCTTCTCTATGTTTCATGGCATTAAGTTCGCTCCACAAGTAATATTACCTGGGACATGTTGTACTTCTTCTTCCAAAAACTTCGAAATTGACGTCGGCGAATCAATGAGATTGTCGGAGCCTAACAGAAATTCTCTAGCTGCTGACAGTTGTAAAATTAGATCGCCCTCAAGAACTTGATGTTTGGTAGGACTATTATATGTATCATAAATTCCAGAATCAGTCCGTTGCCAAGTAATCTGTTCTGGCTGGTCAAAAGAAATTACAGAAACTTTCTCCCTTTCTTTAGAAATTGGTGGTGAATCCTGTTTTACAAAAGAAACCTTTTAGCATTTTTTATCTTCAAACATTAAGAAGCATAGTAAATGTAACCTTCAAGATGTTCATGCAGATTGCAGAATCAAGCGAGATGTAACATTTTCCAGTACAAGAAATGGAAATACACTGATGCATGCAGTATCTCACTCTTAAGAACCAAGCATGCCAAATAGAGCAACTTTTTAGATAAAATATTTGCACCAAGCATACTACTTGTCAGAAAATTCTCTGAACCAGATGACAACGCAAGATTTAAAGGAAATATGATTTGTACGAAATTGGAAATTTATGACAAATTGGACGCGGAAGCTTTAAACGAAACATGAACAATCAACTATTATAAATTTATCACAAATAATTTTACTAGAAAGACAAATAATAATTATGAATACCCAATTTTAGAATGGCAAGTAGATGACATTGGATCTCGATGCTGGATTTTTGTACTCGAGATCCAACTAGGCGTCAATGTCGAAGACGAAGAAGGAAATAATATAGAGAGATTCACTTTAGAGTTTTTGGCATCGTACCTTACAAACTCAAAATAGATTTCTCATTTTTCAATTCTTCCAATAATAACTTTCGAACATACAGATTATTTATAGACTACAAAATAACCGAAAAAAGATTAAATAAATATCTAAATACTTATCAATAAGATGAATCAAATTTCTAACCAACTCAAAGATAAAATTCTCTTTATTTAGATTTATCCTAACAAACAAACTGAAAAATCTAAAAGATAACTAAGAAATCTATTTTGAGTTTGCATGGTGCGATACCAAAAACTCTAAAATGTAACTCTCTATATTATTTTCCTTCTCTGCCTTCGACATTAACACCTAGTTGGATCTCGAGCACAAAAAAACATCATCGAGATCCAACGTCATCTACTCGTCATTATAAAAACAGATATTCCTAAATATTATTTGTCTTTCTATTAAAATTATTTGTAATAAATTTATAATAGTTGATTGTTCACATTTTATTCAAAACTTATGTGCCCAATTTGTCATAAATTTCAAAATTTCTACAAATTGTATTTCTTTTATGTCTTCTTCCTGCATCAAATTGATGTCAGAGCTAAACCTTGGTTTATGAATATTTTTATACGTAGGTAAGACCCATACAAAAATGTCTATACAAAATTTCTTGTAACAAATCTGTGAGATAATCGATATTGCATATGATGAGATATTGTTCGATGAATATTTCAACTATATTAAGACAGAAAATATTGTTACCAGTGATCATATATCCTTTAAAACCTTATTAGTAGAACCTATTGAGTCTGTCATAGACGAGTCACCAGTTAGATCCAAGTCCAAGTCTACGTCTAGATTTAAACCACTAATAAATTTGGACCTTTATATATCATCCTTAAAAGAATTAAATAGGTCATTTGATGAATCGAATGAATTTAAAAAAACTATTATGTATTCTAAATATTTTGAACTTGTTCTAATAGTTAGGCCCGTGAACAATTTTCTATTATTTGTTTTTTACAAATTATTCTAATAGTTTGCAAGAAATAATAATTGATTGTATGGACGAGCATTTTACTTCTTTGGACGCACGGAGACGACCACCATTCATAAAGGTTCTTGATGTTATTTGCCAAGGGGACATTCCATTTCTTCCGCCTCTACAACCGCTATTACCAATGTGTGGTTCTATCGTCTTTCCATAAGTCTTTATGTTGACTACACTACTGAAGTAGAGACCTCCACAATGGCCGATTTGGAGGGCATCACCAGGAGCATAATTTTCGGATTTCATGCTTACATGATTCACTATAAGAAAAAATTTTGAAGCCGAGGAGAATGATGGAGAACAAGTTGAATGATGGAGAACAAGTTGGAATTTTCAGTTATCTTCTAGATTTTTCAGTTTGTTTGTTAGGATAAATCTTAGTAAGGATAAAAATTATCTCTTGAGTTGGTTAGGGATGTTTAGGGATTTGACTCATCTTATGGAATTATTTTATCTTCTTTCGATTATTTTGTAGTCTATAAATAATCTGTAAATTCATAAGTTATCAATGGAAGAATTGGAAGAAAAAAAAAAATTTTGAATTTGTATGGTGGCGATGGCAAAAACCCTAAAGTGAATCTCTCTATCTTATTTTCTTCTCCGCCTTCGACGTTGACGCCTAGTTGGGTCTCGAGTACAAAAGTCCATCATCGAGATCCAACATCATCTACTCGTCATTCTAAAATCTAGTATTCCTAATTATTATTATTTTCTTTCTATAAAAATTATTTGTGATAAATTTATAATAGTTGATTGTTCACGTTTCATTTAGGCCTCGTTTGGTTCGCGGAAAGAAAATGAAAGAAAATCAATTCCATGTCCATTCCTTTGCTTTAGGAAATTATAATTCCCATCAATTTTCCTTTCCGATGTTTGGAAATGCGAAAGAAATTGGGAGGAAAAGTGAATACTTAAAGGTGGGAAAGTGAATACTCGGTTTGGTGGAGGGAACCACTTTCCTCCCTATTTTTCTTTCCATTGGGAATCACTTTCCTTTCCTTCTTAATTCTTTTGACACCCAAACATAGGAAAGTAATGACTTTCCTTTTCCAACTCCATGATTCCGTGAACCAAACGAGGCCTTAAAGCTTCTGCGTCCAATTTGCCATAAATTTTCAATTTTGTACAAATCATATTTCCTTTAGGTCTTCGTCCCGCATCACTAACATTAAAAAATAATCTACAAAGAACAACAAAATATTGACCCAAGCAGAGAAATCCTCACATGTATTAGCATATTTCTGGCAGGAATCTCTGATCCTAATCCACTTGTCCTGGAGATGGATGACTCGTTAACACCTGTTGACGCAAATGAATTTGAAGTCCCTCCATGGGCATTTATCCATGCTGAATTATAACTAGTTTCCAATATCTGATTCCAAGAAGGAAACATCATCCTTTCCACACCATAACCTGAACCTAGTGATTGACTAGCCTGCTGCATGTTATTACCTAGAGATGATCACAAGTAACAGCTTGAGTAGGGGTGTTCAAAAAGTTGGACAAACACAAACAGAAGACGTCTTACTAGACCAAGAGAGATTTTTGTAAAATAGAGATAGAATATAAAAATGCTCATATTTATACATGACTACCTGGAGTACACAATTGGGTTTTTATACTGCTATCTTGCTTCCTGGATTCAATTTGGCCATGTTTCCAAAATTCAGTTTCATTAAGGATAGTTTCATGTGAGTCCTGAGAAGACTCCCTTGTACCGTTATCCAAAATCTGTAAATCCTGTGAATTTTCATGCTCACTGCAATATGCAGTAAGTTTTTCTCCAAAACAATTAGGATTATCATCACCGTCCAAGCTCAATTGCTGTGCAAGGTTGCGAAATACTTGATTGACCTCGAGTCGTGGTGAGGAAGTGGAGTTTCCTGATCTGTCCATTTTGTGCAAGTAATCCATCTCACTACTTCCTATAACAACCTCTGAACTAACTTCTTCAACAGTGCTCGGACTGCAAGAAGAACCATTTGGTTCACATAACTCACTACTCCCAGAAATTATGCCTCGACAGTGGACATTATTAACACTTGTACTCTGATTGAATGTAGAACCTGAATCTGTGGCCATGGTTGACATTGGTCCATATAGAAATCTTCCCTGCATGAAAAAAGTAACAGTTGACATAACATGATAGTTAAATTAAGAAAACAGTATGGATTGACCGTTTTGTGATAGTTCACATAGAAGTTGTTCAAGCCCTTGTCACTACACCAAAACTCTAGAGTTATAGTAAGGTTTAGGGTTATAAACCTATTTTCTAACACAGTCTCCCGCAGGTTGAAGATGGATTTTGGGCAGAGAGCTGGATTCATATGGTGGTATATTTTTCTTTCTTTTTAAAATCCGCTTAAAATGTGCGCCTGAGGATTTAAACTTGGATTGCTCTGATACCAAGTTAAAGCCTGCACTGCACCAAAACTCCACAGTTGAGGCAAGGATTTAGGGTTATATATTTATATTCTAACAGAAATAATCATAATAAAATAACAAATGGGTTAGGTATGCTTTGTAACATTGTTGGCACACTATCTGTTAGCTTAGCTTGTGTCAAATCATGTGGTACCTGAGCATTAAGTCTGTAGAAGTCATCCGTTAGAGGTCAGGTTTAAAGCAAATCCTCGATCTAAGTTGGTTAGAGGTCGGGTTTAAAGGAAACCCTCGATCTAAGTTGATTACCCTCAGTTTTGTCCAAACATGAGGTGTCGAATCGTTTTCTTAACATGCATTGTTGGTACGCTCCCAAAGAGCTTAAGATGCGCTCACCTAAAGTTTGATTGTCTGGGGGTAAATAGAAAGAAGAACAAACTTAAAAATATACTTAAGGCTCACAAAGGAAACTTAGGAAAGTATGTACTATGAAAGTATCTTCCTCTGATTAAGGCATACATATAGAATATTTAAGAAGTGAAGGTCTTTCTTGGTCGTTCCAAAAATGATCATAGACCATCCTATATTTTCACTATTTCACATCGATAACCATTCTTGTATTTGGTGGTGACTTGAAGTCATGCGACCACCTTTTTGGCTGAAATATGATTTTCCAAGATTCTCATGAAGTCGTCGTGATAAAAACCATAAGTGGAATCTTTAGTGTCCGGGTTTGGGTTTGAGGAAAATTTTGAGTGAGAAACCGGCTGCTCAAATTTGAGGAGAGAAAGGGTCCTCACTTTGAGGATTCACTATTCAGAAAATATATCTTCCCATTTTTAATTATATCTTTTAATTAATAAATATAATTAATGTAATAATTATACCATTAAAAAACTCTTGTTTAGATCTTTCAATAGAGTCTAATATTGAATATATTTGTGCTTAGTTTTAAAAAAAAAATTACGTAGATATTGAGCGATAAGGAGGTTATTACTAGCACTTAAGCGAAATATTAATTAAATTATAATTATATGCAAGTCTAAATAATGTAGAATAATATAGTGTATATAATCATATTAAAATAATTGCAAAGGAAATGAATTTATGTAGAAGTAAATAATAGTTGTTTATTGTTTGAGGAGTGAAGTTAATAGATAGGTTGGAGTTGTTTTTTAGGATGGAATAATACGGGAATATTCTATTTTGAGTTCTCAAATTGAGGAAAATTTTGAATGGGTTGGAGATGGCCTAAGTAGCAATAGTTAGTAGAATTATATAAATGTGTCCCAGGGCACTTGAAAATCAGGAATTGCCTACTTACGGGTATCATTGATAACTAACGAGTTTTAGCAACTTCATTTTGATGTATACACTGGTTGTCCTGCAAAGAACAGTTCTACAACGAACAATATAACATCATTAAAGATTCTACCAATTTTCTGAGCATGACAAGAACCATTATACAGCAGCCAATCTCTCTCCTTAATGCATGTAAAAGGAATGAGCACGCTGTCTTTAGTTCTCTTTCATCAGAAACCAAAAATTGCAGCAGTTGTCCTTGGTGGGATCCAATGTTGAAACTTATAAAGCTTATACCATTCACATTGCAGCAGCTCCTTTTGGATTTTCTATTTCGTTTAACTTTTCTTTTTCAAGTATATGGCTACTAGATATTGACATAGTGAATAAAATTTCCATTTTGTCAGGAAAATAACCAAACCTCAGAAACTTCTCTGTAGTGAACCAGAACAATGTGCTCATATGCCCTACAGAAGAAACAATGAACTTAGTTAGTAGCACACACTGCACTTAAATAATAACATCAAACACAATAATTTTGGAACACTGGAAAGTTTAAGGACTATATACACTTCAGACATGCTTCAGCATGATAAAGGTGGTTGGGAAATAGTGACATGTCACGACAACCTCACATTGTTTTAAATACGACAACCTCAAATAATTGAAATGCAAAAAATGAGTGAAGAGCTCCTGTGGCCTTGATGGGCAATAAAGAAATTTGAGGGTCAAAGAATTAATGTGTATATAATTCCCTACTCTGCAGAAGAGAGAGCAACTGTATGTATGAAGAAACTTTATCAACATTAATACACCGTAGCATATAATAGTCCTTTTTTCTTTCTTATTGAAGTATCAAATAGCAGTTTCTCTCCATATCTTAGGTGTAGTTAAATGATGTGTAAGTAACAAAGCTGGCAGTTAGGATGAGGAATTTAGCACCAACACAAGGATCAGTGAAAAGATGATAGCCAATTATAGAAAATTATTCGAATTCTTTTATTAATTTTTATTGCGCTCCATAGCCAATCATGTTCTGATGTAGCGATGGGAAAAGGCTTTGATGATGATGGTGACTTCAGAAGCAAGGTTCGCAATATCGGCATTGAAATCTACTTTGGGCCCTTGTTATGGGTATCATAATGTTCTCGATGATGCAAAATTGATCGATATCCTCACCAAGGCTCTTCATCTTCCTTTGTTCCAATAACTTGTCTTCAAGTTGTGCTTGCTTGAAATCTAAGTTGCAGTTTGCAGGGAGTGTAAGAGATATTATGTATCTCCTTTTATTTCTTTATTAAGGCAGTCTCAAAGAGTCACACATTGGTTAATGTAGTATGCAAGGTTCGCAGTATCGGTATCGGTATCGGACTATTCCTATAAGTATCGGAATCGGAATCGGTATCGGACCATTCCTATAGGTATCGGTATCGGCAGTATCAGCGGTTTCGGATCGGAGTATCAGATTTTTTTGGTATCAGAAAGCAAATAATTATTAATAAGTTATTAACATTTTAGAAAATATATTTTATATATTTAGACATAATTTTAAGTATTACCCGTGTTGTTTCTTAGTAGTTTTGAAATTGAATAAAATAGTAGTCACCCATTGCAGAATGGTTTACATGCGATAGATAAGTTTTCTTATTTTTCATGCTTTTACAAGCTTAGTATACTTTTACACCATTGTTGATTGGTCTTTTTCGTTCAATTTTCTTTGCCGAATCGACCAGAAAAGATATCCTAATGTCAGTATCGGATCGCAACATGCCAAACCTTATCAGTATCGACCGTATCGGATCGGTGTCGGCCGATACTGCAAACTATGGTAATATGAGGACGTCAATCCTTATCATATAAATAGGGGCCATATAAATCATCCCATTATATATTCTCTATTCCTCTATTCGTATTTAACCTTAAACTATGTAAACCACCCAAAACACTTGTGCTTTTAGGTTTGCTAACATTTTACTTTACAAAAAAAAAAAAAATACCCACAGAACTGATTCCACGTACCATTATTTCAACCAAAAAGAATCCTATTAACTAGAAAGTGACTAAGATAAAGGAAACTCTAGCTATATTCATAACTTCAGATCAAGTGGGTCCTATTTAACCTTTCCTACACTCCCACATATGAACCTGTATCATCATGAAATAATTATTGTGTCCAACATTCAAAACTTCCTTCCGACTTAGGAAGGAAAAAAGGAAAGTATAAGTGTCATAAAAATGTATGGAACTAATTATCCTTAACAGAAATCAGAAGAGTAATGTCTACACTGATTTTAGTGATAATTCATTAAACAATAGCAACAATAAGACCGGAAAAAGTACAGAAGTAGATAGTTAGGTGGTTATAGCAGTGAATGCAGCAAGTGATCAATCTTTTTATTAGATAACCATTTGAGTCGCAATCAATACTTTTGTACTTCTGAGACAATATGTACTTACGGATCCAGCATCCAATAGCTTCGCCTCTGAAAGTAAGGATTTTGAGCTCCATGAGCATAGTAACAATTCAAAGTATCAGCATTCCCAACCTAACAATGCCAGTCATGAAAAAGATCATACAAATGAAAGGAATATCTAGCCCCGATGAGAAGACTAAACATGGCATTAGGAACAATAGTAAGTAATAACAGAGTACAAGTTTACTAATCAAATATAACCATATATGTCATCTCCATTTTGCTTGTCAAATTTACCTATTGCAGAACATATTTATCTTTTAGGAAAAAATCTAAAATGTGAAACATCTAGCTATTATTTATTTGATTGAATGATCATTGAAGTTTAAACATGCAAATATGACATCATGTATGTTATTTCCCACCCTCAAGATGTACAGCAGGCTGATCACTGCTGTCATCTAATTTTTATAAAGGTAGACCAACACCGTAGACATGAACATATCACATCATTGATATCTGGCTTTCATCTACATCTTGTATGTGACTGAAAGCCACTCTACTTGCTGTGACCCTACCTTAAACTCAGGAAAATTAACGCATTTTTGTGAATGAAAGAAGGCATTGAGCTGATGATATGAGGAATAAAAATAGTAACATTTTTTGGAGGATGTCAACTCATCAAAGAATTTGATGTGCAAGAGCTATGATATTGAACACCAAGGTTGCCTGAAGGAATGACGAGGAGTTGGGCTTATTCTATAATACGGCGTATTTACTTTTACAACTGACTAGTATTTACTTGTAAGGTGACAAGATTTAAATTACCCCTACTCCTGCTATGCTGATGCAAGATGATGACACCTTATGCAATTTTATGAAACCCTAGTATATATTAAGCAATCTAAGTATGAAACATACAATTCCAATAATAATACAAATTTATGTCATGAATAATATGCTAGATGCAAAAGTCCTGCAACTAATAACGTTCAACTGAAGCAATTTCTATGAGCAACTATATATATATATATATATATATATATATATATATATATATAAGATGGTTCCCAAGGAGGAGGGGGTGGCATCCTCTGATCTAGGGTTCCGGAGCCGTATGTGGGATCCAGGTGACAATGGGAATGATGCCCGGGCTGCAAAGCATAGTGCGGCGGTGTGGGCGAAAGCCGAGGCAGGAGGATCGTCCACCGTGGTCTAACGACAGAGAGTGTCGAACAAAAGTCGACGTGAGGGTTGGGGAGGTCGGCCACAAAAGGGACCAGAGCCTCGTCGGGAGCAGGATAACCAGCGGATCCACGTCCGGGCTTCCCTAGCGGACCCTAATCTGGCGGCAACGAGCAGTGCAGTTGAAGGACGAGACATACCACCCCGCAGAGAGACCCCTCGACGAACCCAAAGTGGTGGACAACAAGTGGAAAATCCAAATGCAGGGTGTAGGTCATAGGCAGAGATCTGCAGACCTAACGCGCCGCAATACAATGCATCCACGCAATACGTGGAACAACTTAACCTCGACGAAAATCGAAGGGTAGCCGAGTTTACAGAAGAAGACCTGGAGGAGACTGCGGAATACCGGAAGAACTCGCTCATCTTTTGTGTTGGGGGATAGGCCTTTCTACAGCCAATTCATAGCGTATGCACACCGAGTAAGGCGGCCTCGAGGAAGCATGGAGATATTCTCACGGTATAATTTCATGAAGACATGGAGCGTATTCTACAAGGAGAGCCCTGGACATTTGAGGGCAGGTTGATCATCCTCAATGAGTAGCACATAAATGCTAAATGCAAGCGTGATCTTCTTCATACGGTTCCCATCTGGATTCCTCCCCACCCAATATTGGAGTACTCTCATGATAATGAAGCTTGCTAGTTTAGTGGGTAACCCGCTTAAATCAAATGACGCTATGGGGATGAAAGCGAGGCTTGAGTATGCATGGGTGTTCGACGTTCGTAGAGGTAGAAGCCACGACAGTCCTGCCACGAATCCTAGAGTTCAAACTTCCAACGAGGAGATTCTTACTCAGGAAGTTGAATATGAATGGATTCCACCGGTCTGCAAGTAGTGCATATGTTTTGGTCATACGAGCAGGCTATCCAAAAGCAGTAGCTAAGGACAACAATGGGATGGAGGAGATTCCTCAACAACATATGCAAAAAAAAGACAGTCGAGAAGATCGGGACAATGTGATGGAAGAAGCTGGTGTAACAATACCAGAGTGGGTGGGGTTAAAACTACTGACAAAGCGGTGATGGTGGCGGTAAGAACAGCCAAAGGGCCGGTGATTAGCAAAGCTAGAGGGGCGGTGACGACTCCTAAAGAGGGGATCGTGAATATTGGGTCTTCCTCCACATCAGCAACTGTGATAAGAGTCCACAAACAACCCCCCCCCCAATAACTCAACAGGAAGTATGGTGGCTGTTGGTGAACATGCGGCAGAGAAATCTTTCGCATGATAGATTGTCCCCTTCGTGGGTAACTATGCAATGCTCACTAGGAGACAATCGATTTTAGCAGAGAAAGCTCGAGGAGTACGGGGTCAACTTCCAAATATCATCAACTATACGAGGAAGAAAAGATAGGCAGTTCAGCCTCTAGATGATTTAGGGAAGCAGTCGATCCAAGCTAGCGTGCAAGAGAACTCAAATATGTATGTGAACAATCCCAGATGGAGTACGCTTCTACGCACAGACACAGGTAATATGGATCATGATTATGCTATGGAACATGATTTGCAGACATAATTCACCAATGACCTGATGGTGAGTTTAGGAGGAGTCCAAGGTACATCCAACTCTTATTAATATTAGTTATGACCTAGAATATCCAGAGGAGCGAATTTGCTGGGTCGATGGCAAGAGATTCGAGAAGCTGTTAGACAAAAGCAATGCTCAATCATTGCGTTGCTGGAGACAAAAATAAAATCAGAGAGGAAGATATCTAGACAGATTCCAACTTTCTGGTCTTAGACTCATAATCTGCATCAGTGCAGGATGGTGAGGATATGGCTCCAATGGGATAGCAGGACCTGGTCAAGACACATCTTTCATAATTTTGAGAAGTTGAATGCAGGAGGCTTCAAATTCATCTTCGGGACGGTATATGGTCACAATGAAAGACGAAAACGCGGGTCGTTGTGGCAGAAAATAATACACATCAGCATTGTGGCAGATGCTCAACTCCAACTTCCACTCCTACTTAGTGGAGATTTCAATGCGATGTTTTTCAGCCATGAAATATTGGGGGTCAGCGTATTCCAGATGCAATTCTAGCGGACTTTCAGCATTGCTTATTACAAGTCAGGCTCCAATGCTTGGAAAGAACGGGGCTCTTGTAGACTTGGAAAATTAAGTTATTAGCAGTCGTATTGCTTACCAGTTGGATCGAGCTCTGTGGAATCGAAGATGGTTCAATAAATTCTCACCAACTATGGCGGAAGGACTGGCGCCATCTGCCAGTGACCATTCTCCCATTCTAGTGCGATTAGTGGAATCATCACGGCAGAGGGCTAGACCTTTTCGCTTCAACAATGTATGGCCTCAACAACCGGGATACGAGGAAGGTGTAGGGTGTGAGTTGAGTACGGTGCAATGAACAATTTTGTATGGTGGCTCGGCTAAAGGCGGTAAAATGGGCACTTCGGCACTGGAATATAAGACGTTCGTGTCCGGATCTAGCAAAAAGGGAGGCAACACTCAAGGATATCCAGAGGCGGCTGAATGCATCTCCACAGGACCCATCTTAGCCGCGCAAGAGATAGCCCTAATGGAAGAGGTTTGGAGTCTTGCATTCCAGGAGGAAATCCAATTAGCTCAATGCGCTTGGCTCAAGGATGGTGACCGATGTTCCAAATTGTTCTATAATATAATTCGGATGCGGCAATACAGGAACAATTTCAGCAAGATCATAGATCCTGAAGGAAGAGCGGTCTCGGCACCTGAGGTCATCCAGTCGACTGCAATTGAATACTATAAGCAATTGTACAATCAAACCGACTACGCTACAGAGTTTCCGGAACTAATTTGCAAAATGGTGGTGACACAAGCAGGCAATCAATGGCTCCACGCCCCTGTCACATTGGAGGAAATTGAAGGGATAGTGAAGCAGGCAGACCCAAATAAAGCTCCGGGTCTCGATGGATTTAAGAGTAAGTTTTTTAAAGTTCATTGGAATCAACTCAAATTTTCTCTGCTTTCTATTGTTCAGGATTTTTTTCATCAATGGCTGACTGCTCCGTGAGCTCAATCATACCTTCCTTACACTCATTCCTAAATAGGAGGGGGCGACGTATATGACAGATTTTCGGCCGATATCTTATTGCAATTACTTGTACAAGATCATTACATCGGTTATGTGCTGACGTATGGAAAAGATCATGATGGATCTTATTTCTCATAACCAGGCGACATTCGTCAAAGGCAGGTCGATAGCGGAGAATAGTTTATTGACGCATGAGATGGTCCGAAACTTCAATAAAGTAGGAGGGTACAAGACGTGTATGAAGCTTGATCTTCGAAAAGCTTATGACACAGTTAATTATGAACTTGTGTGTCAGCTAATGCTGGCTTTGGGATTCGATGCTCAATGGGTGGCCAAAATTCGTGAATACATATCGACGCCGACTTTCTCGATTCTTATAAGGGGCAGCCGCATAATTTTTCTCCAGTAGTCGAAAATTGTGTCAGGGGGATCCCCTCTCTTCTTATGTATTCACATTGGTGATGGAGTATTTTACTTGCATGATGCACATCGATGTTCATCATAAGAGTATTATTCCACTATATAAAGAGGTGTCGCCTATAGTCTCACATCTGATATATGCAAACGACTTTCTAGTATTCTTGGTGCCATCTACCAGGGGACTCAATCCTATGGTTCGAATAGTGGCAAAGTTTGGACAGCTTTCGGAGCTCCAAATTAATCGAAAAAAGAGTAAAGTGTACTTCAACGCTCACTGTCCGAATCAGGAAGAGCTTCAGGATATTCTATAGATAGAGAGAGGATGTCTACCAGTGAAGTACCTGGGTTTACCACTTTTAGTTAATTATGTCCGTGTCCAGGAATGTCAGAGCATGGTGGAATATGTTCAACGTCGAATTGAATGATAGCAAGAACAAAATCTATCTTTTGGAGGAAGAATTGAGTTAGTCCGTTCGGTTATTACAGCCATATTATTATTCTAGCGATGTACACATTTTCTAGAGAGCTTGAATAGATGGGTGGCATAACCAACAGTGCAACTCAAACGGGTCGAGTGACATACCGACACATGCAACAGAAGAATTCATTTCAAACAGGTACAAGCCTCCAGCCACATGCCCCATACTAATAACCTTCCCAGACTTCAGGTCCTGAAAAACAGTCATCAGGAAAAAATGTTACCGAGTAATGCTGCTAATGGATAATAAACTAAATTGATTTTCAGGTGTGTATAAAACTGAATTGAGTGACATGCCGGGAGAAATACTATTGTTCCTTTTCCACGAACTTTCAGGGAACTGTCATTCGCAACAGTAATATCTGTCTCACGTCCCACAGATACATAATTATGCAGCATACCTGCATCACCTGTCATGTGATCAGACGCACCCAAGTCGATCACCCATTGCTTTGACCTTATCACATACGTCGTTGAGTATCCGACTGTAGATCCAGATGTAGAGGCTTAACCACGATGCTGAGCTTCAAATTCAGCAAATTTGGCATATGTTTATGCCGTCATTTGCACAGATAGCTCATCATTAGCATGAGTATCTGATGCAACGTTAGCGACATGAGCTTTGGGACACTGCCACTGAAAATAACCAGATTAACCACAGTTGAAGCATATCCGCGGTCGTCCTCCATCACGTCCGCCATTACCTTGTCCACCATCATGGCCAGCATTTCGGCCACCAAGTCTACCACCATGGCCCCTACGGAATCCACCATGAGCACCACACAAGACAGATCGATCAGCAGGTGCATTACTTGTATCTTTCCCTACTACTTTTGCTGTCAGTAGGACACGAAAGTGGGCTTCCATCAGTGATGGAACTTCAGCCCTAGCAATAATCTGAGACCGTACAAAGTCTGCATCAGAACAAAATGAGGCAAGATATGTCATGACATTCAGCTACTGACGTTGAGTCCTCGCTTCATTGATATCTATCATCAGGGGTAACACACGATCCACCTCATCAGTCAGGACCTTAAAGGCCACTGAAATGGTCTTTATTTGACTTGTCTCTTTGATCATCTCGGTAGACACCGACAACTGAGTCATAAATGCGAGACAAATCGCATTTTCTGTTAAACGCAGTTGCTAGAACCTCCTATAACTCCTTCACCGAATTTATATTTTGAACCATATTCTCGATTGATGGTTCCATTGAATTCATCAGTTGTGTAAACAGTCTGCTATCATCAGTCTCTCACTGCTAATATGTGGGATCAGTCTCCTTCGAAGGGTTGTCAGTGAGATATTTTGATAACCACATTCTCCAAAACGTCTTCTCAACCTTCTTGCACCACGTTGAGTAGCTTTTCGGACCATCCAACCTCCGATCGACCAGTCGAATAGAAGATACCGTTGTACCAGTTATCGATGTTCTCACTTATGTATTCCCGATACTGGTGCTACCAGCACTGCTATTCCTCGTAGTGTTCGTCATCATTCAGGTTCTTGATTTGACTGTCGTTAATTGTCCCAACCTGATATTCACATCAACCTCGCCAATGCGCAATCAATGTTGCTAGAACTGGCTCGCGCAATGTTGGCAGAGATCGAACGTAGATCATACAAGCCAAGACAGAGATTCACACAAACCTAATTTGCTCTCTGTTAGATCTTGATGTGGATACCGGATCAGGAATAGAGATTCACGCAAACAATCAAGTTTGCTCTCATTGAGCTCCTGATGTCGTTGTCAAGATTCAAAGGTTCGTGCAAACAATCATTGTTTATCCTCTGGAGAACTCAACTCTGACATTTTTTTCCAGATTAAATCTGTCCTATTTTTACAGATCTGGTTTTTTTCCAAAGGCAGCTAGAGATAGGATTTTGGAGAGTAGGGATTGGCGACTAAGATCGGACTGTTAGGGTTAGGGTTTTAGGGGCTTAGGGTTAGGGTTTTTACTTTCGTGGAAGAGGATAGGCGGTTAGGGGGGGGCGGGCACTGACGTCGAGGTTAGGGGGAGGATCTGGTGCGGGGTCGGGTCTGAAGATGGGGGGGTCGGCTTCAGGCGTCGGGGTCGGGGTCTGTGTAGGGAAGATTTGGTATGTGTGTTGGCCGAAGCGGGCGTAGGAGGTGGCGGTTGCTGGTAGGGGGCAGCGGACGTAAGGCGGTGGTGCGCACTGGAGGCAATGGCGGTAGGGACGGATCTGGTGCGGTAGTGGTGGAAGATAGCGACGATGGGAGCGAGCATAAGGCGGTGGAGGCAGCGACGGTGGTAGCGTAGTCAGAGAGGGGGATCGGTTGGGGGAGAGAGAGATGGGGAGGAGAGATATGGTGATAGCTAGGGTTTGAGTGGGAAAGAGAAAAATGGCTATTGCTCTGATACCTTGTGGAATAGAATAATAGGATGATTATTATTGAATGAGAGATTACATATATATATATATATATATATATATATATATATATATATATAGGAGAGGACTAGCCTCCTCCTTATTCTCTATCCGATGTGGGACTAAATAACTAATACTCAACATAAATATAATATGATTCCAAAGTCAAAAAAATGAAGGGAGTCCATATAGATGGACAGAGATAGCTTTTGGTATCTAGAATCAATCATTCGTTATGGTGGAGAGATTGAGAAGGATGTCATGTATAAAATTAAAATAAGATGATTGAAATAGAATGTTTATGGGGTACTTTATAATCCTAAGATACCTTTGAAGTTGAAAGAAAATTCTACAATCCTGTAATAAGATCAATCATGCTTTATGGATCAAAGTATTGGACAATTAAGAAATAAAATGTCCAAAAAATTTGTGTAGCTGAAATATGAATACTAATTAATGGATGAGTATATAAAAGGATATGATAAAAAATGAGTGTATTCGTGAAAAATTAAGGTGGTACCAATTAAGGACCATATGAGGAGTAAAAAAAAAACTTAGGTGGTTTGGACATGTGTTGCTCATACCCATAAATGCCTACGCAAGGAGGAGTGGTAATATAATAGTTAATGATGCCGCAAGGGCCAGAGGTTGGCCTAGACTAACATGGAAGTGTTAAAGAAGATATGAATCTTGTTAGTGTTTACAGAGGATATGGCCTTAACAAAGGTGAATGGAATAAGAGGATTCAAAAGGCTGACGCCAAAAATTTGGGATAAAGACTTTATTATTGTTGTTCTTTTAGAAGTTAAATATTGGATTTCCTTAGTTGGTGGATGATCTATTTGATTCTTCTTCCTTCCACAACTACTTTTAATGTTCTTAAATAAATAGTTGTTGTTCTAAAATCTTACCCAAGATGCACGTAACATAGCAAGAAATAAATGATGAACCCCCTTTTCCCACAAACGGAAACAAGGTAGAAAGAAATGTTTTGAACAAACCTTAAGCCTCTCATGTGCTTCACCAACATTTTTTCTATCCTTCTTTTTTCGCCAACTGTGGCCATCTTTACGAAAAAATCGGAGTACTTTTTTGTTGAAGAGAAAAACAGATCCACCTGTTAATAAACCTATAGAGTCAATATACTTACTACAAGAATTTTCCATAGCTAAGTGCTTTCAAGTACAGACTAGACAATATTAATTCTATTGTACAAGAATATCTCTATTACTTGGTGGTTTTTGAGGAGCTGCTTGAGCAATTGGGTATCTCTCATGATTCTGTAAGATGTAATGAATTTCTACCGGCTTCAGCCATCGTATCTGAGCTTCCTTCCGCAGCTTATTGTAATCAAAACCTGAAGCTGGAAGAAAAATGAAAACAAAGGAATCGCTGAAAAATATCACAATGTTGTATGGTTTAGACGTCCACAGAATAAAATTTAAGGCCATAATTAGATTTTCATGCAGTAGTCAAGCAGAAAACATTCTAACTTGTGTTCCTCATTAGTAAAGGGAAGCTCAATTATCCATTTCCAGAGGCATGTTAGTCTTGCTGTTTAATATAATCAAAAATCTAAGGACACCAGGACAATGAAGTAGACTTGGGCGCTATAATGTAAACACTATGGTCTACCATGGGCCATTTAATTAGAAATCCCTTGATTCACAACAATCAAAACATATACAGGACAAACCCAAATTTTCTAAAGGTTTCAGGTTTGTGCATCTACAACTTACCTATATGCTATGTTGTCAGTATCTTATGATACACGATACGCAAGATACGATAAGATATACTACCATATTTTTACGTATCGGTTGATCCGATACGATACGTAGGGTTTTTTTTTTAACCGAGTTATGTAATGTATACTTTAAGAATTTGAGAAATTAAAAAATTATATATATATATATATATATATATATATATATATATATATATGAAGAAGCTAATTATCCATGATCGCTCCCACTGGGATTTGAACACCGCCCACTCGGGCCTTATGCCTCCACACTAGCCACTTGAGCTAGAGGTCATTGGCTATATATATATATATATATATATATATATACACACACACATGATACGCAATACACGTTACGATATACACACGATAAGCCATACACGTGACGATAGCCAAGCAAAGCACAATACATATCTCAAGTTGACAACCTAGCTATACGTTGAATTGAGAATTACAGCGAGGAAGCATCTGGCTAATTCCTACATGGTCTAATTTAAAACTCATGCAGATGAAGATTATCATTCTGGTCTTGGTGAAAAGAAAGCCAAGCATCATTGAGGTATGCTTGCTTAAAGTTAAAATGTTCCAACGGATACCACCGACATAATTTTCAAGTTTTTTCACCACGCCCTCTCAAGATGAGAAATAAAAAGTGAAAACCATTATGATCCCATGGTCTAGTCCTACTTTTACCTTTTCCTATTTTATCTTGTTAAGGTCTATACCACCGGACCAAAGCTAGAGTTAATGGTGGGGTGAGGCCATGAGGGTTAAATATTTATATTCTTCCAAAATGACCCTCGTAGATTAAGTAGTCATTTAGAGATGAAAGCTGGCTCACCGCAGCGGTATAATTTCCGTAATATCCTCCAAAAATGGCACGCCACAGAACATTTGAATTTGGGTTGCTTTCTTACGAGGTTAAAGTATCTGGGGTTGTGATGATAGTCGGAACGAAAGTATCAGGGGTGCTAAAGATTTGCACCTACAATTTTGAATGTTTCTAAAATACTTGGGATGTGCTTGAAAACGGCGTTTCTAAAAAGAAAAGTGGTGTTTGGTTAGTTAGGTCTCCAAACTCCAAATTACTTAGACTCTGGTGTGTTTGGGAGCATTTTAGAGTTCGGATAAACTCAAATCCTAAGTCCAAAATAAATCTCAAAATTGGAGTTAGCCAAAGTCCACTCTTTTCATATTTGTATTCCAGCTCTAAAATGTTTCACCTTCCCTTTCCTCTCCTATGAGAATCTCTCTCTCTCTCTCTCTCTCTCTCTCTCTCTCCCCTTAGGTAGCTCCTTCTCCCTTTAGATCAAGGTTCAAAGTATCGGTATCGGAATCGGTATCGGACTATTCCTATGAGTATCGGGATCGGCGGTATCGGTAGTATCGGCGGTTTCGGATTGGAGTATCGGATTTTTTGGTATCGGAAAGCAAACAACTATTAGTAAATTATTAACATTTTAGAGAATATATTTTATACATTTATGCATAATTAAAAGTATTTCCAGTATTGTTTCTTAGTATTTTTTATATTGAATGAAATAGTAGTCATCCTTGTCGATTGATTTATATGTGATAGATAAGTTTTTCTCTTTTATATGTTTTTACAACCTTACTATGCTTTTACACCCTTTCTAATTGGTCTTTCTAATTCAATTTTTTTTGCCGAATTGACTGGAAAAGAGACATCTAATGTCGGTATCGGTCAGTATCGAGTATCGGTCGGTATCGGATTGGGAGATGCCAAACTGTATCGGTATCGGCCGTATCGGATCGGTATCGGCCGATACTTTAAACTATGCTTTAGATATGATATATAACCACGAATTTCAACATTCACCTCTTAATTTGCATATTTTGGGATTTTAAATTGTGGTTTTTGAATACGGGTAGGGTTGAATTTGCATATTTAAATGGTAGGATTTCGGAATTGTTTGGTGAAATTGTGGTCGATGAAAATACGGATGGTTGATTTGTCAATTTGAATGCAGGATATTGAATTTCTCACGAATTTGTTGGTGATGGAAATGGGTAATGTCAATTCGCACATTGAAATGAAATAGGGTTTTAGGATTTCATGAGCTTTTGGACGAGAAAAGTCCTTGTCCCAAAAATAACTCCAAGTTTGGAGTTCCATAACTTGAAACTCCAGCTTTCAAGTCTTGAAACTCCAACACTAACTTCATTGAGACTATGTTTCCAAACCAGGCCTTAGTGTATTGGCATTCAATAACTTTTACTGAAAGAATGAGTTTCCAAGTTTGGCACCTCTCGTTATTGAAGGGTTGAGGGTTATATATTTCTGTTCAAATACATGTTCTTTAGATCCCATATTTCAGTATGGAACTATTAATTCAAAACCTTCCAAGAGTTGAAGTCAACCCACGGACAAATTCATAACTAGAAATACTCTAAATTCACAAACTCCCACAAAAATAGACTACTTTCCCCAAAATTGGAATCTTTTTTGCAAAAAAAATGATTGAAGTTGACCAGAACTCAACCTGGGCACATCTCGAAGTAGAAGAAATACTGAAAACTAAAGAAAGAAGGGACTTTTATTGGACTCACCTTGATTATTCATCATTTCAAGTGAAAAAAAAAGAAAGAAAAAGAACCAGTTTTGATCTGATAGATTTTACAGTTGGAGTTCCAGTGATACCGTGTGTGTTGAAAGAGAGACAGAGACAGAGAGAGAGAGAGAGAGAGAGAGGAGAAGTTGAAGAGGAGAGCAAGAAGTGGTTTTGTTATACTTTTGGTGGAAAGAATATAAAGAGTGGAGGATCCTAAAAAATATTAGAAGGCTGAGGTGAAGTGCAGAAAAAAACTACTCGGGTTCACACTTTGTATCCAAATTGAACGTTGACATCAACAGTCAACGGTCAATGGACAAGATTTATTATAACTAGTTGTAGGTATAGACGAATAAAATATTTTTATTATTGAATAGTTTTTTTTTATTGTTGAATACAATATTTTAAGCTAAAAAAAGGTTGAATGCATAAATCGGATAAGGTTTTTGGTGACAAAACCTGGAGATGTTCTACTATCAACTAAATTCGAAACCAACCAAGGTGAGGGCTCTTGTAGAGCGGATGAGAACTAACTCTCTTATACGGAATTTTGTCAAATTTTATTGATCGATAATAAGTAGCAAACAGTACAAACTCAAGAAAAATTACAGAAATAAAATTGGAAACTTAAGCATACATAACTGAGAGGCTGAAGCCTCTATTTATGTAAAACCCCCTTCCTAGAAAATCATATATACCCTTTTTATTTATTAATTATTAATTAAATTGTAGTAATTAGGTCTAAATAGGAGAAATAGATTTTTAATAATTTTTATGTTAGGTGTTCGGGCACTTAGAGGACTTATGGGACCATCAGGAATTTTTCAGAATTTATTCCATGTAGGAGACCCCCTTGAGCAGTTGCTAGCATAATGCGGTGCATTATTCTAATCTAGAATTTTTCTATGAGTATATATATATATATATATATATATATATATATATATATATATATATATACAAATATATATATATGCATATATTAATAGGAAAAAGAAAAGATTAAGAAAAAAATTAATTAATTAAAGCTTAACTAATAGAAATTAACTAATAAGTTTAATAATAATAAAGTAATAGTAATTACTACTACTACTATACTACATTCTTAGCAAATTCCAACTCTTATTCTCTTTAGAAACTTGCTGTGACCACTTCAGCGGATATGTGCCAGGGACCCGCCCCCCCCCCCCCCCCCCCCACCTTAAACCAAAACTTTAGCAACTTGTTTGCTAAACCACGGACCCGATTTCTTCCTTTGGCCGAACCTATTTCCTACTTCCCTTCTTCTCTCTTCCAATAATATATATATATATATTATTTCAAAACCCTAACCTAGAAACTCCAGACTTCCTCTTCCCATCTAAGAGCCGTCACCGTAGCCAGAGAAGCCCCGCCAAGCCATCCAACCATCCCGTCGACGCCGACATCGCGAACTGCAGTCTCCCACTCGAGGCACCTTCGCTCCGACGTGATTTTCCGTCGACTCGCTCGACTAAACGCCGTTCCGTTTTCATAGGTATGATCTTCCCTTAACCCTCTCCAATACTTGTTTTATAGTCAACCTCGGAAAACGTGTGCCCCTAGGTGAAAAACAGCGCCCAAGTCAGCGCGAGCAGACAGAATTCTGCAATCGCAGAATTCCAGAATGACCACCCATATTGCCGAGTTCGTATCTCCCACCACAGAGATCCGAATTCGGTGATTCTTTTTGATACCTGTAGATTACATGACCTAGTTTATTTTCTGTATAATAACTTTGTGCTATTAGTTGCTATGGACAAAATTATATTCGTCACAAAACTGCATGCACCCACTTTTTCCGGTTTTCTAAAAGTTGGAGATCGGAGCGCGCTCCGCCAAACGGGACCGCCCCGCCGTGTGCCAAGTGTACCGAATGGTGCACGCAGCATAATCGGACACGTGAAAATTCGTGGAGACTGATTTGGACGCGTGTGCGCGCCGGAATCAGGCCGTATCCGCGAACACGTTCCGTGTCGCCACTTTTGTGGAACTCGCGCGTATTTTGTGCACGCTTGTCAGATTGCGACGAAACTTGCGCCACTGGACTCGTGGTAACACGCTGGTCCTGTGACCCAATTTTCACGCATTTCTGAGACGGTTGACCAGATCGCCAATTGGCGGGCCCCATAGTTGACTTTTTGGACCAAATTATGTTCGGCTCATCGGAATCCAAATTTGGACATACCGTTGGGATCGTATTGACATTTAGAGTTGTTTGACCCATAGTTTGTCCCATTTAGAGACTGTTACCCTCGGCACGCTTTTCGGTACGAAGTGGCCCACATGTGGACCCGCTTTGGCCCGAAAATGACCTTTTTACCCCCTGTGTCCAAATTGGACTTAAGGACAGGCGTTTTTAGCTATTTGACATCTCCTGAGACTGTTGGTGATATTTATTACAGCTTTCGGAGTAGTACCTACCGGATCCACCGATACCAGGACGACAGTTGATATTCAAACATCAGGCAAGTGTACCTTGTCATCTCTGCAGTATTGTTACCTATTTTTCTTACTTCATATATTTACTGTGCATGCTTAACCTAGGACCGTTTGACATACTTAGCGTCCGATTATCAGTCGGGTGCCCACATCGTACGCGGTGTTGGGTAATGTCATTTAGATATGGACATACGTGACACCTTATATTCTCGTACTTGTCTTACCAAGTACACTTTGACCCAGGACACAGGACACTGATCATGAGACAGGATCTTTCCGAGATATTCGTGGTGATTCTGTATAGGATACAGGACTTGACCTAGATTCTATATTCTATATACATTATGACTTGTGCATTAGATATGACTCCGCTGACATGGACGTGAGACGTTATGTTCATGATTTGCGTGGTTACATGGGGTGGGGAGAGACACACAGGCTACAGGCTGATTATATATACATAAATCATAGTAAACACATAGTAAAATACATAGTTATTGCTGCTACCGGCTCCCAAACACAGAGCTTGTAGTGGTTTCAGCCTGAGTTCTAGTGCTGCTCTCATCTTGCATATCACTTAGCTGGTTATTTAGTATTCCCTTATTGTTCCATCTATTGCTGGAGAGACCCACAGGCTACAGGTTGATTATGTTATGCCGGCTACTCAGTCTCCCGCTGAGCTAGACCACCTCATGATATCACTGCTACCGGCTCCCCTTCACAGAGCTTGTAGTTGTTCAACCTGAGTACTATTGATATTCTCTCTTGCATTTTACACAGATGTTTACATGCTTACCCTGCTTATTTCATTATTCTGCTGCACTGTTTATATGTTGGCTTGTATATTTTCTGTACCTTGCTATGTCCCCTGAGGACCTGGATCCGGATTTTGTCCCCAGATTTTTGCAGACGAGGTTTATCCCGAGGTATACGGGACCGCAGCAGGAGGAACCGATCCAGGAGCTGTACCGCCATCTGAGGGCGAGGTGTTAGCTGAAGACTTCTCTTGAGCTTCCATGTTCATGCTCAGCTTTTATTATTTATTTCAGTCTTTTATATTCTGGTCTGTTGAACCATTGTACTAGACATTATCGGGTTGTTCTCCGAAGTACTTGTTGAGACTAGCTGATGATTTACATTCCTTATTTATTCTGTGGATCATATTTTTATCTTGTGTGGATGAGATTAGTGGTGCCATGATTGTCGTAGACTTGTTTTACAGCTTAAGTATGCCCTGATGGATCCATTATATTGGGTTGGTTCATCGGTGCGTACTGCTGGCCATTGCCACGCGTCCGGTCCCACGGTATTTTGGGACTGGGGCGTGACATGGTTTTTGTGGTGGCCCATGCAGGTCCACGACTAAATTGTTCAGTTTCAACTTAGGGACTGAACCAGCCTGCCCTAAGGATAGGATAAGTTCTAGGTTCTCATCCATTATTTAAACCCTTATTGGACTCTATATCGAACTCGAAACTGTAATTGATTTGCATCCTGTATTGATTCCTCTGAGCGTTCTTATAGTTTATCTTTTGAATTCAGAGCAATGGATCCCAGGAATGGAGACGAGACTCCTTTGGAGACACCACACGACGCTGTGGTTACTTATGGAGACGGAGTGACTCCTGGGAGTGGAGGACAAGCATCACAGAGCGATCAAACCGGACAGCCTAATCCACGGTTCCGGAGAGATGACATCCCACCTCCACCACAGTTCACTCCCCAGATGCCAGTTTTCCCGCCAGGACAAGTTATGGACGGGCAACAGATGTTCCAGATGATATATGCTATGATGCAAGCACAGCAACAGATTCAGCAAGAGGCCCATCGGCAGGAGGCCGATTATCTGAGAACCAGCCTGGTATCCGCATTGGAGCAGGCAAATCCACCAGCGATGAGGACGACGACGGGATCTGTCACCGACTTCCGTCAGCTCAAGCCTCGTACATTTTCTGGTAAAGAGGGACCAACAGAAGTTCATGAATGGCTCACAAACATTCAGCATCAGTTGGAAGCCGCTGAACTTCCTAGAGAGAAGTGGATGACTGCAGTCAGAATGCAGTTAACCGAGAACGCACATCACTGGTGGTTAGCAGAGGAGATGAGGCTCGGGCAGGACCGAGTCACCTGGGAAGAGTTCTCTAGACTCTTCAGAGAGATGTATATTCCCGCAGTAGCGAGGGCAGAGCTCAGAGATAAGTTCCACCGCCTTATCCAAGGCAACATGACAGTGGAAGAGTATAATGCGGAATTTATTCGCCTGAGCCGCTTTGCCCCGACGTTGATTTCGACGGAGGAAGAAAAAGCAGAGAAGTTCTTCGACGGACTAAACTTGGAGCTACAGAAACTAATTGGATCCGTTGCACCTACATCCTACTCAGACGTCCTTGCAGCAGCCCGACGCGTAGAACGCGTCACCAGGAGAGAGACCAGTCTGAAACGGTCTTCCATATCAGCCAAAGTATCGCAAGAAGAAGCCGCAAAGAGGCCTCACCTACACCAGCCACCCAGAGCCTCTCCGCAGATACTACCTATATGTCAGTACTGTGGCAAGGCAGGCCATATTGAGAAGGACTGCAGACGCAAGTTAGGATTATGCTTGATTTGCGGAACCAACCAACACTTAGCCAAGGATTGTCCTCATCATCGAGAGAGAGCACCAATATTAAACCGATAAGCTCTCTCAGCGCCAGGAGGATATCAACCAAGGCCACCCTTGGCTCCACAGGCAGCACTCTTCCAGCAAGTCCCACAGCAACAGCAGAGGAATCCACCGCAAGGACGCGGACAAGCTTTTGCCATGACTTTGGAGGACGCGCAGATTCATGGAGTAGCTAATGCGCGTAAGTTTTTATAGTTTTCTGCTTTTAGATTTGCTTAGTTTTTGCATGTTGATCCGTGACCTAGCCTTAACCTAGTAATTAATTTGAACTTGCTAATAATTTATAACCTAGAATGTTTTTTAATTAATAACTGTAGAGATTATAGAGTCTTTTGTTATTGTGCTTATTTTGTGTTGTTTTGTGAACTTGAATTAATTTGTACCTCCTTTTATCAACATCTAGCGTACTTATAATTGCTGTACTTGACTTATGCTGCTATTCTATAGCCTAGTTTTGCAAGCTTATTCTTTATCGAGCTTGTTCATGACATATGTGTTAGTGGACATGTACACTAATACAATTGTCTATTCAGAATCAGTGTATTACGGTCTGATCAACCTTAGTGCATTTTGGTTCGCTCTTCGCATGACTACTTCACGTGGATTGAGATATATAGTTGACTAGTATGCTTGCCCTCTAGATATGTCTGAGCATATCGTATCAGCTACACAACTGTACTAATACGAGCATGCGAACAAAGGATTACCAGAATAGGATTTCAATCCACAACAACTTGACCATTCTCATTTGAATTCTTTAAACGCCTTGATCCTGATACTTCTAATCTATTACCTCACCCTTGAACTCTTTATTATTGATCTCCGTCTTCCCTTATTTCGGGAAGACGAAACCTCGTGCTTGGTATAAGTTGATATATAGACAGTACTAGATATACCCCACAGACCGGTCACATTATTGCTACCCTTTTATATATGATTAAGGGAATATCATAGGTGATAGGTTGGTGTTAAAGACTTGAGGATTCAATAACATGATTAAATGAGTCGGGGCATAGATTTATTAGATGAATAGTCTTAGATAATAGATGGGTAAATTCTAAGTTGGGTAGAGACCGTAATGCTCACTTGAGAGAAATTCTTAGACTGTAATCAAGTGAGACTTGACAAAGAGAGCCCTACCCTAATTTAATTTCGAGGACGGAATTTTTACAAGTTGGGTAGAATGTAAAACCCTCTTCCTAGAAAATCATATATACCCTTTTTATTTATTAATTATTAATTAAATTGTAGTAATTAGGTCTAAATAGGAGAAATAGATTTTTAATAATTTTTATGTTAGGTGTTCGGGCACTTAGAGGACTTATGGGACCATCAGGAATTTTTCGAAATTTATTCCATGTAGGAGACCCCCTTGAGCAGTTGCTAGCATAATGCGGTGCATTATTCTAATCTAGAATTTTTCTATGAGTATATATATATATATATACAAATATATATATATATATATATGCATATATTAATAGGAAAAAGAAAAGATTAAGAAAAAAATTAATTAATTAAAGCTTAACTAATAGAAATTAACTAATAAGTTTAATAATAATAAAGTAATAGTAATTACTACTACTACTTTACTACATTCTTAGCAAATTCCAACTCTTATTCTCTTTAGAAACTTGTTGTGACCACTTCAGCAGATATGTGCCAGGGACCCGCCCCCCCCCTTAAACCAAAACTTTAGCAACTTGTTTGCTAAACCACGGACCCGATTTCTTCCTTTGGCCGAACCTATTTCCTACTTCCCTTCTTCTCTCTTCCAATAATATATATATATATATATATTATTTCAAAACCCTAACCTAGAAACTCCAGACTTCCTCTTCCCATCTAAGAGCCGTCACCGCAGCCAGAGAAGCCCCGCCAAGCCATCCAACCATCCCGTCGACGCCGACATCGCGAACTGCAGTCTCCCACTCGAGGCACCTTCGCTCCGACGTGATTTTCTGTCGACTCGCTCGACCAAACGCCGTTCCGTTTTCATAGGTATGATCTTCCCTTAACCCTCTCCAATACTTGTTTTATAGTCAACCTCGGAAAACGTGTGCCCCTAGGTGAAAAACAGCGCCCAAGTCAGCGCGAGCAGACAGAATTCTGCAATCGCAGAATTCCAGAATGACCACCCATATTGCCGAGTTCGTATCTCCCACCACAGAGATCCGAATTTGGTGATTCTTTTTGATACCTGTAGATTACATGACCTAGTTTATTTTCTGTATAATAACTTTGTGCTATTAGTTGCTGTGGACAAAATTATATTCGTCACAAAACTGCACGCACCCACTTTTTTCTGTTTTCTAAAAGTTGGAGATCGGAGCGCGCCCCGTCAAACGGGACCGCCCCGCCGTGTGCTAAGTGTACCGAATGGTGCACGCAGCATAATCGGACACGTGAAAATTCGTGGGGACTGATTTGGACGCGTGTGCACGCCGGAATCAGGCCGTATCCGCGAACACGTTCCGTGTCGCCACTTTTGTGGAACTCGCACGTATTTTGTGCACGCTTGTCAGATTGCGACGAAACTTGCGCCACTGGACTCGTGGTAACACGCTGGTCCTGTGACCCAATTTTCATGCATTTCTGAGACGGTTGACCAGATCGCCAATTGGCGGGCCCCATAGTTGACTTTTTGGACCAAATTATGTTCGGCTCATCGGAATCCAAATTTGGACATACCGTTGGGATCGTATTGACATTTAGAGTTGTTTGACCCATAGTTTGTCCCATTTAGAGACTGTTACCCTCGGCACGCTTTTCGGTGCGAAGTGGCCCACATTTGGACCCGTTTTGGCCCGAAAATGACCTTTTTACCCCTGTGTCCAAATTGGACTTAAGGACAGGCGTTTTTAGCTATTTGACATCTCCTGAGACTGTTGGTGATATTTATTACAGCTTTCGGAGTAGTACCTACCGGATCCACCGATACCAGGACGACAGTTGATATTCAAACATCAGGCAAGTGTACCTTGCCATCTCTGCAGTATTGTTACCTATTTTTCTTACTTCATATATTTACTGTGCATGCTTAACCTAGGACCGTTTGACATACTTAGCGTCCGATTATCAGTCGGGTGCCCACATCGTACGCGGTGTTGGGTAATGTCATTTAGATATGGACATACGTGACACCTTATATTCTCGTACTTGTCTTACCAAGTACACTTTGACCCAGGACACAGGACACTGATCATGAGACAGGATCTTCCCGAGATATTCGTGGTGATTCTGTATAGGATACAGGACTTGACCTAGATTCTATATTCTATATACATTATGACTTGTGCATTAGATATGACTCCGCTGACATGGACATGAGACGTTATGTTCATGATTTGCGTGGTTACATGGGGTGGGGAGAGACACACAGGCTACAGGCTGATTATATATACATAAATCATAGTAAACACATAGTAAAATACATAGTTATTGCTGCTACCGGCTCCCAGACACAGAGCTTGTAGTGGTTTCAGCCTGAGTTCTAGTGCTGCTCTCATCTTGCATATCACTTAGTTGGTTATTTAGTATTCCCTTATTGTTCCATCTATTGCTGGAGAGACCCACAGGCTACAGGTTGATTATGTTATGCCGGCTACTCAGTCTCCCGCTGAGCTAGACCACCTCATGATATCACTGCTACCGGCTCCCCTTCACAGAGCTTGTAGTTGTTCAACCTGAGTACTATTGATATTCTCTCTTGCATTTTACACAGATGTTTACATGCTTACCCTGCTTATTTCATTATTCTGCTGCACTGTTTATATGTTGGCTTGTATATTTTATATACCTTGCTATGTCCCCTGAGGACCTGGATCCGGATTTTGTCCCCAGATTTTTGCAGACGAGGTTTATCCCGAGGTATACGGGACCGCAGCAGGAGGAACCGATCCAGGAGCTGTACCGCCATCTGAGGGCGAGGTGTTAGCTGAAGACTTCTCTTGAGCTTCCATGTTCATGCTCAGCTTTTATTATTTATTTCAGTCTTTTATATTCTGGTCTGTTGAACCATTGTACTAGACATTATCGGGTTGTTCTCCGAAGTACTTGTTGAGACTAGTTGATGATTTACATTCCTTATTTATTCTGTGGATCATATTTTTATCTTGTGTGGATGAGATTAGTGGTGCCATGATTGTCGTAGACTTGTTTTACAGCTTAAGTATGCCCTGATGGATCCATTATATTGGGTTGGTCCATCGGTGCGTACTGCTGGCCATTGCCACGCGTCCGGTCCCACGGTATTTTGGGACTGGGGCGTGACAATTTACAATACATACTGTCTGTATTGGCTGACCGGGTGACTGGAAGGTATTAGTCACAAAGATTATCTCTTACTTTAATATCATGAACAGCGGTAAGTGTCCATCTACATCAACTTTACTTTAATCGTCTTTTCTTTAGAGTTGAGCATATGCGCCAAAAGTTGTCTATGTGGAGTCCACCATTGTCGTCCATTATATTAAAGAGATTCATCTTTCCAAAAAGTAAAGCATTTGCCTTTTCAAAAGTAAAAATATTCTGCCACATGTATTCGAACAGATACAATGAATTATTGTATTTCTTCATTATCATCATCATCTGAAGATTCTTGAGTAGTGACTCTATGATGCATCCTTTTGAAGAAGGTTTCAGAATCTCCTTCAATATTATCTTCTACCATCATGTCTGATCTGGTAGAGCTAACAGAGCAATTATCTGTCTCAAAGATGATTCAAATTGAGTATGAATATATTGGAGACATTTTTTCTTTAATTCTTTCTCAGTAATTCGAGATTTTCTTCTTTTTAACGAATCATTTAATTTATTCAGAGGGCTATCTTCCATTATTTTTCTCTTTAATTTATCTTCCACAAGGACCTCATTCTCCTTGATAGATTTTTGTACAATTTATACTTTTTCTCATAAATTCGATTCCACCATTTGATCAAAAAATTTCTGGCCAAAATAGAAAAATTATTGTGATTATATTCACATTTAATTATCCATTTAAAAATATATGGTATTTTAAAATGGATGAAATAATATATTGTACACTCCTCCTAGAAAAGTTTGTCAGCATTCTGACACAAAGAGTATGATTGTGTCCAGATATCAAATAATTTCTGGAGAGAAGGAGGTAAGATTTTCAGAGTAGCCCCAAATTGTAGTCACCATCGAATTAACCAAGCAGAAATTTTCTGTTTCAGAATTTCTTGAAAAATTCCAATGAACTAAGAATGCTTATGTTTACTATTGTCAAAGTAGAAGACATTAATAAAAGCTTCAATATAATTCCAATAATTATAGGGAACATTGATTCCTCTATCTCAATGAACTAATTGTTTAGTTCGATTAGGATGAAGTCCCCATGATTGAGGAGTAATTAAGTGATAAATCATAATTTTGTTGTAATTGACGTCACTGCAAAGATCATTGGTCTTCTGATAGAAATGTTTTATCTCAACTGATTTAGTTATCAACATGATACCTTCATAGACATTCTGGTCTTTTTCTGTAAAGGAAACATATTAGCTTCCAAATTTTTGTCCTTCAATTTCCATGGATCATCCATTAGTGGAATATCTGATTTATCCAATTGTAGAATTTTTTCAGAATTATTTTTTTGGGTGAAAATTATTTCAACCTCCACAGCCTGCTTATATGAGGAGACATTGGTTTTCTCAGATTCTTGTATCTGAATTTCTCTACTAGAGGATTTCGCATTCTTTCCAAGAACAGTTTTCTTGAAAAATCTTGACTCATTGGAGCCAGCAGTCATGGGTCTAGGAACCCATAGTTGTTGTAAGCCCCCTGATTTTCAGGAATTATTAATTTGGACTTTTCAAAATATTCTGAAATTTTTTGGGAATTTTCTGTAATTAAATTCAGGGTTTTAATTTTTAAATAATTTTTAAATGATGATAAATCATATTAAAATATTATAAAAATAATATTTTTGGGTGTAAAATAAAAAACTGAACTTAGGGTAATTTTTCTGGAATTTATTGGGCCCCGGACCTATTTTATAACACCTAAAAACTAATATATATTTATTATTTATTTATTTTATTTATTTAATTAATTATCCTGCCCAGCCCAACTCTAGGCCCAGCCCAACCCGGCCCGTTGGGCTATCGGGTCGGGTCGGGTCGGGTCGGTCAGACCCGAACCTGCCCGCTAACCCGGACCCGCTATCACTCCCCCCCCGCACGACCCGGTCGGCCGCCTGCTCCGCCGTTTCTGCCGCCGTTTCCCCCGCCTCCGGCCGCGCCGCCCCCGCGGCCACGTCTCCGCCCTGGCCGCCTCCCTCGGCCTCCCCAACCGCCTAGCCCTCTATAAATAGAACCCTAAGTCTCCTCCTCCGGCCATTACTCCCCTCCGACCGCCTCCCCGCCTGGTCGCGCCACCACCTTCCCCAGCCGTGCCGCTGCCAGCGCCGACGCGCCGCCACGCCCGGCGACCTCCTCCGCCTCTTCCTCCTCTTTCCCCCGCAGCCAGATCCTTCCCCGAGCCGCAGCAGCAGCTGCTCCGGAGAGGGCAGCCGCCGGCGTCCCCGCCCGCTCCGGCGCGCGGCCAGCGTCGCCCCTCCGGCCCGCCTCCGGACGCAGTGCCGCCCCGAGCCGCCGGAGCTCCGCACAGCATCCCCTAGCCCTAAACCCTAGGACACAGGACTCAGGACACGGACACGACCCTTCGCGTCGTGTCGGACATGAGATATTTCGGGTTTTTCGGTCCCTGTTCAGGTACGCGTATCTCCCTGCTCGTTTACCCCGTTTTTGATTCCGTCAGTTGCGTCGTGAACCCTGCGTGACCCTCTCGGTGCCCGTGCAACCCGCTCGGGGTATCGCGTCCTATGGCGATCGCGAACCGCGATCCAAAAACAGGAAAAATAACGCCCTGACTCACTCCGGAACTGAGTACGCCCCGCCAAACGGGATGACTTGGTCGTGCGCGGTCTTCACAGATACGTGCGCGTCGTTGATACGGACGTGTAGGATTTCGCGGAAGTCGATTCGGATGTGCGTGCACACCGGAATCAACGCGTATCCGCGGACACCGTCCCGTATCTGCCCTTCCTGGAATACGTCATAACTTTGTGTACACACGTCGGATCAAAACAAAACTTGTGCCATCGGACTCGTAGCAATACGCTGGTCCTGTGACCCAAGTTTGGTTCGAATCCGAGAACGTTGACGAAATCGCGTGTCATGGGCCCCGTAGGCCCCACTCGACGGGCGATTTTGTGACCGGCTCATCGGAATCCAATTCTGGAAGTTCCGTTGAGTTCGTATCAGCGTTCCTGACTTGTTGACACTAAGTTGGACGAATTTGGAGACCTTGACCCTGACATGTTTTGACCCAAAATTGTCATTTTTGCCCCTGTGTCCAAATTGGACTCAAGGACAGGCATTTCTAGCTATTTGATATCTTCTGAGCATGATGGTAATGGTTATTTCAGCATCCGGAGGCATATCTGGAAATTTCCCGAGGACAGAACCGTAGTTGGAATCTAAACATCAGGCAAATACCTGCACTTCAAGTTTATTCTTTATATTATGATAATTAGTTCCTTGCTCTACTAGCACCATTGGATGATTACACTTAGTGTTAGAATTTGGATTTTATGTCTCGATTTTCGTGTCGGAAGGGAGGATACTAGGAGGCATGTGGTCTACCCTTTCCACCATGTCATGACTGCTAGCTGTTGAGTACGCGATTGTACCATCAGCCTTATACTCGATTGTTCCTGACTGCTAGCCGTCTATGACGTGCCTTATTAGCCTTATAACCCCCTACATGCCAACTATGTATTCTAAATACACAATTTCACACACATAGTTTCTTTGTCTTGTTGCAGTTCTATTTTCTTGTCTCATTATCTTCCTGTTTTACTCATATCCCTGATTTATAGCAATTAACCCTTAGTTAATTTTACTACTTATTATGTATAATTTTTATCGTGATACTTAGTCAGTTTTTACTACTTGTCATAATTATTTAGTTTAAGCTTTGTTGTGTATTGGTACTTTGCTCCTTTCCTGACTGGATCCGTTGACATTTAGGCGATGATGAGGATTATGTCCCCACCTTTTATGGCCCATATGACATAGCAGATGATACTATTGAGGAGTCGGTTCCTACTCAGGAGACTACTTTTGAGCAGTAGTTAGCCAGTTAGCTAGTATTTTCTTTCAGCATAGTACTCGGATTTGTCCTCGATTTATCTTCTGGTTCTGTATTAAACTGTGGATTTGGATGTCACAAAATTTGTCTTATGAAATCTTAGCATTCCTATTTCCTGTTATTATCCTTGCCTATTTATTCTTGTGAATGAGCTAGATTTTAAATTACCTGTGAATATGACCTAGACAGCGTACTACCGCCGACACTGCGGCGTAGGCTGGACGTACTCGCGAACCGGTGCCTGAATTATCTGGGTGCAGGTCGTGACAATTGTTTTTCCTTGTCTCTCTTATTCATGGTCTTGTAAAAATTCACGAGTAAGAAATTCAGGAACTGAATTGGCGGTTCCTTTAATATATTCAATTTCAAAATCAAATATGGCTAATTCAGCTTGTCATCTAGTATTTGTTTACATGTTAAATTTTTAACATCTTTTTCTAAGACAATCTTAGCAGGGCTACAATCAATACGTAATAAGAATTTCTTATTAAGTAAATCATTTTAAAATTTATGAATGCATTGAATAATTGAAAGAATTTCTTTCTTAATAGTGGAATAATTAATTTGAGTATCATTCCATTTACCTGAATGATATCTCACTAACACTTCTTTATTAGCGTCAGGATTGAGTTATTTTAGTATCCAAGCATAGCCAATATTACTGGCATCAGTTTTTACAATTTTAAACCACTCAACATTGGCTAAGTGTAAGCAAGGTAAATTTTTGACCTTCTGTTTTATTATTTTTACTGCTTCAGTGTGAGCATTGTCCCATGGAGCAAGATTTTTTCTTAATCTTTGATACAAAATTTTTGTATCTTTTGTGATATTCTTATAAAACAGATACATAGTTTAATGCACCTAAGAATCGCTGTAACCGTTTAGTATCAGTTATTTTATCAAAAAATTTAGAACCAAATTATATACTTCTATCTATTGGAATTATTGTGTTATTCACAATATTATGTCCCAAAAATCTAATTTTTTGCTGAAAGAGTTTCATTTTTTGGGCAGAAATTACTAAGCCATTTTTAATAGCTAAGTGTTTAAATACATTAAGGTATTTAAAGTGCTCTTTTATTGTATTAGAGAAGATCAGTATAACATCTATATAAGATAATATAAAATTAGAATGTTGAATGAATATTTCATTCATAATATTCTGGAATTCTAAAGGCGCATTCTTCAGACCAAATGGCATTACATTGCATTCATAATGACAAAAAGGAATTGTAAAAGCAGTTTTGTACTTATCTTTTTCGTTAATTTAAATTTGTCAATAACATGATTTTAGGTCAAACTTAGAATAAATTTTTGCTTTTGCTACTCGATTAAGTAGGTCCCTTTTATTAGGGATTGGATATCTAATACATTTTAACACCTTATTTAAAGGTTTATAATTAATTACAAGTCTTGGAACACCTCGTTCTTTTTCAGCATTATTATTGACATAAAATGCTGTGCAACTCCATTGAGAGTATGACTTGCGAATTAGTTTTTTATCCAATAAATCTTTGATTTCTTTTTTGCACAGTTCAAGATATTCTTGGTTCATTTGAATTTGCCCAAAAATTCTGAAACATAAAATTTCTGCTTAAATTGGAAGAAATAGAAGATAAAGGGTTAAGAAAAATCATGTGTAAAGTAATGATAGATTCTGATAATGAAGAAAGTACTTCTAACGATGAATCTAGTGATGTATCACTTAATGAATGTGGTACTCATTGTGAATGCAATGAATGTATTGCAGACAAAGATATTAACTACTATAAATTAATAGTAGAAATGAATGGGTTATCAATAAATACTTTAACCCTGAATGAAAAGAAAGAAGTAATAGAAGCTTTGTTGACTGATAATATCAGTTCAAAAATTAAGACAAAACTTATTGATTTACTAGGAGATGAGTCGGAGAATAAGATCCAGACTCCTACTAAAGCCTACAATATGGCTGAAGTAATCTCTAGATATATAATCACAGATAAAACATGTTACTATGCAGGAACTTCAGTCTGAAATAAAAATTTTAAAAGTTGAGATTAAAATATTAAAATCTCAAGATGAGTCTATCCGGAAAAGACTGGATAAACTTGAACTAGATAATATGTCTAGAAATCTGGGCAGAACCATAGAATCTGGAGAATCTTCTGCTAGTTCTTTTAAATATGAGAAACCAGAAAAATAAGAAGATGAAAGATTACAATCTGTTCAAATGGAACAACAAGCAAAAAGAGATAATTTCTTATAAAAGATGGATTTATTCATTACCCACAAATGGTATATTCGAATAAATCTACTCATTAATAATGAGTACTAAATACCAAATTTAATAGCATTAGTTGATAGTGGTGCTGACCTTAATTGTGTCAAGGAAGGTATCGTTTTGATAAAATATTCTGAACGAACTACCCAGACACTAAGTGCTGCTAATAATAAAGTACTAACTGCACCTTAAAAAATTATCGATGTAAATATTTGTAAGGATAAAATTTGTATTGCTCTACACCTAATTGTGGTGAAAGAGATATCTCAACATGTCATTCTAGGAACACCTTTCCTAGAAAAACTTGTCACGTCCCAGTCCCAAAATACGTAGGACTAGGAACACGTAAGCATGCCAGCCGTATGGATATGGCAACTCCAATATATGAAAATCAAAATCCACACGTACGCTGTAATATGAATATCAATCCACAAGTGGTATAAACATATGTCATAAGTCACAGGGTATAATCTAAATCTCATCCACGAAAATCAAATATAAATAAATAACCAGTATCTATGAAACTATATCTCAATACAAAGTATCTAAAGATGATAGTTGGATGGAAACAAATCCACTACCAACTCGAATGGAAAAGTACAACACAATAAACACAATATAAGAATACCAGGTAACAATCACGGGCTCGAAGAGAAGACATCCTCGAAACATATGTAACCATCCGAATCTGCGCTCCTGCAAATACTCAAGAACAGATACACCTGGAAGGGGACTAGGTCCTCGGAGGAACGTAACAGGATACAGAAAAGCAAGCCAATTTGAATACAGTAAACATGCATAATAGGTAGAAAATATGTAAGTACGCTGTACAAGACAATATATATGAATGAAAATGAGGACAACTTTTCGACGTATGGGCAAGGGTAGGCTACTCGATCTAAGCCTCACAACTCACACACCCGCCAGTGGACATCAGAAATCGTCATACCTCGGGGGTAGCGACCAGCGTGAATCTACAGAAATCGACATACCTCGGGGGTACCGACCAGCGCGACACACGCCCGTAGTGCGAACTATATACTACGATTTACCAAAGTGGTTAAAAGCCCATACGCCTAATGATTGTCCTCTCATGATACTAGGTGTCAAGTGTGTGTGTCAACATATCTAATATATATAGTAATGACTGAACGAACTACACATGCAATGAATATAACTAAACGAGACTACACAGGCAATAAATAAACAAAAATATAAATAGCATGCAAAGTACTGTAAAGAATTTGGCAAGGTATCTTGCCTGGTAAGAAAGCTGCAAAGTGTACTATCCAAAAGTCAAGCACACAGGATCAGAAGCTATGGCCTCAGAACAAATGTCTCCGGATGCTGAAATAGATGTCACCAACGTTCCCAGAATAAGAAAAATAGCTAAAAAGTACTTCCCTTTCGTCCAATTTGGATACAGGGGCAAAACGATAAATTCGGATAAAAGTGGGGTCCACGTGTGGCCCACTTTGCACCAAAAAACGTGCCAAGGGTAACAGTCTCTAAATGGGACAAATTATAGGTCAAACAAACTCTAGATGTCAATACGAACCCAACGGTATATCCAAATGTGGATTCCGATGGGCCGAACACAATTTTGCCCAAAAAGTCAACCGTGGGGCCCGCCAATTGGCGACTTGGTCAACTGTCTCAGAATTGCGTGAAAATTGGGTCACAGGACCAGCACGTTACCACGAGTCCAGTGGCGCAAGTTTTGTCGCAATCTGACGATCGTGCACAAAATGCGTGCGACTTTTACAAAAGTTGCGACACGGGGTTTGTTCGCGTATACGGGCTGATTCAGGCGCGCACACGCGTCCGAATCATTTTCCGTGAACTCTCGCGTGTCCGGTTACGCTGCGCGCACCGTTTGGTACATTTGTTATACGGCGGGGCGGTCCCGTTTGGCGGGGCGTGCTCCGTTTCACAACTTTTAGAAATCTGAAAAAGTGTGTTCGCGGGATTTTCCAACGAATTTAATTCTGTCCACAGCAGTTAATAATCTAGGGTTATTTAACAGAAATTAAACTAGGTCAAGTGGTCTACGCATACCAAAAAGAGTCATCGAATTCGGATCTCTGTGGTGGGAGATACGAACTCGGAAACATGGGTGATCCGCAGTTTTCTGCGATCCCAGAATTCGGTCTATTTCTGCCAACTTTGGCCCTATTTTCGCCTATGGTTACGCGTTGTTCGAGGTCTTCTATCACACAAATATGGAAGAGGGTTAAGGGATGAGCATACCGGTGAAGACGGGGTGTCGTTTGGTTGAGCGAGGCGACGGAAAACAACTCTGGAACACAGGTACCTCGCTGCGAAAATCTACAGTGCGTGGGGTGCGCGGGATCGCGGTCGTCGGGATTGGTTTGGACGACCTGGCGGGGTTCTCCGGCTGCGGTGGCGGCGCTCCTTAAGTCTAGATGGGAAGAGGAAGAGTTTAGGGTTAGGGTTTGAGTTTGATGGTTTATATATATATATATATATATATATATATATATATATATATATATATATATATATATATATATATATATATAAGGGATTAGTCGGGAGGGGGGGGTGCTGCATTCCGCGCGGGGGGGTCCTTAGGAAGTTGCTGCTTCTTTTCCTAATTCTAAGGTGTGGATCGATAGGAATGGGTAGGTAGGGAATTGTTTTATTTGTTTTTTCTTTTCTTTTCTTTTCCTTTTATATATATATATATATATATATATATATATATATATATATATATATATATATATATATATATATATATATATATATATATATATATACACGTATATATTCATAGAAAAAAAATTCTAGATTATATTAATGCACACTATTAAGCTAGCAACTGCTCAAGGGGTCTCCTACATGAAATAAATTCTGAAAAATTTCTAATGACCCCATAAATCCTCTAAGTGCACCAACACCTAAAATAAAAATTAATAAAAATCTATTTCTCATAATTAGCCACTAATTACTACAATTAAATTAATAATTAATAAAAAAGGTAATTACGGTTTTTAGAATTAGGGGTTTTACATTCTACCCAACTTATAAAAATTTTGTCCTCGAAATTAAAATTAAGTCGCGGTAGAAAGTCAAGGATGGTATAAGATTTGCATTGTTTAAAATGCAATGATAGGTTTAAAGGAGTGGGCGATGTTGCGCGTTGCACATCCCAAAAAATCATAAAAAATCCACATGAGCGAAAAATAGGGTTCTTTATGTGTCATGTCCAATGGCGTGGACATCTAAATGCTCTTTTGCATAAATGCGCCCAACAATTGGAAAATTGTACAAAGATGAGAATTGGATGATGGCACGTCTAGGATAAGGGTGTGGAATCTGTAGGAAGGCAGTGGCTAGTGTAGTGCTCCAATTATCGGAGCACGATAAGATGCGCTAAGAGATATAATTATTGCAAGAATAAAATAAAATTATCGTGTTCTATCTCTAACTGGACTCAATCTAACCTTGGTCTCACTATCTCAGCCAATTAGGTCTAATTTTGGGTGATGGTTCACAATCTACCGAACTTAAAATTTATCCATCTATCACCTAAGGCTATACATCTAGGAAAACTATTCCTCAAATTATTTAATCATGTTATTCAATCCTTAAAGTTTTAACACCAACATATCATCTATGATATGCCCTTAATCAATTATAAAAGAGAGTCACTAAGTCATGTGATTAGCCTTATGGGGTATATCTAGTACTATCAGTGTCAACTTATACCACCACGAGGTTTCGTCTTTCCGAAATAGGGGAAGACGGAGAGCAATAATAAAAAATTCAAGGTGAAGGTGACAGAATACAAGTACGAGGTTCAAAGAGATTAAAGAATTCGAAAAGAGAGTTGTCAGGACAGTTGTGGATTAAAATCCTATTTTTGGTAATTTTCTATTTACATGCTTGTATCAGTACAGTTATGTAACCGATACGATGTATCAGACATGTCTAGGGGTAAGTATATCCGTCTACTACCATATATCTCATTTCACGTAAAGTAGTCATGCGAAGAGCGAACCAAGCGCACTAAGGTTAGCTAGACCTTAATACACCGATTCTGATTAGGCAATTGTATCATTGTGTGCACCCAATAATACATATGCCATGAGCAAGCACGATAAAAGAATAAGCTTGCAAAAACTAGGCTATAATAGCAGCATAAATCAAAGTAGTACAGAAATATAAGTACGCTAGATTATGATGAGAGAAGTTACAAAATAATCCCAGTTCTCAAAGAAGATAAGACTCTTATAATCTCTACAGTGGTCATACTAAATCCTTGTCTAAGTCGATAGTCGACCAAATAGGGGTATGGGCTTCTAAGCTCTACAGTCTGATGAAACATTATCTTCTTATGCTAGCACACAGTTAATGTCATTCAGCTACACTTCAATAATAGGGCAAAAGACTATATGATACTAGGTTGTGAGGTATACTACCCAACTTATAACAATAAACTAATATTGTAATTGCCTTAAGGATACCGTAGAAACTCCTGTTAAGGTCTACGGGAAGGGGGTCTTGGTACTTATTAGGGTATCCTCTTTCATTACGTAGGTCATGGTCGTCCTAAGTCTTAGTCTTAGTGCAAGTGTCAATAGTAAAAATGGAACAGTTACTGGCCTCAAGGGAAAGGGGATATAACTCGCATCGAGGTGGGGGTACATATTACGCAATTTAAAACTAAGAGATAAGCACCAGGTCTCAATCTACAAGAATAGCTTAAACCATCAAGTTCTAACTACTAAGCACAAAATTTTAAAATTTAACATTAACAACTAGAATCCCAACAACTATATGTCCTTAACACAGAATAAATCACCTGGCCTACAATCAGAAGTGTCAGATGGCACGAGTTGAAAGATGAAGGGTAGAAGAACAAAATTTAGTCGTCGCGCAATTAGCGAACGCTAAGGTCGCAGAGGAACAATATATAAAATTAAAATAGAGGGCTCTAGATAGCATCATGGTTTTCTAAGGAGGAGTGGTATGCTAGTTGTTATGTTCGAGGTATGATCAAGAGAAATGTTATATTCATTGCTCTTGGCTTCCTAAGGTACTGTCTGCTACTAATAAGACAATGATCTAAGTTTATAGTTCTCCAATACTATCTAACTATGAAGGTTAGGTTCAGTCCTAATATTCAATTTTGGTTTTCTATTGGTTCCTCAATACTAGGGTCAAACATTATGGTAAAACTTCTAACTAACTCTAGTAGCGTCTATACTACTCTCAAGTCTTCATAATACATCAAGGGGTAATGGTAAACCAATCTATAGATAAGAAATTCTAGGGTTCACTAGATATTCTAAACTTAGTGGTGTGTCTATATTCTCGTTGTATTCTTAATAGGTGTGCTACCATAATTATTATCCTAATAACAAGGGTTCCTATATTCTAGCAGAAGGCTATACTCAAAGAACTATTAGGGAAGTACAGGAATCAAGCAGGATGCAATTATTCAGATAGAATGGATTGGAAGGAGAGCGAATCATAGTCAATTGTGGATGAGATCCTATACTCTATTCCTAGGTGCAGGCTTGTTCGGTACAATAACGTAACCGAGACAATATGCTCTCGACCTGCATGGGCCACTACAAAAATATGTCACGCCCCAGTCCCAAAATACGTAGGATTAGGAACACGTAAGCATGCCAGTCGTATGTATATGGCAACTCCAATATATGGAAACCAAAATCCATACGTACGTTGTAATATAAATATCAATCCACAAGTGGTATAAACATATATCACAAGTCAAAGGGTATAATCTAAATCTCATCCACGAAAATTAAATATAAATAAATAACCAATATCTATGAAACTATATCTCAATACAAAGTATCTAAAGATGATAGTTGGATGGAAACAAATCTACTACCAACTCGAATAGAAAAGTACAACACAATAAACACAATATAAGAATACCAGCTAACAATCACGGGCTCGAAGAGAAGACATCCTCGAAACATATGTAACCATCCGAATCTGTGCTCCTGCAAATACTCATGAACAAATACACCTAGAAGGGGACCAGGTCCTAAGAGGGACGTAATAAGATACAGAAAAGCAAGCCAATTTGAATACAGTAAACATGCATAATAGGTAGAAAATATGTAAGTATGTTGTATAAGACAATCTATATGAATGCAAATGAGGACAACTTTTTGACGTATGGGCAAGGGTAGGCTACTCGATCTAAGCCTCACAACTCACACACCCGCCAGTGGACATCAGAAATTGTCATACCTCGGGGGTAGTGAGCAGCGCGAATCTACAGAAATCGACATACCTCGGGGGTAGCGACCAGTGCGACACACGCCCGTAGTGCGAACTATATACTACGGTTTACCAGAGTGGTTAAAAGCCCATACGCCTAATGATTGTCCTCTCATGATACTAGGTGTCAAGTGTGTGTCAACATATCTAATATATATAGTAATGACTGAACGAACTACACATACAATGAATATAACTGAACGAGACTACACAGGCAATGAATAGACAGAAATATAAATAGCATGCAAAGTACTGTAAACAATTTGGCAAGGTATCTTGCCTGGTAAGAAATCTGCAAGGTGTACTGTCCAGAAGTCAAGCACACAGGATCAGAAGCTATGGCCTCAGAACAAATATCTTCGGATGCTGAAATAGATGTCACCAACGTTCCCAGAATAAGCAAAATAGCTAAAAAGTACTTCTCTTTCGTCCAATTTGGACACATGGGCAAAACGATAATTTCGAGTAAAAGTGGGGTCCACGTGTGGCCCACTTTGCACCAAAAAATGTGCCAAGAGTAACAGTCTCTAAATGGGACTAATTATAGGTCAAACAAACTTTAGATATTAATACGAACCCAACGGTATGTCCAAATATGGATTCCGATGGGCCGAACACAATTTCGTCCAAAAAGTCAACCGTGTGGCCCGCCAATTGGCAATTTGGTCAACTATCTCAGAATTGCGTGAAAATTGGGTCACAGGACCAGCGCGTTACCACGAGTCCAGTGGCACAAGTTTTGTCGCAATCTGACGAGCGTGCACAAAATGTGCACGACTTTCACAAAAGTTACGATACGAGGTTTGTCCGTGGATACGGGCTGATTCAGGCGCGCACACGCGTCCGAATCAGTTTCTGCGAACTCTCACTTGTCCGGTTATGCTGCGCGCACTATTTGGTACACTTGGTACACGGTGGGGCGGTCCCGTTTGGCGGGACACGCTCCGTTTCATAACTTTTGGAAATTTAGAAAAGTGTGTTCGCGGTGTTTTTCAACGAATTTAATTCTGTCCACAGCTGTTAATAATCTAGGATTATTTAACATAAATTAAATTAGGTCAAGTGGTCTACGCATAACAAAAAGAATCAATGAATTCAGATATTTGTGGTGGAAGATACGAACTCGGAAACATGGGTGATCCGCAGTTTTCTGCGATCCCAGAATTCGGTCTATTTCCGTAAACTTTGGCGCTATTTTCGCCTATGGTTACGCATTGTTCGAGGTCTGCTATCACACAGATATGGAAGAGGGTTAAGGGGTGAGCATACCGGTGAAGACGGGGTGGCGTTTGGTTGAGTGAGGCGACAGAAAACAACTCTGGAACACAGGTACCTCACTGCGAAAATCTGCAGTGCGCGGGGTGCGCGGGATCGCGGTCGTCGGGATTGGTTTGGACGACTTGGCGGGGTTCTCCGGCTGCGGTGGCGGCACTCCTTAAGTCTAGATGGGAAGAGGAAGATTTTAGGGTTAGGGTTTGAGTTTGATGGTTTATATGGATATATATATATATAAAAGGGATTAGTCGGGGGGTGCTGCATTCCGCGCGCGGGGGGGGGGGGGGGGGGGGGGTCCTTAGGAAGCTGCTGCTTCTTTTCCTAATTCTAAGGTGTGGATCGATAGGAATGGGTAGGTAGGAAATTGTTTTGTTTGTTTTTTGTTTTTCTTTTTTCTTTTCTTTTCCTTTTATATATATATATATATATATATATATATATATATATATATATATATATATATATATATATATATATATACGTATATATTCATAGAAAAAATTCTAGATATTAATGCACACTATTAAGCTAGCAACTGCTCAAGGGGTCTCCTACATGAAATAAATTTTGAAAAATTTCTAATGGCCCCATAAATCCTCTAAGTGCACCAACACCTAAAATAAAAATTAATAAAAATCTATTTCTCCTAATTAGCCACTAATTACTATAATTAAATTAATAATTAATAAAAAAAGGTAATTACGGTTTTTAGGATTAGGGGTTTTACAAAACTCATGCCAATAAATGAGATAAATAGGGTTGGAATTACTACTAGTTATAAAGAAAAAAGAATAACTTTTGAATTTATAACAAATATAATTATTAAGATTCTCAATGAAGTTATACTTAAAGAGAATCAAATAAACTTCTTAAAAGAAAAAATTGCTCAAGTTAATATAACTCAGCAATTAAAAAAGTTAAAAATCCAACAGAAAATAAAATAAATCGAAGAAGACTTCACGTCTGGAAATAACTTCTCCTTGAAAAGCTCCTTGAAAGCCTCCCAAGTAAGTCCTCAAATAGTAAGTCTCGGCTCCGAACGATACCAAGTCAACGCGATATCGAACATCTGGCTGTCGGCGGCCTCGATCTGCAGACTCACCAGAATCTGCGCCAAGCGCAAGTTCCTCTTTATGTCCTCCAGCCAGTCGTTGGTGTAAAGTATCCCCTCAATGCCCTTGAAATCCCGAGCCATCATCCTCTTGAAGTCCACTATAGTGCCTGGCCTTTGTTGCTGCTGCTGCTGGCCAGGATGCTGCTGTCAGGCTCTCTCCACGGCCTGAAGAGCCACTTGATGAGCATTCTCCATGCTCTCCCTCATCAGCTCAGTCTGCGCTTGGTGCGCCTCTGCCTATACCCTCTATGCCTCATCCTAAACTCACTAAGCCTCTGCCGATGTCCTGTGAGCATCTACCATGCCCTGGATCAATGCGAACATCTGTGCTCTGTCAATGGGTACACCTCTTGGAAACAGAATCGGTAGTGGTGGAAGGTGCTCCATAACAGCCGGGACAACCCCCTAGACAGGTGGGATAGGAGGACCCCAAAAAACTGTGAAAATCCCCACATGAATAGGTAAAGTGGGAGGAGCAACTCCAGCTGTCTGGGTGTCAGGTCGAGAGGTGGCAGACCTCTCGGAAGCTGTTGGTCCCAATCTTAGCAACCTAGTCTTCGGTGGCATCCTGAAGACAGACCGAAAAAAATTATTTAAGGCAATAGATACGATATTATCAAAAAAAGACAATAGAATTTAAAGGAAGAAATTATTCAGAATAGAAATATAAAATTAGAAATTTCCTAGTTGTGATTGAGCATACTCTCATTTATACCATATCTCATGCTCGTAATAGCACTCTAAGTCTGAGCACTACCACGATACTGCACTAGTTGTGACCTAATATTACTCTTAGACCAGACCTGTATGGGCTACCACTAAAACGTGTCATGACCCGCACCCAAAATTTGGATATGAGACGTGGGTACGTCCAGCCTACGCACAGTATCGGCAGTAGAACACTGTCTAGGTCTTAATACTATGAATCACAACTCATAATATAACCTGTCTATGATCTCAACTTTATAAGGAAGACAATGAATAATGCATGATCATTAATTCATAAGATACTCAATCATAATAACTATAAGAAAGCAAATTGTACGATAAGATGTAAAATATAAGGAAATTCTTACATAAGTCTAGAACACAACCCAAATACAATAATAATCTAGAGTCTAGCTATCCCAATATAAATAGTCACAAAATAATATAATCCAAATCTCAAGTTTAGAATAATTTAATACATAGGTAACTAGACCAAGAAGCTGTCTAAACGACTGCGGATGGTGTCTCCTCTAAGGAGAGTGACTCCTCTGGAATCTCCGGAATGTAGTCTCCCTCTACTCCTGGACCGTAGTGAGTAGGACAAAAATCCTCAAGATCCTCTGAAAATGTTATCCAGTCAAGATTGGAGCGAAGCACAGACACTAAACATCAGTTTCAATTATATTGACAAAAACTATGAAACGGTGCAAGAAAATATATGATGAAGAAATACAAGAAAATAAGGAATACTAGACAAGACATGTAATCAACATATAGAACTAACTAGCAATGAACATATATATGTGAATGCTAGAAATGAATGTACTGAGATAAAAGAATAGAAATTTTAGCTATGTGTTATAAAATATTAGTTTCTATGTGATCGGCTTGGGACTAGATCAGGCTTGTTATATATGATTGGCTATGATACATGTGAGGTCAGGCTAACCATCTGGTTATCTATGATGTGAGCAATAGTCAGGCTAATTATATATAACAGGCTATGAGTCATATAAATGGTCAGGCTACACCCTACGTGATATGTGGGGTGAGCTATGATGCATGTAAAGTGGGGTAGGATCATATAATCTTGCTAATATTTTTCCGTCCTCAGCTAGTACGATAGATTCCAATCACGACTCCTTATGACAGGTATCTATGATACTAGCCCATGTATCCACAGTGTCAGAATCAAGTATACAATACAACTAGAATCATAGTAAAAATTAACATAATAAAAACTGTCAGAGAATATACTCGCCTGATATTCGAAGTTAGAAACAACCAGTAGTGCTCACACCGGGGCCAAGAGTCCTAAAGATGGAATATAAGTGTTAAAGAGTGAAGTGGAGAGATAAACATGATTATTGAGCTAAAGTGATGTTCCTAGGCCAATTCTAGGTCCAAACTAGGGTATACTAGTTAATACTAGGTTAACTAGGTCAATTAATTAAATACCTTCCTAAACTAGGTTGTAGTGGTCTATGCTAGCTAGCACTAAGGTATTTCAGGTTATACTAGACTTAAGTAATCATTGGTTATACATATTAATTTACTCTAACCTATACTAGTTATTACCTTAACTATATTTATACTTACCTTGGTATATACTGGTACTTACTAATCTGCCCTTAATAATCCTAACAAACATTCAACATAACTGATACTTTCTGGTATCAGTTTATACTGATACATTAAAGTTTCTCACCCCCAAAACTGATAACTTAACTAATCAACCATCCTAATACTCGCTAATGCTAACTGTCTTCAAACCCCAACTCCTTATTCAGGTACATACACCAATTTAGACACCAAACTGAGCACATTTGCATCAATTGAACATACCTACACTAATCAGACACAGGTTCACCCACTTGTACCTATGGTACCTCGTGTACACAAGTACACAGACTTACTGATACAGTCAGGCTTGCCCCTTCATGCCTGATACTGCCAAAACATATTACCTTATGTAACACTTAGTTGCTACTAGCCAATCCTTCATTAACTAGTACTTCATATTGGCCATCTCACACAACCATTATTACTTAATTCAAGATTTGAATCATTGAATAAAGCACTTATCCAGATACTTGTACTCCTCAAAGCAGCACCCACTAGTGTGTTTGCCTGCACATAGGCATTACACAGACCAACTAAGAACCCCCTGATACTATAGTCTCTGATCTGCTCTAATACTCCAATACTCCCAAAATATCACCTAAACTAATGTTTACCTGGGTCACTCAGTACACAGTTGTGTAGGTCATGCACTACCTGCATATGCCAAGTCTTAGTGCACATCCCCTCAGTTCAGTTGGACTGAAATAAACACCCCTCACATTAGATCACTGCTTCCCAGATTGCACTAAATTTATATGTTAACATGGTCCAACTGCTATTTATCTATAACCCATAGCCTTTCATTAATGCAAGTATACCAAGATACACTCTCTTTGTTGCTCTCCTAACTTTATTTGGATGCTCATCTCCAAACCTTCTAAACATCATATACCCTGGTTTCACTTAAACCACAAGCCTTTGGTACTTCTGGCCACTCGAGTATTTCCCCCTTCACTTGTAGACCTGTGCAATTGTGTATAGGTTGCACTCTACACTGCCACTCCTACACTCAAGTCAAGTATCATCCCCACTGAACACACTGCCACTGATCCCTCCTATAACAGGTCTCTAATATCACCCAATAGTCTCAGTGATGCATACCTGAACCACATTACACCCAAACATTGAAGAACAAAATCTGATGACCACCCTTGTCTTATTTATGTAGAGATACACACAAAACACAGAATATTAAGTAATCAGACACCCAATTTATACTCGTTCAAATGCCAAACACAACACTAATCTGTTTGTTGCACAAATACAGTCTATCCAGGAACCCTTACCCGATACTCTCGACACTCTCTAGAGTACCACACACACACTAGAACACACATTTATACATATACCTTAAATAATATATATACATTCATGTATATACATATATACGTATCCAATAATATATGAATTCAGCATTCTAAATAAGTATACCCCCTATTGGTCATTTCAACAAGTACCTAGTATGCACAAGCAATATCCTCATGGTACATACATGCCAAGACCCTTAATAACTTATTAATCATACTAATACATGTGAAATATATACCAAATATAAATATATATTTCTAGTATAATTAGTTACAAAGAACATTGGAGAACAAATACATCCTTAGAACACAAAATCCTAAATTACATATGACACCATGAAGAAATTATCATAAAAACTAATAGAGACTCATGCTCTCCCCTAATAGCTATTCCTACACCATAGGTGGGCTCCTAATGGCCAAATAAAATAATAAAAATATAATTTAAAGGAGAGATTTCAGATTTTTACCTATTGGAAGATGGATTCCCAATGCAACTTCTTCTTCTCCAAGGCTCCTTGTGACCAAAGCTTCTAGGTCTCTTTAGATGAGGGAAAAATGAGAGATTTGAGGTTTACAATTCTGAAATTTATGGAGGGAAGAAAACGATTTTGGGGAGCTATTTCTAGGATCTCTTCATGGGATATGAATGGCTTTAAGGGAGGCTCCCTCTCAACTTATAGGGCCGGCAACACCTAGGGTTTAGGGTGGCTATGTATAAGGTCCTCAATACCCCTATGGTTAGTCATGAAGAGTTATTTAATTAATAATATTTTATTTCTAAGTAAGGGGCCTAACTAGATTCTAATTAAAAGAATAGGGGTTATTCTAGTGGGTTTAATGTCTAGCCTAATGTAAGGTCTATGGTCACATCAAGTCTAGTCCACTAACCCATGTCATTAATGAATATAATATAATATATTATATATCATGCAACTATTAACACAATATATATAAATATTATAAATGACAATAAAGTCCCTACTCTAGAAATGTGGTAGTGACATCTGTATCGCTAAGAGACAGGCGTCCTTCACCTTATTCTCAACATCGACAAAATTTATGATGAACATCATCCATTCTTTAAACTGAGAGTCGCCCATCTAGAGTCTGACTGTGGAAAGAAGATTTCTCCGACAGGTGTCCATCAGTGTGGACTCAGGGTTACCAGGGGGTAACTTTAGTGTTGCTTGCCTGTATCACTCAATGTTCTCCTGTACATACTCTTTCTCTCATTGCGTGATATCCATTAAAGAGGACATCATCATTTCATTTCCCCTGTTGTAGAATCGAGCGAGAAAAAGACCTTTGAGATCGTCGAACGATGAATACAGTTGTCTTGGAGGCTGCAGAACCAATTGAAGGCTATCCAGATAATTCCCAGACAAATAGCTTGGTTAAGAAGGCATCATTGCGAGGTAGATGCCCCGTTACCATCTCGAAGTAACTCGTAAACTAACAGAGAGATTTTTTTCCATCAAACAGAGTCAAATTGAAGGGCTTGTACTTGGGCGGGTACGTTACATCTCTCCACTTGAGAGGATACGGTTGTCGAATCCCAAGCTCGCATAATGAGTCTCGATTGCCCATTGGGTCTAGGCGGTTCTAGAGTTTTCGTACCTCCCGTATTACTTTTTAAGCTTCATCAACTACGGAAGGAGCGAATGATCCGGGTAGGGGATGATTGCCGTCCACGGGTGGAGCAGTTGCATTTGAATTCCCGTTTGTCCCAGTGTCCAGGCTTGTTTGACCAGAGGCCCTTGCGAGTTGGGAGACTATATTCGCCTTGATCTCCAGTATTGTCTTAGTCAAGGCCTACATTGACGCACTCAGGGTCTGCATCATGTCATCGAGAATTTTGATGCGCTATCGATCGTTGGAGTCGTCGTGATCATCCCCTGTCATGTATGTTGTTCTTACTTGGGGAAAAATAGATGGGACGGTGGATGTCACACTTTCTGCCTCAGACTCTTGCTGTAAATAGTCATCCGAAAAAGTTGGTAGTGCCTCATCCTTTTCTGACTCAAGGAACAATGCCCCCAGCGTAGGAAGCTGCGTCCTCTTGACGAGGGTGGCTACCCCCAGGGATCTCCACCTCTGTTTCTTGGGAATCACCATCTTCTCGGAACATCGGATTCTCATAGAGGTCTGGGGGATTTTAACCCCCATATTACGTCGCCACCAGGGGTCCTGAGGAAGAACTACCCCCAGTGGCTGACAGCTTCTTCTTTGAGTGGGTGTCCAGAAAAATACCTTTCGCGGGTTCACCTGTCTGTCCTCCTTGGACCCATCTTCTTGAATCGCTGGCCAAGAGGGATGGACTGGAGGTGCTGGACTTCTGACTTCTCCTTACAGAGGGGGCCTTTCGAGCATAATAACATGAGGTGAAGGGCAGCTTCTTTTCCTTTGGTGCTTGCACCTGTTCTTCGGGTTATAGTCTGGGGCACCTTTGGCTGCAGCTGCTGGAACGCCGACGGCCTGTTTGTGGGTACTGCTACTTTTTTACAGTAGAAATTAATGATAATGCTGGTACAGTGATGCCCTAGGGAGGATATTTCATATGCCGTAGTTGATTACTTCGCTTTGCGCTTGTTATTGATCACGTTGCGCAAATAAAGCGAGGGTTGATTCACCTTTGCACCCTTCTTATGGGTCCAAATAGACTGAGCACATGGGCGTGTAGGTGTTTATTTTGCTTCCTGACCTGTGGTTCGTACAAGAACTTGCCCAAAGTTGCTAACGAAAGACTTTTTAGATTAACACTGTCCGACTGCCACTGTGGGCTGGACGCATGGGTCGGTTCTGTACAACTTTCCGCCAGGGGCACGTATTAGAGTTAGCGGTGCCTGCTGACGGTCGATCGAATGAGCAATTACCTGAACTTGGCGAGCTCGCATTGCCCTAGACTTCTTCATCGTAACATGCACTGGTGCGTAGTATGAAGAGTCCAAGTTCACATCTTTCCCTTTCTTAGCAAGGCGCATGGAGTCAGCGCTGCGTGAGATTCGATCGAAGACGAAACTTCTGCTACTGTGATGGCTGCATGTGGCCATTTGCCTACGGTTGTCGACCAGTGCCGCATAGTTTTTCTTATGTGGCTTCTGTTGTGGCCGCATAGAACATGCCTCAGCACACGAACTTCTGGCATCGTAGTATTTTCTTTTGCCGGAGTTCGGGAGCTGAGCACCTTTCTTCACAGCCCCAACTACCGCATGGACAGGGTCAGCCTGGATGGACGCATGATGTGCGTCTTCAGCAATAGGAAGAAAAGTGGGGAGCGCATGCTCCATAACTGGGTGAGATGCAGCGGCCTTTGCTGCCCATGTCTTGCGGGTCTTCTTAGACTTTGCTAGCCTTGGAGAAGGACTCGTGCTGTCTCCAGAGAGCATTTTCTCGAACGCTTGTTGGTCGAAGCGCACTGTAAACCCCCTAAAAATTTTAGGTAGATTTGGTATGGTAAAATTTTTGGTTTAGTTTCAGGTTGTCTAAGGATTAAAATTTAAGGTTATGTAGACTGGTTCTTTAATTTAAATCCTATATGCACCTTACCGTTGATTCAATAATTGGAGCACAACAATAGCCTTTACTTTCCAACAAATTCTGCACTCTTGACCTGACAAGCCAACCTAGGCACTGGACATTTTTGTCACTCACAAATATACTCCCTTGTGCTCTATTTTAATTGCATAACTTTTCAATCACAAAAGTTAATTTTTTAATCCTATACCTTGTACCTATATCGTTGCTATCAATTTGGGGACACAAACTCAACCCGTTTTGCCTAACCAATTAACGGGCCCAAGACTAACACTAAGCCTGCACCGTCAAAGATATTTGTGTCACTCCTAATTGAGATCTTATATATTCCTATTTTATTTAAGAGCACCTATGACGAAATATTTAATTAAATTAGGGAAACCGACTTAACCTAAGCCCAACTTAACCCTCACACCCATTCATGAGGCTCATACAAAACACCCAACACCCTCCCATCCTATAAAACACCAAACACCAATTTCTCACATCAAATTTTTACTCTTTTTCCTTCATGTGTAAAAATCCAAATGTTAAGGGACTCAAATGCAAATAGGTTGCTAGGTGTCATACTCCTAATGGTGCAAATCAAATAGAGAAATACCCCCTTCCTCATGACTGGTCACCTCTATCTCTCACCCTTGCATTCCCTCATATGAAATCCTAGCCCTTGATTTAAATTCTCCCCTATCACAACCACACATTCCCTCTATATTAACACACATATACACCCATCCCCATGTATTCGACCATAATCCCAAGAAAATCCTATTTTTTATACCATACTCTCTCTCTCCCCCTCTGTCACTTCAGCCGAATCCCTCTCTCTTCTCTTTCTTCTTCTTCTTCTTCTTCATTATTATTCTTCTTCTTCATTATTTTTCTTCTTTTTCTCCTCTACATTCTTCTTCTTCATCTCTACTTCTTCTTCACACCCGCAGCTAATACCACCCCCCGCCAGACCACCTTCATCACACCACCGCCACTGCCACCATCACCGTCACTGAACACCACCAATAACACCATTATCACCTCTACCACGACTACACCACCACCTCCACCATGAGCCAGCTACCAACACCACTACCAACGGCTACCAACGGCTACCAACGCCACCCCGACCACACCAGCTACCAACACCACCACCAATACCACCCCCTTCAGCCGCCTCCACTATGACTACACCACCGTCCGCTGCTACAAATACCACCACCTCCACCACGAAATCACCACCGTAGCCACCTGCACTACCACCCCCACCATGAACACTGCCACCAACAACCACCTTCACCACCGTAACCACTTACACCACCACCTTCACGACAAACACCTCCACCACGAGCACAACCACCACCACCACAGGCAACACCACCCCCACTGAGCATCACCGCTGAGCACCACCACCATCACCACCGTCGAGCACCACCTCTACCACCACTGTCAACATGAGCACCACCACCACGGTCAACACCGCCAGTGACAGAAGCCGCAGCACCACCGCTGCCACCATCCGCAGCCACCCTTGGTAACTTCTTCACTTCCTTCATTTGTGTTATAAACCCCCTTGTTAATAACTAAACCCATTTATATATATGTAGTTAGGAATAGATGTTAATGCATAATAGAGTGTGGCTTGTGCATGATTAATGTATATTTAGAATATGTTTAGTTATTGAGGACTTGGTAATTTAGGAATGAGTTTATATAAAGAGTATGTGTTGTTTACATGTTTGAGAGGGAACCCAAATTAACCTAATAATAATACACCTATGTTAGGTTTACATGTGTAATATTACTGAGGATGAGTATGTGAACAATATGCATATTTAGGGATGACTACTAAATTGGGTTTATGCACTTATGTCTATGATTACAGGGATCGTATGGTCGAGGATGAACATTATATTTAGATGACCAAAATCACACTTGATGAATATTAGTGTTTGATGATATTATTTGAGGACGTTATGCGATTGGGTGAATTCATATTTAATGCAATATTTCCCTAGTCAACTTGGGTCAACCCACTAGTTAGTACCTTAGACATGAGTTATGTAACCAAGACAAAACCTATGCTAGTTCATGATGTCATCTCTTATTTTAGATAGTTTCAAGCTAGATTATTAATTATTTTATATATATTCTCTAGGTACTTTAGGATCCTCGGACTTGGACGTTATACCGGAGCCCCGCCTTCAGCATCCTGATCCAGGAAAGTGTACCTTACCATTCTGTAACTCAATTCCAGTTTTACTATTTATTTCATATATACATTGTGTGCGGGTTGGATCAAAATTGTTACTTAGTGTACGGTTCATACCTGGGTGCAGACGTTCATCAATAACGTCTAGTATTGATTGTTAGATGGTTCTAGATACCTTAATATACCTACTTGGTTATATCGGAATTCTAGGACACATTCAGATACTGTCGTCGTACCAGACTTCATGTATCCTGATAGTGTCAGCATGACTAGAACCTGTGATGACTATAGGAACATGATTGTTGCTCGTTACTTCAGTATGAAGAGACTGTTTAGATAGAGGTTCAGGCTCAGCGAGCTGGGGATGCGTCACGTTGACCGCATTGGGAGGAAAAGACAGTTACTAGATGCTTGGGTTACTTCACATGCACTATATATATATATATCCTTATTTACGTCGAGATCCAGTAACCGGAGTTATACTACTTACTGTGTGACTCTGTGCTCGTAGCTACGGCTACGCACCGTGTGTCTCTGTGCCTCAAAGCTACGAATTTATATTTGGAAAGCCCACGTGTAGAACGTTGTCTTCAAGTTGTGTCTCACTTAGGTGGTTATTCTAGATTATACCGGCATATCACATGTTTCCATTATGTTTTACTTTGGTATGCTATTTTTGTACCTTGTTACGTCCCTCTGAGGACCTGGTTCCCTACCAGATTGTAGGATCGATTGCTAACGGGAGGCTAGAGCTGCTGATGAGTATTATACCAGTATGCAGGTATTATTAGTCGATATTTGTATCACTTCTTCATTATTCTTTAATTATGATCTTTTGCTTATTTTTTACTAGTATAGCCCAGTATTTGTAGACTCATATTATTTTCTTCGAGTCTATTCAGACATGTGTAGTGTGGGGTGCACACCATGATACATGTTGTCCCTTCTTTATTACATATCCTTGTAGATTGAGACATAGACATGTGTGCCGTGTTATCTAGATAGTGACCCTCATTTATAGCTTATACGTATTATAGTCAGACTGGAGTCCGCTTGGTACGTAACTGGCCATTGCTACGTGGCCTAGTCCCATGTATTCTGGACTGGACGTGACATTATTTTAGTGGTGGCCCATGCAGGTCCGAGCATATCATTTCGGTTACGTTACTGTACCGAACGAGCCTGCAATTTAGGATTATTGTTGAATAAAATCTCAATCCATAACCGTTTTTAAAACTCCCCTTGTAATTAATTATCGCCCTTGGACTTCAAAATTGTATTCGTTCCTTTTCCATCAATATCGTTATCATTGTTTCTCATCTCCCTTTATTTTGAAGAGATGAATACTTGTGCTTCGTGGTTTCCTCCAGAAGAAGATCGTAGTCCAGATGAAAGAAGGTATGATTAATGTAATATTTTGTGAGAAGATTGTCACCCTTAGTAGGATAGGTTGATAGGTTCTTTTTAAATTCTAGAACTAGTGTAGATTATTAGGAAGAGAAGCCGAAAGATGGTTATCGGTTCAAGGACACCTAGTAGTGTGTTCCTAGAACTGATAAAATCCTACCCTTAGTTAAGATAGCAGTGGTTTGGGAAGTACTAGAAGCTAGAAATATTGTTGATCCTAATCCTCTAGAATGATTTATGGAAATGAATAGCTAGATGCTGGGAATTAGTTGTAGCCCATGATAGCGATATCTGGAACAGTATTATGAACTTGAGAAGATGATTATCTGATACCAGAAATTCTAGCATGTGCTTGGGTGATACTATTATTATAATTACACTATGGTGACTCAGAGTAATAAATAATATAAAGAAGAAAAATTGAGGAATACAATTTTAGGTAGAATAAGCTGTGATTTGATATGGTATACAGAGGATTTACTTAACGAAATAGTGGATTATATTGTATACCTTGGAAATTTTGAGCCCAATAGTAGGTATGAACTATTACAAGGATAACACTGGTTGTGACAGTTTAATTAGAGAATTATACCTGGAGGATATGAAAAAATTAATACCGAAAGAATTATTTTTAAGGCAAAGGAACGATAAATATATCGATAAAAGAATTTGGGAATATCATATTAGAGAACAAAACAAAAAATAGATTATGGATAAAGAAATGTTACCATTGAAACTGAGGTATGAAATGGAACATGAATGAGAACAAAACTCGAGGAGTAAGTTTGAGGAGAAGAGTATTTATACATTAAGGGAGAGAAAACACAAAAATAAATTTTTAAGGAGGATTAGTGTTTGTAAATAGAAATAAAGAATTTATTATGAGGTTAAGTCTAGACTATGACATTGTCCCAGGCATGGATTGGTTGAGCCAATACCATGCGATGCTAGATTGCCGACGTAGATGTGTTATATTTAGACCACCAGATCACCCTGAGTTTGAGTTTCTTCGGAGAGCCCGAGAGTATGGTGTCCAACCTACCTTAGCGGCACACATTATAGAAGGTGAACCGGTGTACCCCTATATTATATCAGAGTTTGAGGATGTGTTTCCCGAGGATCTTCCAGGCATACCACCTGACAGAGAGATAGAGTTTACTATAGAGTCGACTCCTGGAGCCGAGCCAGTTACTTCCCCCGTCTACAGACTTGCACCAAAAGAGTTGGTTGAGTTGAAGGTCCAAGTAGATGATTTCTTAGACAAGGGTTTCATTCAGACTAGTATTTCTCCATGGGGAGCACTCATCTTATTTGTGCCGAAGAAGGATGGGATGGTACATTTGTGCATCGATTACAGGGCGCTAAATATTGTAACGATAAAGAATAAGTACCCTCTGTCGCGCATCGATAATTTATTTGATCAGCTGAGTGGTGTATGTGTATTCTCGAAGATCGATCTCAGATCCGGCTATCATCAGATCAATATGAGAAAGGAGGACATTTCGAAGACAGCTTTTTGGATGAAGTACGGGCACTATGAGTTTCTAGTCATGCCGTTTGGTTTAACCAACGCGCCAGCTCTATTTATGAGCCTGATGAACAAGGTTTTCCACCAGTACTTGGATAAGTTCATGGTGGTATTTATCGACGACATCTTGGTATATTCCAAGAGCTAGGAGGAGCACGACGAGCATCTCAGGATCGTGTTGGAGACGCTGAGGCAGGAGAGGCTGTATGCCAAGCTCAGCAAGTACGAGTTCTGCTTGGATAGGGTACCATTCCTTGGTCACATAATCACTGGAGATGGACTATTAGTTGACCCAGAGAAGATCATCGCAGTGGAGACGTGGCCTACACCTGCATCAGTTATGGAGGTTAGGAGTTTTTTCGGACTTGTCGGATATTATCAGAGGTTTATGGAAAACTTCTCGAGGACCGCTGCGCCTATGACGCGATTGACACGTAAATGCGATGAGTTTATCTAGAATAAAAAGTTTCAGACAAATTTCGATGAGCTGAAGAAGCGTATGACGACGGCACCAATCTTGACACTTTCTTCTAGATCTAGAGAATTTGTGGTGTATAGCGATGTGTCTGGGAGCAGTCTAGGATGTAAACTTTTTTAGCACGACAAGGTGATAAATTACGCATCGAGACAGCTGAGGGTTCATGAGAAGAGGTAGCTGCGGTGATTTTTGCACTAAAGCTATGGCGGCACTACCTTTATAGAGAGCGGGTTGAGATTTACGCAGATCACAAAAGTCTGAAGTATGTCTACACTCAGAAGGAGCTCTACTTGAGATAGAGGTATTGGCTAGAGTTAATAAAAGACTATGATATTGAGTTACAGTACCACCTGGGCAAGGCGAATGTTGTAGCAGATACCTTAAGCAGGAAGCCCATGACATAATTTTTGATGACTCAGCGATATTTGTTAGATAATCTTCAGAAGCTCGGGATAGAGGTTGTATTACCAGGCATGGATGGACGGTTAGCTAGTCTAGAGGTTCAGTCTATATTGGTTGAGAGGATCAAGGCAGCCTTGCCTACCGATGCAAGATTTTGGCGACTGCGAGATAGGACAGAGGCCGGTATGCTGACAGGACTCTGGATTCATGAAGACGGAACATTGAGGTATGGAGATCGCCTATATGTTTCGAGTGGCGAGCTACGCCAGGAGTTGATGACCGAGGCCTATAGCTCGATTTATTTTATTCATCCCAGGGGTACGAAGATATACCGAGATTTGAGACAACACTACTGGTGGCATGGGATGAAGAGGGAGATTACGAGATTCGTGGCGAGATATTTGGTCTGTCAGCAAGTCAAGGCCGAACATCAGAGGACTGCAGGACTATTGCAACCACTTCCCATTCCTGAGTAAAAGTGGAAGCATATTACCATGGACTTCATCATAGGATTTCCGAGGACCTCTAGCGGAAAGGATGCAGTCTGGGTTATCGTGGACCAACTCACCAAGTTGGCGCATTTCTTGCCCTTCAGAGTTGGGAAGTCCACGGAGATATTGGCTGACATGTACATGAGGCAGATAGTACGACTACATGGAGTGCCTGTCAGCATTGTATCGGATCGTGATTCTAGATTCACGTCACATTTTTGGCAAAATATACAGGAGAGTCTAGGAACTCGCCTCAAGTTCAGCACAACATATCATCCACAGACTGATGGCCAGTCAGAGTGCATGATTCAGATACTAGAGGATATATTAAGAGCGTGAATGATCGACTTTGGAGGATCTTGGGAGGACCATCTACACTTGGTAGAATTCTCCTACAATAATAGCTACCAACCAAGCATACAGATGATACCTTATGAGGCACTGTAAGGCAGGAAGTACAGGTCGCCGGTATGTTGGAGTGACATAGAAGAGCGTCAGATACTTGGTCCAGAATTGGTAACATAGACAGTGGAGAAAGTAAAGCAGATTCAGGGCCACCTGTGCACAGCACAGGAAAAGCTGAAGCATTAGGTAGATGCGTACCATAGACCTTTAGAATTCGAGGAAGGTGACCATGTGTTTTTGAAGATATCGCCTACTCATGGTACCATCAGATTTGGGGACAGAGGCAAGCTGATTCTGAGGTACATCGGACATTTTGACATCTTGGAGTGTGTTGGCGAAGTAGCTTATCATCTTGTATTGCCTCCATCATTAGAAGGCATGCACGATGTATTTTACGTATCACAGTTGAGAAGATACGTGGAAGACCCTAGACACGTGCTCGATCATTCAGAGATTACAATCGGGCCCAGTTTATCATATATGGAGCAGCCAGTAGGGATACTCGATCGCAGTGAGAAGGTTTTGAGGGGACAGACTATTCGACTGGTCAGGGTTGCATGGAAGCATCATTCGCCGGGCGAGTCTACCTAGGAGCGTGAGGATTCCATTCGACAACGTTTTCGATAATTATTTGAGGACCAAGATACGAATTTACGTACTGCATTTCAATTACCTGTTAACTTTTTAATTCTCGCAACTCTTATTCGTGATTTACTTTTAATTTTGGGGACGAAATTCTTCTACGTTGGGAAGGATGTAAACCCCATCAAAATTTTTAGGTAGATTTGGTATGGTAAAATTTTTGGTTTAGTTTTAGGTTGTCTAAGGATTAGAAATTAGGGTTATGTAGACTGGTTCTTTCATTTAAATCCTTGGTGCACATTATCGTTGCTTCAATATTTGGAGCAGAACAATAGTCTTTATTTTCCAACAAATTTTGTATTCTTGACCTGACAAGCCAACTTAGGCACTGGACATTTCTGTCACTCATAAACAAACTCCATTGTGCTCTATTTTAATTGCACAACTTTCCAATCACAAAAATTATTCTTTAATCCTATGCCTTGTACCTATGTCGTTGCTATCGATTTTGGACACAAACTTAACCCGTTTCGCCTAACCAATTAAAGGGTCCAAGACTAACACCAAGCCTGCACCGTCCAAGATATTTATGTCACTCCCAATTGAGACACCATGTACTCCCATTTTATTTAAGAGCACCTTTGACAAAATATTTAATTAAATTAGGGAAACTGACTTAACCTAACCCCAACTGAACCCTCACACCCATTCATAAGGCTCATACAAAAATATCCAACACCCTCCCATCCTACAAAACACCAAACACCAATTTTCTACATTAAATTCTTACTCTTTTTCCTTCATGTGTAAACACCCAAATATTAAGGGACTCAAATGCAAAGACGTTGCTAGGTGTCACACTCCTATTGGTGCAAACCAAATGGAGAAACACCCCCTTTCTCATGACCGGTCACCTCAATCTCTCTCACCCTTGCATTCCCTTATGTGAAATCCTAGCTCTTGATTCAAATTTTCCCTATCACAACCACACATTCCCTCTATATTAACATACACACACCCATCCCCATGTGGCCGACACCAATCCCAAGAAAACTATATTTTTCACACCACACTCCCTCTTCTCTACTCCCCTCACTTCAACCGAATCCCTCTCTCCTCCTTCTCCTTCTTCTTCTTCTTCTTCAATATTCTTCTTCTTCTTCTTCTTCTTCTTCATTATTCTTCTTCTTCTTCTCTCCATTCTTCTTCTTCTTCTTCTTCAAACCCACAGCCAATACCACCCCCGCTGGACCACCTTTATCACACCACCATAACTGCCACCATCACCGTCACCGAACACCACCAACTGCACCACTGCCAACTCCACTACGACTACACCACCACCTCCACCACGAGCCAGCTACCAACACCACCATCAACAGCTACCAACACCACCCCGATCACAACAGCTACCAACACCATCGCCAATAACACCCCCTTCAGCCACCTCCACCACGACTATACCACCGTTTGCTGCTACAAATACCACTACCTCCACCACGACATCACCACCGCAGCCACCTGCACCACCAACCCCACCACGAACACTGCCACCAATATCCACCTACACCACCGCAACCACTTACACCACCACCTTTACCACAAATACCTCCACCACGAGCACAGCCACCATCGCAGCCAATACCACCCCCACCGAGCATCACCGTCGAGCACCACCACCATTACCACCGTCGAGCACCACCCATACCACCACTGTCGATACGAGCACAACCACCAAGGTCAACACTGCCACTGACAGAAGCCGCAGCACCACCGCTACCACCACCCGCAGCCACCCTTGGTAACTTCTTAACTTCCTTCATTTATGTTGTAAACCTCCTTGTTAATAACTAAATCCATTTATATATATATATGTAGTTAGAAAAATATGTTCATGCATAATAGAGTGTGGCTTGTGCATGATTAATGTATATTTAGAATATGTTTAGTTATTGAGGACTTGGCAATTTAGGAATAAGTTTATATAAAGGGTATGTATTTTTTACATGTTAGAGAGGGAACCCAACTTACCTAATAATGATACACCTATGTTAGGTTTATATGTGTAATATGACTGAGGATGAGTATGTGAACAATATGTATTTTTAGGGATGACCACTAAATTGGATTTATTCACTTATGTCTATGATTACAGGGATGGTATGGTCGAGAATGAACATTATATATAGATGACCAAAATCACACTTGATGAATATTAGTGGTTGATGATATTATTTGAGGATGTTATGCGATTGGGTGAATTCATATTTAATGCAACATTTTCCTAATCAACTTGGGTCAACCCACTAGTGTCACGACCCGCACCCGGTATAGGGGTACGAGAGCGTGGGTACGTCCAGCCTACGCCGCAGCATCGGCGGTAGAACGCTGTCTAGGTCAAGCACTATCTAAACGATCTCGCTCTAGTATCCAACTCCATAAGGAGACACGGATAACAATATAAAAGAACAACATACTCAATCACATAACTACAGCACGATAAAAAATCGAAGAAAAGAAATAAGAATACAACACAAGTCTAAACTGTAAATAATCTAACTCAACATAATCCAAGTCTCAACAAAATGTCGGAGACAAATCCGGTACCAATAAACTACTAAAGGAAGCTAACTAGATAACTAGTGATTCCGGCTAGACCTCCCGGAATCACTACTACACTACTAAATCCAAGTCTCAGCTACTCACCCTGTGGTCCATCAGTGTCAGATACCAGTCCTCTAGGCATAGTCTGGAAAATATTTTCCAGTCAGGAAGGAGCAAAGTACATTTCTAAATAGCAGTTCTATATCAATGATATAAACTATGTAGCAGTATATAGATGGAAATATACAAGATGCATGTATAGGTACGAGAAACATACAATAAAGAATATACTGGAAATACTGTAAGTAAAAGCAGGAAAGGAAACAATATGTCAATGAGCAAGAATCCTATGACTAAGTGTGTGAGTACTAGCTTTAACATGTGATCGGCTTGGGACTAGATCAGGCTGGTTACATATGATTAGCTATGATTCATGTAAGGTCAGGCTAACCGTTGGTTAGCTATGATGCATGTAGAGGTCAGGCTAATCACACGTAACAGCTATGAAGCATGTAAATGGTCAGGCCGCACCCGACATGAGATGTGGGGTGAGCTATGATGCATGTAGAGTTGGGTAAGATCATATATCTATACTAAAATACTCCCCACCCCCGACTGGTATAGTAGATCCAATCATGGTACGCTATGGCACGGGATTCCCTAGGGAGATAGCAAATCTCCCCGGGAATCAGTGTCTGTACATGCACAAGATAACAAGGGAACAAGTCTTATACAAGCTACACCATGGATAAGGAATAATATCTCATGACAAGATCCGTGTATACCAATCCGTGTAACCAGCGTGTCAAGAGCATGAATGTCTACACTAGATACAGTGAACATAGGGGATATCATAAATAAGAAACTAATCAGAGAATGTACTCGCCTTGGGTCCTTAGCTGGTGAATACCGATGTCCTGTCCCTGAGTATCGTCTGGAGGATCCCACAGTCCTATACACATATAATAATATCACTTGTATCAGATGCTACACTAACACACAATAGGAATACACTGGCCTCAGGGCTATGCCAGGCATGGCTCTAGTCAACTAGGGTCATCTAGTAGGGATACGTATATAAATACACATATACGTATTTAATGCAACATTTTCCTAATCAACTTGGGTGAACCCACTAGTTTGTACCTTAGACGTGAGTTAGGTAACTAAGACAAAACTTATGCTAGTTCATGATATCATCTCTTATTTTAGATAGTTTCGAGCTAGATTATTATTATTTTATATATCATCTCTAGGTACTTTGGGATCCTCGAACTTGGACGTTATACCGGAGCCTCGCCTTCAACATCCTGATCTAGGCAAGTGTACCTTGCCATTCTGTAACTCAGTTCCAGTTTTACTATTTATTTCATCTATACATTGTGTACGCATTGGATCGAAATCGTTACATAGCGTCTGGTTCATACCCGGGTGCAGACGTTCGTCGATAATGTCTATTATCGATTGTTAGCTGGTTCTCGATACCTTTATGTACCTACTTGGTTACATCGGAACCCTAGGACACATTCAAACACTGTTATCGTGCTAGACTTCCTGTATCCTGATAGTGTCAGCATGACCAAAACCTGTGATGACTATAGGATCATGATTGTTGCTAGTTACTTCAGTATGATGAGACTGTTTAGATAGAGGTTCAGGCTCAATGAGCTGCGGATGCGTTACGTTGACCGCATTAGAAGGGGAAGACAGTTACTAGACGCCTGGGCTATTTAGCATGCACTATATATATATATATATATATATATATATATATATATATATATATATATATATATACATATATATATATATATCCTTATTTACTTAGAGATCCTGTATCCGGAGTCGTAGTACTTACTGTGTGACTCTGTACTCGAAGCTACGGGTACGCACCGTGTGTCTCTGTGCCTCGGAGCTACGGATTTATATTTTGAAAGCCCATGTGTCGAACGTTGTCTTTAAGTTGTGTCTCACTTAGGTGGTTATTCTAGATTACACCTGTGTATCACATGTTTCCTTTCTGTTTTACTTTGGCATGCTATTTTTGTACTTTGTTACGTCTCTTTGAGGACCTGGTTCCCTGACAGATTGTAGGGTCGATTGCTGACGGGAGGGTGGAGCTGCTGATGAGTATTATACCGGTATGTAGGTATTGTTACTCGATATTTGTATCACTTCTTCATTGTTCTACTATTATGATCTTTTTGCTTATTTTCTGCTAGTATAGCCCAGTATTTGTAGACTCATATTATTTTCTTCGAGTCTATTCAGACATGTGTAGTGTGGGGTGCACACCCTGATACATGTTGTCCCTTCTTTATTACATATCCTTTTGGATTGAGACATAGACATGTGTACCGTGTTATTTAGATAGTGACCCTCATTTAAAGCTTATACGTATTATAGTTGGACTAGAGTCCCCTTGGTACATAGCTGTCCATTGCTACGTAGCCTAGTCCCATGTATTCTGGGACTGGGGCGTGATACGCACCACCAGCATCCTCTGGGTGGATCCCAGTTTGCCCGCATTAGACCGCGTCCCTACCTTCTCATCAGAGGAGAAGGATGTCCCTACCAGAGTTGCTAGCTTGTTCGCCATTACAAGTTGTGAATAAACTTATTTAAACAACGAACAAAAAAAAGTATGAAGAAAACTTAGGCAGAATATCTAAGTACAATATTTTTTATTTGGGTCATGACGATAAAGATCGAGCACTACAACGGCTCATTTACTCCGTTGACTGTCTGCCAAGAAAATGAGGATGCTTTCTTCTATTTTCTCTCTCCTGAGCTTATGTTCACGTACGTAGCTCGGGCCCCCCTTGTGGGCATGATACCCTGCTATTTATAATCGTTGTGTTAACGGACTATCGATGCCGCATATGCCTTTATTTGGTGGCCGCATAGGGCTCATTCAACATAATATGGTTGTAACTGTAGTCGCATGCCACGGGCTGGCTACCATGTGGTTCTTGGTTAAGATATATTGTTGATAAAATCTCGGAATTATTTTTGACCCATTGTGTGATTGACTTAGTCAACTGGACGAGTAGTCAGCACTGATCGTGCGAGAAATCTTCTTTGGTTGTAACAAAAATATCCTGTAAGTCGAGAGCCGCATAACTTCTTAGCCACATAGAGTTGCGGCCGTATATGTGCTCTCGTTTGGCCTTGGTCGGATGGGCACTCTGGTCGCATGGCATTGTGGCCACATACGTGCTCTCATTTGGCCTTGGTCAGATGGACACTCTGGCCGTACGATATTGTGGCTGCATACGTGTTCTCGTTTGGCCTTGGTCGGATAGACACTCTGGCCGCACAATATTATGGCTGCATACGTGCTCTTGTTTGGCCTTGTTCGGATGGACACTCTGGCCTTACGATATTGTGGCTACATATGTGCTCTCGTTTGGCCTTGGTCGGATGGGCACTTTGGCCGCGTGATGACGAGGCTGGATGGGTATATAGCTGTATATGGGTGAGCATGTGACGTGGCACGTCTGACGAGGCCATTAATGAATTGATTTGACTTTTTATCTTTTTTTGAGCTATAATCTTCACGAGTCTTGAAGCATCTCAGTGTGATGAGTGATGAGTGATGTGTTAGAGAGTCTGTTAGGCATTGAATGTCATGTCAAGAGGGTCTAATGTGGCCCCCATGCTCTAAAGTTATTTAGGCCGCATAAGGTGTACTATGTAGCTTCCAGCTCTTTTGTTAATCAGGCCACATGTGGATCTCTGCGGCTAGGTTGTTCAGGCCGCATGTGACTTCTCAGCGGCCTATTTTCATTTTTTGAGGGGGGGTATGACCTCTATGCGGCTTGTAAAAATTTTATTTTTCTACAGTGCTGATATATTTACTACTTGATATGCGTTCCTACATGCTATGTGTTACATGTGCACTGAGGTGCGACATATCTTGCTTGCGTGCTATGTGTTACATGTTTTACTATTCTACGTGACATGTGATATTATATGATTTATCCAACACGAGCCTTGTAGTAGGTCAGTAATCATAGCGTGGTTAGGTTGCTTTCTTGATTTTTTGCATTACACTTGGAGGAATCTAGATCTGGCTCTCGAGAAATAATATGGATTCGTACCTAGCGTACACGTACTACGGTGCATCACCTAAGAAGAATAATCGTGTGACCATGACACGATATTCTATACAACCATAGGGCTAACTAGGTAACTTAAATTGGTAGAAGCATTGAGAGGGAATAAAATCTCGAGATCTGGCGTGGTAGCTACCGGTAGGACATATATCCTAGGTTATCATGTTGGTCCCCAATGAATATTGTATATCATCTACAGTAGTAGAGTACAGTATCTGAATATATTATATATTATTACATGATTATTTGTGCGGTGGCCTTACGAGGAACTTGTGCTTACATACTATGTTATATGAGTTTATTGGATAGGCCAGTCCTCCTCACCATCAGCATGATATGAGGATTCCAATATTGTATTACTGAAATAACCCAGATATCACATATCAAGCAGTATGATTGATTGGCCGATTAAACGAGTATGAGCTGCTAGTCTAAGGACAAGAACTATTGTGGTGTGATGGTTCAACCATTGTCCTTGTTTCATTGTAGGGTTATGCCAATGTGTCAAAATAGATTATGGACCGAAGCTACATGTTATATGTATATATATCTTAGCTTATATTATATCATGTGTGTTCTGGACTATATTGATATGTTGTATCTTAGTCGTGATCATAATTGGTGAGTCATACCCTATCTCGACGTAGTGCGACACCTCTTGTTCTTGTTTGGTTGTAGATGTATCCTACTTCTTTGAAGAAAGGTCACACGCTTACAATTGTGGTACAGATTCCTATTTTGTGTACTTTATTGAGTTTTGCTCATTCACTTGTGCTCCTTTATGTACTTTCTATTTGGGGCCTGACCTGTCACGCCCCGCACCCGTAATAAGGGCACGAGTAGTGAGCAAGGCCTATCCTATGCCGCAACATCAGCGGTAGAACGCTGTCTGGGTCAACTCTACTAACTAAATATCTCATACAATATATATAAATGGTACCTGTCAATTATCTAAATTCCAAACGGAGTAACAAAACGGTATCTGATAAATATAAACTATACTCAATCACATAGCAAACTAAGGAAGATAAAGCACGAGATAAAATAACGAAAGAAAGAGTCACAATACAACCACAAGTCCAAGATAATATATACATGCCGATAACCTCAATAAAAGTCTAATACAAGTCAAACAATAATCTAAACCTCCTCAGGCTCTGGTACTAAGTCCTTTGGCTCTAAAAGTGTATCCTCTAATGGTACGCTGTCTTACAGTCCATAGTACGTAGGACACTGGTCCACAAGCCAATCATCTAAAAATATATCCAGTCAGGATTAGAGCGAAGCACACACCTCTGAAAGCAGTTTCAAATACATAATCAAGCATATATAACAGATAATAGAAAAGGATACACGATAAGTAAATATCAGAAAGAAATAAACTAGAGTGAACAGTTAATGTATTAGAATGAAGAACATACAATAAAATAACTATAATATAATGGAAATAAATAAAACTAGCTAATGTGCCATGGAATACAAGTTCATTATGTGATCGGTTTGGGTTGAACACGAATACAATATGATAAATCGATTATACGTATGATATATAATTGACATGTACACGAATACACTTGGGCTTGATCACATAACCAACTCCTACTCCCCCATCCCCAACCAATACCAATGGATCCAATCACGACACGTTACGAACACGAATATGGGCACACTAAACACGAGCAGTATGTGAACATGAAGTACACTAAATCAATACCCGATATACACGATAAAATACATGTGAAGGAGTACCCGCTGAACACGGTAAGTGATAATATCTCCTGACAGGATTCATATAATACCAGTCCATGAAACTACTGTGTCGGAATCAATTAGGCAGTTCTAGAACATGCGATATATATACTATTATAAAATAAAAAATAACAGAGAAATGTACTCGCCTGTGGTCCTGAGTAAATGGTATATCTCGGTATCCGAGCTGGTGTGACATAGACCGATATAGGAAATATCATGTCACTTGGGTGTAATGAATGATAAATGAGTTAAGAATGCACTAATATGATTTTCTAGGCCATTTCTAGCTTATGTTAGTCAAACTAGGTCAATACCTTAATTTTGGGTTCATACCTAGGTTCTAGGTTGATTATAAAGGTATACTAGTGAATACTAGGTCTTGGTTGGGTTTCTAAGTTTATAACTTGAAAGTGATAGTTAATCTAGCTATCACTAGGTACTAGGATACTATATATACTAATACCAATACCAATATCTATAACTAGTATACATTCACTAATTGATATAGTATTAATATAACTTATATACATATACTAATTATCTACTATATAATATTACCTTAGTATTGGCTGATACCTTATACAAGAGTTCACTACCTAGACAATACCTTATACTATAACTAGAACAACTAACTATACTGAGTATACTAGTTAATAATTAACTATATGACATCTCATACCTTAGTGTCTAATAATTCCATATCTCACTGACACTCTCAACACATTCACTCATCTTTAGTACACCCCTCACTCACATCTTCCACTTGCACTACTATTACACTCCTCCACTTTAATACATGCTCACAAACTTCATTCCCATATGCATACACCTGTGCACAGACCACTCATCTACACAGCAACTTGTGCACTCCACACCCTTTCTCACACCCTAACACTACCTTCTTCAGTTGCTAATGTGTATACTTGCACATGCTGTAGAAATCACAATAGGTGCAATAGTACCTGCTGCTGCTACTTAACTGCTACCCAATCAATCTGCCACTGATACTTGCCCCTAACCGAGCTGGGTATCATCCTGATACTCACTGAATATCAGTCCTCACTTAATATTCTCCCCTCATACTCTCTTGCACCTAAGTTCAAAAGCACACACACACTAGTAACAAATGCACATGCCCTGCAAGCCACTACAACTCCCCCTTGTCATCAGTACTACTACTGCTTACTTTCTTAATATGCATATCAAACTCGAGTCCCCTCTTCACTGATACAGTAGCTATGTGCTTTCTGTAACTACTTGCTCATTGTTGCTGTACTACTTGCTCGTGTTGTCGCTGTACTGCTTGCTCGTGTTGCTGATGCAATTGCTGGTTCATGCTGCTGCTGCACTGCTTGCTCGTATTGCTGCTGCAATTGCTTGTTCATGCTGCTGCAATTGCTAGTTTATGCTGCTACTTCACATCTTGCTCATGTTGATGCTGTACTGCTTGCTCGTATTGCTGCTGCAATTTCTGGTTCATGCGGCTGCTGCACTGCTTGCTCGTATTATTGCCGCAATTGCTGGTTCATGCTGCTGCTGCACTGCTTGCTCGTGTTGCTGTTGAACTACTTTCTTGTGTTCCTGTTGCACTGTTTGCTCGTGTTGCTGCTGCCATTAATGGTTTATGCTACTGCTATACTGCTTGCTCGTGTTGCTATAGTAATTGCTATTGATAATTGTTCATGTTGCTACTATTGCTACTGATACTTGTTCATGTTGCTATAGTAACTGCAACCGATACATGTTCATGTTGTTGCTAAATGCTGATAATGCTGCTGCTGCACTTACTGTAATTGCTACTTCTCTTATGTAAAACTCTACCCCCTCACAACTACTTGAGCATAATATAACCCCCACATACTCCAACACCACACAGTCCTACTGCTAACAACCCATCACACCTCACTGCCTCCTTACTTCTCTTGATAACAGTAAACACCAAACACAACAACTATAACATACATGCCCTATTAGTTTATATATATATATATATATATATATATATATATATATATATATATACAAAACTAGTACCTAATGAACAATATAACAAACACCTAGGGTGTATCTTTAGGATACTCACAATACGTCCTCAATTGTGATGCCAAAACTACCAATACACCACATTACCCATACATACATATCATAAACATCAGTATACAACTAAAGAAACATGCTTTAAGAGAAAATTGAAGATAATTGTGCAAATCCTCCTAAATTGGGCCCTGTGTCGCACCGTATCACAAGATACCTTGATACGGCCTATACGTATCCAATTATGGACACATAACTACTCTCATAACCTCGATCTAAGTCTAATTAGATCTAATTGGTCTCATTACACACCATTGATGTGTCAAATTCATAAATTTTCTAACATGCACACAAAACTCCACATAGAACTCACATTACATAGCCAAATAGCCTATAACTTGTTCCTATATGTAGTCCTATGCCATGGGGTCATTCCTATTGGTCAAATGCATGATTAATAAGCTATAATAAGAGAAAAATTCAGTAATTACCAATTGGGGCATGGATTCCTAATAAAAATGCAATTGGACACGATCCGGATACGATCTCTAGCTCCAAAGAACTTCCTCCTTGTGCTCCTTGCTTTTCCAAGCTCCAAGGTCCAAGAGTAATGAATTTGAGAAGGAATTGGTGGTAAATTGTATAAAAAATCAATGGAGGGAAAATGGGAAATTGGGGATCTAGAATTTGGATCAAAATGAAATACAAATGCGGATGAGAGAGAATGAGAGCCCCTCTTCAAGTGGCCGGCCCTTCCTCCTTCCCCAAGCTACATGCTAAGGTCCCAAATACCCCTAAATGATGTATTATGAGGAATAATTAAGGGTGAATATTTTTGGAAGTCTCTAACTAATTATAATTAAACTAATTCTCCTTAATTTAATTAGTGGAATGACTAATTGGCATGGGGTCCAAGTTGGGCTCACTAATTGTCATGAGAAAATTAACTAGGTCCATATGTGTCAATTCTAATATTGTCTAGTCTCTCTAACTAACTAACAAATAACACAAGCCTCTAATAACTAGTTTATACAAGTCCACTAATCATAGCTCAACTTAATTAATACAATCGTCACATAAATATTCAATATTTATCCTTAAAATTAAATACCCATATCAAATTTCTAAACTACCCCTAGCTGGAAAAGTGAGGGTGATTTTCCTACCCACCTTAGAAAAATTTTGTCCTCGAAATTAAGGAAGAACTAACTATCAAGCAATCAATACAGACAAGAAATGATTATACCTCACGGCTCAAACAGATAAGGATATTTTTCACGCATCTCGGCCACTCGCTCCTAGGTACTCTCTCTTGGCGAGTGATGCCTCCATGCGATGCGCACCAAAGGAATCATCTGGTTATGCAACACCTTCTTCCTGCGGTCCAAAATCTTTACGGGCTGCTCTGGGTAGCTGATAGTCGGACCAACCTCGATCTTCGAGTAATCTAGTACATGGCTAGGATCTGTCATGTACTGTCTCAGCTGTGACACGTGGAATACGTTGTGCACTCCCTCTAATGTAGGCGACAAGTCTAGTCTGTAGGCCACTGTACCGACCCTCTCTAGAATACCGAAGGGTCCGATGTACCGTAGACTAAAATTTTTGCCTCCACCAAAGCGAATCATGCCCCGTATTGGAGAAATCCTCAAGAACACCAGATCGCCAACCTAACACGAAATACAACCTTAGCACCCTAACTAAAACAAGTAATTAAAAACAATACAAAACAAAATCTATACCTCAAACTCTAATGGTCTCTAGTGGCTATCGACCCAATGTCGTTGTCTGTCCTGCGCCACCTGAAGTCTATCCCCGATGAGCTTCACCTTCTTAGCTGCATCCATGACCATCTCTGGTCCCAATAAGGCTATCTGACCAATATTATCCCATGATAACGGAGTGCAGCATCTCCGTCCATACATTGCCTCAAATTGTGACATCTCGATACTGGCCTGGTAGTTGTTGTTGTAAGAAAACTCTACCAAGTGAAGATGATCCACCCAAGAGCCTCCAAAATCCAAAACACAAGTACGTAGCATATCCTCAAGAGTCTGGATATTCTATTCCGACTACCCGTCTGTGTGAGGGTGATATGCAGTACTGGACTTGAGCTGAGTGCCCAAGCTAGCCTACAAACTCCTCCAGAAGTGGGATATAAAGCGACTATCCCAATCTGAGATTATGCTCACAGAAACTCCTTGCAATCTGACTATCTGATGCACATACATCTTCGTGAGCTTCTCTGTAGATGTACCCACTTTGAATGGCAGAAAGTGGACTGATTTGGTCAACCTGTCTACGATGACCCAAATCGTATCTTTACCTCCTAGAGAACGCAGAATCTCCAAAACAAAGTCCATCTTCACATGCTCTCATTTCTACTCTAGGATAGGTAAAGGCTGAAGCAATCCACCTGGCCTCTGTCTCTTTGCCTTTTCCTATTGGCAAACCAAATATCTGGATACGAAGCTAGCCATCTCCCGCTCCAAACCATACCACCAAACATGCTCTCTCATGTCCCTATACATCTTGTTGGCACCTGGATACATAGAGTACTGAGATTGATGTGCCTCCTAAAGAATTACCTCGCGCAACGATCCACTCGACACACACAACCTAGTACCATGTCGCAATGATCCATCATCAGCAATACTGAAGTCCTCTGCCAATCCTATCCAGACCTGTGCTTTGATGCTCCTCAGAGACTCATCCTTGAACTGTGCGGCTCTGATCCGGTCTATCAACTCTGACTGTACCTGAAGTCCCTACACCTGTGCTATAACTCCAGGACTAATACCTCAATACCTAAGCTATAAAGATCAGCCAATAAATATCTCTCACTCGTCAAATACATAGCCACTGGATACCTTCTCAAGGCATCCACGACTATGTTGACCTTCCCTGGATGGTACTGCAAAGCAATGTCGAAATCCTTTATCAACTCCAACCACCGCCGTTGCCTCATGTTGAGCTCTTTTTGTGTGAACACATATTTTAAGCTCTTGTGATCTGTAAAGATCTCTACTCGCTCTCCATACAAGAGTTCTTCCACAGTTTAAGAGCAAAAAAAACTACTGCCAACTCTAAGTCCATGGGTAGGGTAATTCTTCTCATGCGGGCGTAATTGCCTGGAAGCATAGTCAATCACCTTCCCGTTCGGCTACAACACACAACCAAAATCCTTACCCTATGCATCACTATATATAGAAAATTCTTCTGTCCCTGATGGCAATGTCAACACTGGAGCTGTAGTCAACCTCTTCTTTAGCCCCTCAAAGGAAGACTGACAATCCTTAGTCTAGACGAACTCCACGTCTTTTCTAGTTAGTCTAGTCATCAGCTTTGCAATCCTGGAAAAATCCTAAATAAATCTCCGATAATATCCTGCCAATCCAAGAAAACTCCAGATCTCTGCCACTGAACTCGGGGTAGACCATGACTCAACAGCTGAAATCTTCTTCGAGTCTACTGAGATTTCGTCTCCTGTAATCGCATGCCCGAGAAATTCAACCTTATCAAGGAAGAACTCACACTTTGAAAGCTTGCCATACAACTTCTCCTTCCTGAGGGTATTTAGAACTATCCTAAGGTGCTTCTCATGCTCCTCCAGGGTCTTCTCAATGAATACTACAACAAACTGATCCAAGTACTGATGAAATACCTTATTTATCAGGTTCATGAATGCCGCTGGGGCATTGGTCAACCCAAACGGCATTACCAAGAACTCAAACTGCCCATACCGACTCCTGAAAGCTGCCTTCAAAATGTCTTCCTTCTTCACTTTCATCTGGTGGTACCCCGACCTCAAGTCTATCTTTGGGAACACCTTCGCTCTGCTCAACTGATCAAATAAATCGTCAATCTAGGCCAACAGGTATTTATTCTTGATAGTGAGATTGTTGAGTGCCCTGTAGTCGATACACATGTGTATTGACCCATCCTTTTTCGGTACAAATAATACTGGGGCACCCCACGGTGATGAACTAGAGCGGATGAAGCCCTTGTCCTGCAACTCATCCACCTACTTCTTCAACTCCGCTAGTTCACTGTTGTTCTCCCAATATATGTGTTGTGATATTGGCTTTGTGCCTGGCACCAAGTCAATAGAGAACTCCATATCTCTGTCTGGTGGCAACCCCGGTAACTCCTCCGGAAAGACATCCATATACTCAACAATCAATGGATTTGGCGGCTCCTGCTCTTCTACCAAAGCTCCACAAAAATCTCCTTCGCTCTACTCTGCTGCTCCTCTGACGAACTCAAACTCTGACTCTCCTGGCACCTGAAACAAAACTCTGCCTCCACGATAATCGATACTAGTATGGTGCCTACTCAACCAACCCATCCCGAGTACTATATCGTAGCTCAGAAGTGGCATTACGAGTAGACATACGCTCAACTCTCGGCCTCCCAAGGAAACTCTCTAGTCCTTGCAAACATCACTGACCAGGATAATGCCACCCCCAGTCGTGATCTTGCAAGTCCTTGCCAATGGTTCAGTCTCAAGATAATGTTTCAGAGCAAAAGATACAGATACCAAACTATGTGAAGCACCAAAATCAAATAAAGCATGAGCTAAAAAAATTTAAGATAGACTGAACCTAAGATAACATCACCGACTGGCTCTTCCTCCTAGACGGTCAAAGCAAAAACTTGCCCCTGTCGCTGGATACCTCTCTACTGGTACTGGTGCTGAGCGAACTACTGTTGTTGTGGTGGTAGAGGAGGTCCTCTCTATTGTCCCGCTGGTGGTCTCGTGGGTGCTCTCTGTGCCTGAGCTCCATCCTGAACTGGATGAGCTGGAGCTTTAGGACAAGCCCACAACTGGTGGTCTCCTGATCCGCAGAACAAGAACTGGCCCAAATTTATCCTACACGTATCCCATCCATGTCTTGGCTTCTTACAGAATGGGAAAGGAATAACTGACCTCTGGATATGGTGCATCTGTTGTACTGGCGCTTTAGCTGGTCCATGATACTGCTGCCTCGACTGCTGGAAGTGCCTCTGGTGCTGCTGCTGAAAATGAGGCCACTTTATTGGACCCGTATTTGCACTGGATCCTCCTATGTCTCTCGGCCTCTTAGAGCCAAGCTCTAGATCATCCTTTGCCCACTGTGCCTGCCTCAGAATCTCCTCAAAAGTAGCGGTGGGGTCTCCATTCATATGTGATTTGATCTCCTTTTTCAGGCCCTTCCTAAACTTCCTGGCTCTTTTTCTGGGATTCTGCCACTCCACAAAGTGGCCTAATCTGCAATACTCTGCTGCATACTCATCCACCGTCATACCTCCCTAAATGAGGTACTGAAACTGGCTCTCTAGAGATGTTAGAGCCACATCTGGAAAGAACTTTTCTTTGAAGAGCTCCTTAAAAGCTTCCTAAGTAAGTCCTGGTGCTGAGATCCTGGGGTCTGTTTTAAACCAAGTCAACGCGATATCGAATATCATGCTCCTACGGCCTTTATCTCTAACCTCTCTAGAATCTGTGCCAGCCGCAGGTTCCGCTCAAAGTCTTCTATCCAATCATTAGCATAAATAATCCCTTCAATGCCTTTAAAGTCCTTCGGCCCCATCATCTTGAAATCTATGATAGTCCCCGGCCTCGGTTACTGCAGGGTGAACTGAGGTGGTGCCGCCTGTGGCTGGACTAAGGCGACTCTCTAGTCTACAGCGAGCGTAATCTGGTAGGCATTCTCAATACCCTGCCTCATAACCTCTGACTGGCGCTGTTGTACCTCCATTATCAGCTGAAAGAGCACAAACATCTGTGTCTGACCGACTGCGGATGGTGGGGGTGAAAGATCTCCTGAACTGTCGGCACTGTCCTCTGTAGTGGAGGTGGTGCATCTCCGAAAGCTACTGTAAAAACGCCGACTTGGATCGGTAAAACGGACCTCTGAAATATAGCTGCGGGAACAATGTCTGCTGGTGCTGCCCTCAGAGGCGACGAAGTGACTGACCTTGCTGACATTGCGCCTAAGCGCTGGGAATGCATCTTCGACGGCATCCTGAAGATAGATTGAACAAAGGAATCATTATTGAGTAAGATACGATATCGTCAATGAAGGACAAATTTTATTCAAAGTAACAAAAATATTCTAATAGATAAGGATAGCAAAACTGATATTTGAAAGTGTTTCCTAGTTATGATTGAGTATACTCTCAGCGTAAATCCTATTTTCGAAAGCAGGCTCGTAGTAGTACTCTAGTTGAGTACTACAACGATATCGCTCTACTTGTGACTCTTGACCTGCATGGGCCACCACTAAAAATGTGTTACGACCCGCACCCGAAATGAGGGCACGAGTAGTGAGCAACGCCCAGCCTACGCCGCAGCATCGGTGGAAGAACGTTGTCTGGGTCAACTCTACTAACTAAACATCTCATACAATATATATACATGGTACCTGTCAATTATCTCAACTCCAAACGGAGAATAAAATGGTATCTGATAAATATAAACTATACTCAATCACATAGCAAACTAAGGAAGATAAAGCATGAGATGGAATAAAGAAAGAAAGAGTCACAATACAACCACAAGTTTGAGATAATATATAAATGCCAATAAACTCAATAAAAGTCTTAAATAAGTCTAACAATAATCTAAACCTTCTCAGGCTCTGGTACTAAGTTCTCTGGCTCTAATGGAATATCCTCTAATGGTACGCCGTCCTGCGGTCCGTAGTACGTAGGATACTGGTCCACAAGCCAATCATCTGAAAATATATCCAGTCAGGATTGGAGCGAAGCACATACCTCTGAAAGCAGTTTCAAATACATAATTGATCATATATAATAGATAATAAAAAGGATACACGATAACTAAATATCAGGAAAAATGAACTAGAGTGAACATGTAATATACTGGAATAAAGAACAAATAATAGAATAATTGTAATATAATGGAAATAAATAAAACTAGCTAATGTGCCATGGAATACAAGTTCATTATGTGATCGGTTTGGGTTGAACACGAATACAATATGGTAACTCGATTACACGTGTGATATGTAATCGACATGTACACGAATACACTTGGGCTTGATCACATAACCCACTCCTACTCCCCTATCCCCAACCAATACAAATGGATCCAATCACGATATGTTACGAACACGAATATGGGCACACTGAACACGAGCAGTGTGTGAACACGAAGTACACTAAATCAATACCTGATACACACGATAAAATACATATAAAGGAGTACCCGCTGAACACGGTAAGGGATAACATCTCTTGATAGGATCTATATAGTACCAATCCGTGAAACCACTGTGTCAGAATCAATTATACAGTTCTAGAACATGTGATATATACACTATTATGAAATAAAAACTAACAAAAAAATATACTCGTCTGTGGTCCTGAGCAAATGGTATATCTCGGTATCCGAGCTGGTGTCACACAGACCTATATAGAAAATATCATGTTACTTGGGTGTAATGAATGAAAAATGAGTTAAGAATGCACTAATATGATTTTCTAGGCCATTTATAGGTTATGTTAGTCAAACTAGGTCAATACCTTGATTTTGGGTTCATACCTAGGTTCTAGGTTGATTACAAAGGTATACTAGTGAATACTAGGTCTTGGTAGGGTTTCTAAGTTTATAACTTGAAAGTGATATGTCACGCCCCAGTCCCAAAAATACATGGGACCAGGCCACGTGGCAATAGCCAGCTGTCACATCTCCGAGGATAACCCAATTTAATGGATCCTAACGAAGAGTGCTACACTGTCCTAAAATACTAACATGTCCAAAATCAATCAACAGCAGGTAATCTAATCTCATCCATAATATAAACAGCAAGAATGTACTAATAATAAATGCTGGAAGATAAATGCCAGTCTCAAAATATTATAGTACAACCAAGAATGTCTAGTGAGGACAAACCCACTACTATGACGAAATAAAAGTACTGAATGATAGATAAAAAGAGTAGGGACTAGGGCATCGGCTGACTAGATAATGATGCTCCCAAATCCTAGGCAGAAGGCTACCAACTGATCAAGGAAACTCTGACGGTAGCACCTCTAGCTCCTCCTCGGTAGCGTACCTCATCTCCTGTCCTGGTCCGTACACTGTGGGATAATATGCCTCGTCTAAATCTGGAAAGGTACCAGGTCCTCAGAGGGACGTAACAAGATACATAGAAGCATGCCATATATAAATACTGAATAAAATATATACAATAAAGGTGTGCTAACCGTCTAAGTGAATGCAATGTGAGGACAACTTTGGTACGTATGGGTAGGCATAGGCATAACGTCCAACACCCCGAAGAGCGTGGCAGCAGTGCAGTATATCGTCCATATCGCTCCGAAGAACGTGGCAGCAGTATAGTATATCGTCCATATCGCTCCGAAGAATGTGGCAACAGTGTAAAGGGAGTCATTGGATCCGTGGTCCCTCTGGATACTACGGATTCTAATGTGTGTATCCCATACGCCTACTAGTGTCCTCTCCGCCCAATGTAGATACACAAGTCGAATACTCAACGTGCATACCACGTATCTACATGCCAAGTCTCTACTAATATAAAATCTTGAATTACGTACTAACCGTGATGCATGTCACACGCACCGATAGCTAGTCGAGTATGCGAACTCGCATCCCAATATGAATTTGTCACAGTGAAACGTGTAAGAGTGTCAGGTCACGGAAGATATCAGAGTATCCTCCCAAGGGGGTAAGTCTACTAATGACTAGGTCAAGTACACTAATCATCGACGCATCCGTCGACTGCACCCGAGTCAATCTCGGACGCGCACGGTCATATAAAATAAAGCAACAAGATATCATACAACATATGCATAAATTAAATTAAATAGTAAATATGGCAAGGTATCTTGTTTGGGTCCTCAAGCTGTGAATGCCACTAGCCTGCTCCTGCAGTGTCTCCTGTCTGGTCCAATGACCCTAAACACACAATATAATATAGCAAATATTGTCATTAGACACTAAGCAATACATACCCAACTACGACGCTGCTCTTAGGTATTGTCACAAGATCACGGTTGGTCGACTACAAAGTCGCGTGTGCACGTAGTTAGGGTGCGCACGTGTCATATCCTCAGTTACCGTGTCTCTCGCGATAATAAATTACTACGTTATGGGTTTTACGAAACTATTTATTTTTTGTATAATTACATGTCCTTATTCCTCATGTTAAGTGTACTAGGTCCATGTCTACGTTTTTAGGTGAAATACAAGTTCCTTATACAAGTCATATGATTGGGATAATTATTATCTTATTAATTACTAACTAATCTAGTAAATCATACAAACATACACACACATAAGGTTTAACATATTTTATTGTATTCTTTAAATGATACCAAGGCACGTCGACACGACGACACGCCGATACAACTATACAACGAAACAGGAAGGAAGAGGCAAAATAAGGTTTGCCTAATCGAGGCTGAACGTAGGGGGGTCTATGCTCGTTAACTGCACGCTCCCTGGCGGTCAGCGGAGCTCCGACGTCGGGCAGCGGATCACGGCAGCAGCGGCAGCAACTGCAGCAGTTGCAGCAGCGGCTTTGCAGCGGCGACAGTGACCGCTTTGGCTGGCTGGGGATGCTGCTGGTCGGGGGAAGAGGTGATGCTCCGCCTGACAGTAGTGGTCGGCGATGCTGGAGGCGGTGGGCCGGGGGCAGTCGGGTTTAATGGGGGATGTCGGGTTTAATGGAGATGGGGATGGTGATGACCGGATGGCCGCTAGGCGGCGGTGCAAGCGGCCTGAGAGGGTGGTCCGACGACAGTGCAGGCGGAAGGGGGTCTGCGGTGTTGGCCTGAGGGGGTGGCTGTGTTGGGAATTCGGGGAAGGGATGAAGGTGGTGCACGGCTAGGGTTTCTGCTAGGTGTAGAGGTGGTGGTAGGATTTATGAATCTAGGGTTTTTAATAGGGAAAGATGTATACTTATATAGGGGGGATTTGTGGGCTGACCTCGAGATTTGGGCCGACCTGGCTCCTCGGGGTGGGGGCTGGTCCTCATGCGAGGGTGTACATGGGCTTGGTTAGGTCTTGTTTTGGGTGAACTTGGCCTCCAATTAATTAAATTACCAATAAATGCACCTGGCGTTCTTTTTGTCAATTGAGAACACATGGGATTAAAATTGGGTAGAACACAAGAGTCATAGCGTAGCAGGCTCAGAAGAGGTTAATACCCTAATTTGGGTTATAGGGAATTGGGTTGTGGTTGTTCTCAATCCCAAAAATGGTAATGGGAAATTATGAGAAATTAGGTTTATTGGAATTATACATGAACGTTTGTGACGAATATTGTGCAGCTAACATAAAGCGCAATATCGAGCATCTAAAAGTTACACAAGGGTCAGATAGGTAGTCTGGCAAGTCTAGGAGTTGAGTATGAACTTTGTTTGGAGGTAACTACTAGTGTAGTACTCCAAACATCGAAATAACGGTAAGGTGTATTAAGACATATAATTGTTGTACATTAATAATAATTGTATCCAAATTAATCCTATTCTCTCAATCTAATTTAATTAAATCCCAAATTGGTCGAGGGGGTTTACATGATAGTTAATCTAGCTGTCACTAGGTACTAGGATACTATATATACTAATACCAATACCAATATCTATAACTAGTATACATTCACTAATTGATATATTATTAATATAACTTATATACATATACTAATTATCTACTATATAATATTACCTTAGTATTGGCTGATATCGTATATAAGAGTTCACTACCTAGACAATACCTTATACTATGACTAGAACAACAAACTATATTGAGTATACAAGTTAATACTTAACTATATGATGTCTAATACCTTAGTGTCTAATAATTCCATATCTCACTGACATTCAATACTCTCAACACATTCAGTCATCTTTAGCACACCCCTCACTCACATCTTGCACTTGCACTACTATTACACTCCTCCACATTAATACACTCTCACACACTTCATTCCCATATGCATACACCTGTGCACAAACCACTCATCTACACAGCAACTTGTGCACTCCACACCCTTTCTCACACCCTAACTCTACCTTCTTCAGTTGCTAATGTGCATACTTGCACATGCTGTAGACATCACATTAGGTATAATAGTACCTGCTGCTGTTGATGCTACTAAAATGCTACCCAATCAATCTGCCACTGATACTTGCCCCTAACCGATATGGGTATCATCCTGATACTCACTGAGTATCAGTCCTCACTTAACATCCCCCCCTCACAATCTCTTGCACCTAAGTTCAAATGCACACACACACACACACACACACATACACACACACACACACACTAGTAACAAAGTGCACAAGCCCTGCAAGCCACTGCAAATCCCCATTGTCATCAGTACTGCTACTGCTTACTGTCTTGATATGCATATCAAACTCAAGTCCCCTCTTCACTGATACAGTAGCTATGTTCTTGCTATAACTACTTGCTTATTGCTGCTACACTGCTTGCTCGTGTTGCTGCTGCAATTGCTGGTTCATGCTGCTGCTTGCTTGCTCGTGTTGCTGCTGCACTGCTAGCTCATGTTACTACTGTACTGCTTGCTCGTGTTGCTGTTGCAATTGCTGGTTTATGTTGTTGCTGCTATATTGCTTGCTCGTGTTGCTGCGCACTGCTTGCTCGTGTTGCTGCTGCAATTGCTGGTTCATGCTGCTGCTGTACTGCTTGCTCGTGTTGCTACTGCACTGCTTACTAGTGTTGCTGCAGTAACTGCTACTGATACTTGTTTATGTTGCTACTATTGCTGCTGATACTTGTTCATGTTGCTGCAGTAACTGCTACTTATACTTGTTCATGTTGTTGCTAAATGTTGATACTGCTGCGGCTGCACTTACTGCAATTGTTGCTACTCTTATGTAAAATCTGACCCCCTTACAACTACTCAAGCACAATGTAACCCCCATACACTCTAACACCACACAGTCCTACTGCTAACAACCCATCACACCTCACTGCCTCCTTCCTTCTCTTGATAATAGTAAACACCAAACACAATAAATATAACATACATGTCCTATTAGTTTAGATATTATATATATATATATACAAAACTAGTACCTAATGAACAATATAACAAACACCTAGGGTGTATCGTTAGGATACTCACGATACGTCCTCAATTGTGATGCCAAAACTACCAATACACCACATTACACATACGTACATATCATAAACATTAATATACAACTAAAGTAACTTGCTACAAGAGAAAATTGAAAAGAATTGTGCAAATCACCCAAAATTGGGCCCCGTGTCGCACCATATCACAAGATACCTTGATACGGTCTACACGTATCCAATTGTGGACACGTACCTAGTCCCATAACCCCGATCTAAATTTAATTAGATTTAATTGGTCTCATGACACACAATTGATGTGTCAAATTCATAATTTCCCCAACATGCATACAAAACTCCACATAGAACTCACATTACATAGCCAAATAGGCTAGAACTTGTTCCTATATGTATCCCTATGCCATGGGGTCATTCTTAATGATCAAATGCATGATTAAGAAGCTATAATAAGAGAAAATTTTATGAACTAATTGGGAGATAGATTTCCAATAAAAATACAATTGGACATAATCCGGACACGATATCTAGCTCCAAAGCTCTTCCTCCTTGTGCTCCTTTCTTCTCCAAGCTCCAAGGCTCCAAGAGTGGTTAATTTAAGAAGGAATTGATGGTGAATTGTGTATAAAATTAATAGAAGGAAAATAGAGAATTGGGGATCTAGAATTTGGATCAAAATAGAATACAAATAAGGATGAGAGAGAAGGAGAGCCCCTCTTCAAGTGGCCAGCCCTTCCTCCTTCCCCAAGCTACATGCTATGGTCCCAAATACCCCTATATAATGTATTATGAGGAATAATTAAGGGTGTATATTTTTGGAAGTATCTAACTAATTGTAATTAAACTAATTCTCCTTAATTTAATTAGTGAAATGACTAATTGGCTTGGGTCTAAGTTGGGCTTACTAATTATCATGACAAATCTAACTAGGTCCATATGTGTTAAGTCTAATATTGGCTAGTCTCTCTAACTAACTAACTAACAAATGACACGAGTCTCTAATAACTAGTTTATACAAGTCCACTAATCATAGCTCAACTTAATTAATACAACCGTCACACAAATATTTAATATTTATTCTTAAAATTAATATCCATGTCAAATTATTAAACTAACCCTAGCTAAAAAAGTAAGGGTGACATGATCCCACTGGTTTTGTTTGGCCATGTTTAGTAGAAGAGCCCGAGGATCGTGTCTTGTACCCGACCAATGGCGAACACCAGGAGGATGTCTGCCGAGAAACTTGAGTGGGTTTCTTCTCCCCCATTATGAGTATCTTTTTACCTTTTTGGTGTTTAGCCGATGGTACTTGTTAGTCAATTATCTGGACATTAATTTCTTTACATGATTGTATATTATTTAGACCACGGCTGACTTATAATTATGTACTCTTAACAATATACTAGTTTATTATTCTATATAACTGGTTTCATGATCATTCTGATAAAGCGACATGGACGCCTAACTGTTTTATCTTACATGCTCATTCTTACTGTTTATTGGTTGATGATTGAGATATAGATGTTTTTGGACCATAGGTGACTTGATTGTAGTATGCACCCCTTTGTCTCTAAACAACCTTAGCACATTGTGGGTTACTTCGGTATTCCGTACTGTGTGGTTGGCTGAGTCACGCTCCCGCTCTCCAGTATTCTCTTTCAGGGGTATGACAAGACCAATCTCTAAGCTCACGCAGAAAATGGAGAGGTAATAAAGGAGAGAGAAAGGGAAAAAAGAGAAAGAGAAAAGAAAAGAGAGGAGAAAGAAAGTTGAGGAGTATATATAGAAGTCGAGAACTAATCGTGACCATGATATCTGCCACATCAGCGATCCAAGTCACGATACAAATCGATCTCATCAATTCAAAAGAAAATCATATATCCATTGGATAATATGATGCTTCAGAACCAAGAAACCATTGGATAATAGAGTGAATCGAGCACTACTTACAAAATATCTAAACACTATTCATAGGAAAAAATATTCCTATCAGATTTTTTGTCAGAATTTCGTGGAGTACCGACGGATCTTCCGAGTGAAGAAAAAAGTTCCACTTTGAGAAATTCCAGGGTTATTCGTTCTACTCACGGGTCATAGCACGGGTCTATGGCAATGCCAAAAGTATCTATTGGTCAAGGGTAGTCTATAATATCAAAAATAAAAATCCAATCATGAAAAATACAAGTATGATACAAAAAAAATACAAAATACAGTCTAAGTAAACTTTTCAAGAAATTTTTTTAAATACCAAAAATCCAGAAATACGAAATTCAGTAACGAAGGTTACAATAAAAATATAAAGGATAATGGTACAGTCGATTACGAATTACACATCAGATAACCAGAATAATCCTAAATTTCAGATGATCAAATAGACTGAAGAAATTGCACTCTTAGCCATACTAGCATATAGTCTATCTATTTTGGTTTCCTTGAATAACATGCAACTATCAAATCCATAACCTAACTTATTTTACCTATCCATATTTTCTCCAATTAGTTCCCTCAAGCCTATGTCTGGGTTTCCCCAAATGATGCTATAACAACATGGCATTTTAATATACTGAGGATATGATTTGCCACGTGTCTAACCATTATTGATCCTTAAATTTGGCATGACATTTTATTTTTTTATTTTTTGACCTCTGCTTTCATTTATGAGTTAATCTTATCCAAAATTTTATGTCCATAATTCGCAACTCAAACCCTAGTTACAACTTATCAATCTAATTAAGGATACCCACTTCCACTGATTCTAATATTGTAATCTCAAAATTTTATTTCTTTTCTTATCCTGCACCATTTCACTGCTTGTTTTGTTCCAGTCTTCTAGCATTATCATAATCATGTGTCTCAAATAATCTAGGGTACTGCCTACTAATTCATGTATGGCCACGACTGGTATAAAATATCGATTCCTAGCCTTCCCGTCATTCATCTCAAAAAATTATATCATTTATTCTCTCGAGTTAACTTATGATCCTTTTCTTGAGATTCGTCCTTTAAGGTTGAATTTACGGTAACATGCTTGCTTAAATCAAGCACTCTCTGTAATCCTTGTTAGGTTGTCATAGGTAATTATGATTGTATTCCTCGTCCCAATTTATCTTATGGCACTTCTCAATTCCCATATTTCCACAGATACAACTCTGTTATTTCACCATTGCCTCTCTTCAATTAGTCTCCTTAATTAAGCATAGTACTTCTACTATTATTCCTTCCTCTATATAACCATTATGTATACCTTAATTCTAAATATAACTGCTCTAGTTACCATCTCTTGGGATTCCTAGCTAACCTGTATCGGTCAATGGTTTTTTATAACTATAGATAATGGTCTACTTAAGGTAAGACATATGACTCTAATCTCAAGTCCTTATTAATGACTACCAGCGTAACTAAAAAAATAAATCAAATTCAATTCTTAAACTCTATACTATACTTCTATAAGTTATATCTCAAATTTACTTAATGGTACATCTAACAATTTATCCCTTTTCAAACCATAAGCAAGCTATATAGTTCTTACAATTTCGTCTAACTATTCGTATACCTAACTTATTAAGTAAGGGTCAAAGCAAAGTGAAGCAGATACTTAAATCTAATGCACCTAACATATATATTTATAATAGACAACCTCAAGTTGGTTTGATTGGGCGTTCAAATTATAGTCTAACCTATTTGAGAAGTATCTATCTCGATCAAATTTAAACTCATCCACTCGTTCAGATGGTCCATTGCATTATTTTTTACCCTTGCCTATCCTCCTATTTCGCGATATCTCATCCTTTTGATACTAAGATTTATCCCTCTAGTAAAGGTTCTTTCGACAAGGCTATTATTCTATTCCAAAGTCCATTCATAACTTAAGCACGGTGTCACAATTTTATCCTCGAGGTGAGAGGCTATTCTCTCAAACTCGATACATCTATAATTTTTTTATAATAATTTATACCCAGTCATAAATGCCTATCAAATTATTCTATCCTTAAAGAGGCTCTCAAGTGCTACTTATTAAGGCTTCCATATTGTTGGTCCTATCTTATTTTGAGAGCTACAACTAGTCCCAAAGTTCAGCTGTATACATCCTCAGATCATATACTTAGTCATTTCAGGCATCAAGAAAGCTATCTTACCTTCTAACCAATTTTACTAATGTGTAACTTCTAAACCAACTCTGTCTTCCCAAGAAAATACTAGGATTTGAATCCATTGATAAAATAAATTTTTTCTGTTAGGGCTAAACCTTATATACAAATCCAAACTTGTCATCATGTTCTACTCTTCTATCTAATATAGGTGTCTACCCTAACCATTACTAACTTAGACAATCACATCATAAATGTACTATCAACCTTGCTTCTATGCTACAACAAAATATTATCCAGAAAAATCTTCGAGCACGAGTGTTCGTCTTCCCGAAACATGAGAAGCAATAATAAGGAGTTCAAGAAGGTCTGATTGAATACAAATACGAGGTTTAAGGACGATATTAAAAATCAAAGAGGTTTCAATAGCAGTTGTGGATTTAGATGTTATCACTCTTATCTTAATGCAGGCTCGTTCGATACAGTAACGTAACCGAGACGATATGCTCTGACCTGCATGGGCTACCATAAAAACTATGTCATGGTCCAATCCTAAAATATACGGACCCAGGCCACGTGGCAATGACCAGCTAATACAGTCTAGAATAAAATTCTCAATTTAATGTTTCCATCTAGACGTACTACGCTGTAAAAGTATTCTAATAAATATATCTGTCTTAATCCACATGGAAATAATACATAAGAACGAACAATATATATCATGGTATATGTATCATGGTATGTATGTATATATATATATATATATATATATATATATATATATATATATATATATATATATATATATATCCGAATAAACTCGAAATGAGCAAAATGAGTCATAAGCCATAAGAAAATATTAGGCTATAATAGAAGAAAATAAGCCATAAGAAGATAATAGATGAATAGAGTAAGAACATGATAAAATACCAAATAAAAATACTTGTAGACAAAGAGATACGCATCAGCAGCTCCAGTATATCACAATGTCAATCAACTCTGTAATCTGGCAGAAAACTAGGTCCTCAGAGAGACATAACAAGATACAAAAAGTACATGCCATAATATAAATACTGTGTAAACATGAGGGTAAAATAACCAGCTATGTGAATGCACTTTGAAGACAACCTTGGTGCGTATGGGTAGGTAAATAGATATTAAGCGTAGTGACGAGCTAGAGGCTGAATATATACACTAGCATACCTCCCGGTCATTTCTAGCGTGCAGCTAGTGACCACTACCGGATATATCCACTAGCATAAAGGCCCATAACCGGGAAAACATAGCCCATAACTGGGTAACACTAAGGCTAATGACCCCGTAGTCTCCTCCATGGACTACGGTAGTCAGATGTCTGTTCCATACGCCTACTAATTGTCCTCTCCGTCCAATGCCAATGTACAAGTCTTGAATACGATATGGACATTTCATAACTATAATGTAAGTCACTAACAACCAAAGAACTATACCAACTATGCTAGGTACCGTCACACACGCTACTCGCACCGATGACCAGTCGAGTACGTAAGCTCATATCCTACATGAACTCACTCTGTGACGTATAATGATACGTGTCTAGGCCTTTGGAGGTATAATAATAACTCCACAACTTTAGGTACGCCCACTAGACACTTGGTCAATACACAAGACCAAGCATCGACGCCTTCGTCGACTGCACCCGAGTTATTCTCAGACGCGCTATATATATATATATATATATATATATATATATATATATATATATATATATATATATATATATATAAGAAAAGAAGTAATAAAATACTAGAGAAGGTTAAACAGTACAAAAAGACAAGGTATACTTGTCTGGAACTCCAAGATAGTAAAGCTTGGATCCCGTCTCCGAAGTTGAACCATATGGAATACCTATATTATATATGTAATATTATCAGTAGTTATTCTATAGTTGTTACATATCCACAACATTATTAACCACGTATACTTAAGCTAGAATATGAAATTATACAAATAAAGAAAACTAGTTCTAGGACAAGCTAATTTGTTAACCTAGAGGTGTATCCAAACCCTAACTTAACTGGGTTCCTATTCTACTATGTGAGACATGTTTCTAAAGTTAATCATACTAAGTTTTAGTCTCTATCAATGACCATTAAGGCGTTAAAAGGGAAATATACTAGTAAATATCCAATAAGGTGTACTAAATTCTAGGTTGAAGTTTCGGGTCACCAACTTACTAACTAAGGTTATAACATCATGTTTCAACCATTTTCAGACCTTCCTAAAACATAGGTATATGTCAAAAATAAGGTTAACTAGGATTGTTCCTACAACTAGTCAAGTTTGGCTACAAGTACACTAATGAATGACAACATATGTACTTGTCAGTTTGGATAATACCAACCCTAAGTGATAATTCCTATAGTCTTCAAACCTTATGAACATCATTCTAACATATTTTAGTAGGTCACCTATAAATCCATTTCAGAATATATTATGTTTCAATAGTTTATTAAAACCAAACTATGGTTTTTAGTCTCTAAGTAGCATGTCATGTATGATAAAATTAAAGCTATCATAACCTAATGTTGGATAACAATTATCATGAATATATATACTTTTTCAGCATCTAATAGGGTGTATAAAACGTGGTTCGAATTTGATTTTATTCTGAGAAAATTTTGCACATTAAATAATAGCGTTTGTCATGACATGTCGCATAATTTCAGTTCTAGAATTTTCTAAACTATGCCAAAAAAACATATTTAACCAAAATTTCTCTTGTAATTAACATACAATAATTATAAATAATTATAGATGGTTAAGTTAGGAATATGATTATGGATGTTTTGCACAAAAATATGAAAGTTTTACACATAAAATGATAGCTACAAAAATATGTGTCAGTTCTGGAATTTAATTCCCGTGTCGGTGTTTAAAGTAGTTTTTCTTAGTTCTATGCCATTTTTATTAAGGTATCTACCTAGGGGAATGAAGTAACTCATTATTACTAATGTCATATACCATAAAATAAATAAAAATGGGCTTAATTACCTATTTACGGAACGTGGAAAGCGTGCTTGTGGCCAAATTTAGACTGCGCACTCCGCAGAGAACATTCTCTACGGAAGGGAAAAATGATAGAAAATATAACAAATCATACACGTACATGACAAAAATTGACAGAGGTACACAACAAAAAAGGTTCAGAAGAGTTTTACCAACCGATTTGGGGTATGCGCCTCATTCTTTGCACGATTCATCCTGACAGCACATATTCTGGATACTTCGTCGTGCGACAACGATCAAGAGGTAAAAAACACCAAGGAAAATTATGGAAAAAATATGGAAAGATAGGTAAGAGGTAGAGGATGAGGGTAGTGGAAGAGTTGAGGGGGTTAGTATTGTTTTGAAGGTGCAACGTATTCTAGAAGTCATCCAATTTTAGCAGACTTTATGTATGTGCGGCTGAATGTCAGCTGTCTTTGGAGAGCTATTGGGAGATGAAAAAAAAATGGAAATGAGTGTGAATGAAGCATAGGGCTGTAGGGGGGTGAGGTAGGAGTGTGGTGACAAAAATTTAGGAAATTTGGAGTGGTAGAGATTTGGTTTTAGCAACTTACAAGGGAAGTGGCTGACTGGTTTTGGAGGCCAGGTTTGGGCTGTTATGAAGGCTGTGCACACACCAATGCGTGCATAGTTTGGGTCCATTAGGGACTTGGTTTGGGTCCCTAGGAACTTGGGTAGGGTTGGACCAAGTTTGGGTTCGTTTGGAGTTGGTTGGAAACTAGCCTAGACTATACACTAGTCCATTCTAACAATGGCTGAATTTACACTTGTTCTAGTGCACCTAAACCACCACCAAACACATGTTACACATTATTTTAACTGAAAATATTATTCCTTAATTATAGTACTAAATATATATATATATATATATATATATATATATATATATATATATATATATATATATATATATATATATATATAATATTCACAAATATTTATATACAAACACATTAACTATACTAACTAAATTTATTCTAGACGAATTACACAATTAATAAAAGTGATCATCTTCTATTCCATTATAGACATGGACAAAGCTGCCTAAAGGCCAAAGAACCCCCCCCCCCCCCGAAAATAGATAAAAATTCAAAAAAGAAAGAAAGCTTAATGGTCCTCCATTGGTTTCATGTACGTGTGAAGTTTAATGGGTTTCCTGCATTGGTTTCTTTACCAACTTTACGTATACGATATTGGCTTTGAATTGCTCCTACATTGATTTCATGGTCAGTTGTCTATTATTTTTATATATAATTTCTAATATACTAAGAAGCTACAATATTTGAAGATCATCACATGTTTTAAATTTGAGTTATTTTGTAAGCATTCCATGACTTGTAACATCAGTTTTTGGATTGATTTGGAAATGTGATGTCAACAAATTGGATTGAATTATTAATATGTCTAACTCCTGTTTGGTATCCCTCCTTCGTTCTTTCAATTATTAATATACCTATGGCCATGGGAGCAACAAAGTAACATGTAAAACAGTACAAGCACTTGGCCACCTAAATATTGAAGAATGATGATGATCCAGCCTAAAAGTTACATATAATTTGAAAAGAAAAGAAAAAAAGTTGCACATAGTTTGAAAAAGATTAAAATATATATAGTCTTATTTACTTCTGTAAAATCATGTGGCCAAGACTTGACAACTGACCATGAAATCAATTGGATTGTTTATATAGTCTTATTTTTAATTTGTTTGAATGTTCGATTTCTATTTAATGAAAGTTTTGGTTCCGTCCCTGATTTAGAGGATAATGAAAGGGCAACGACATCAGAAGCAGCTCAACCAATACATATCCTAAATTCCTAATACTTGGAATGTGCAATTTGGCAACACAAAAATGCATTCAAGTTACATCTATTGGAAGTCAGTCCGCTGATTGATGGTCCGTTTGAACACAAGCGATGGATCCTAATCACCACTGTTAATTTTTTTTTTATGAATTGTTCAATTTTTTTTTTACATTTTTTTATTTTATTTTATTTTATTTTATATAGTTAAATTTATATATTGACTTAATTACAACTTGATACCCTCAACTATTCAAAATGTCCAACTTGATACCCTCAACTTTGATATGTGCTAACTTGATATTCTGAAAAAGAAAAAAATGGACAAAATTGTCCATCCTCCTACCCCCTTCCTCCAACCTCGACGACCCTCCTCCTCCATCCCGACGACCTCCGGAAGTCCCGGCGATACCCCCCCCCCCCCCCTCATGTCCTGGCGACCCACCGCAGCTCGCGTCGTCCTGGTCCCGCCGTCCACCGCCGCTGCTGCTGCTCGCATCGCGCGTCCCAGTGCTGCTACTCCGCCCGCCCGTGACGTCCGCCCACCGCCGCCCGCGCGCGCACGCCCGCACTGCTGCTCCGACCGTCGGCACGCGCGCGCGTCCACGCTGTTGCTCCTCCTCCGTTCTCTCTTGTCGTCGGCGTCAGAGAGAGAGAGAGAGAGGAGGGGGGGGGGGGGGGGGGGGGGAGGAACTGTCGGAGAGAGAAATGAGGAAATGATAGTTTTGTCTTTTCTTAAAATTTGAATATTAATATAAAAATTATTATATAGTTGAGGGTATCAAGTTGAACATTTTGAAGAGCTGGGGATATCAAATTGAACATTTTGAATAGTTGAGGATATCTAAGTTATAATTTAGTCCTGTATATTTTAGTTTCAAAATTGAAGAAGAAGTAAGGTTCCGAATAACCTAACTCTGTCGAATCAAAAATATAGTCATGTAAACAAAAATAAAAACAAAAAGTAGTCCAATCTATCTATCCATGTCACGTGAGATGGATATTAACACGCTTCGACGAGTCACAATATCGATCAGCAAAAAAAAATAAAAAAATAAAAAAAATTAATAAATAAATAAAATATGTAAGTCACCAACAATAAAACGTCCACATCATAAATCGACAAATTCCGAAACAAGTCGTCAGAGTAAATAGAGCACTACGACCGATTTCACTGTGTACCAAATTTTGTCAAATGCAAGAGTAGAAAATGTAATTGTAAGAATAAATTTTGTCGATCAGCGGAGAATCCTATGGATCAATGGAACCAAACAAGGACTTTTGCAACCTAAGATGTCAAGTCTTGGCCACATGATTTTACAGAAGTAAATAAGACTATATATATTTTAATCTTTTTCAAACTATGTGCAACTTTTTTTCTTTTCTTTTCAAATTATATGTAACTTTTAGGCTGGATCATCATCATTCTTCAATATTTAGGTGGCCAAGTGCTTGTACTGTTTTACATGTTACTTTGTTGCTCCCATGGCCATAGGTATATTAATAATTGAAAGAACGAAGGAGGGAGACCAAACAGGAGTTAGACATATTAATAATTCGAATTTTTTTTGGCTAAAGAGACAAAATTTAAGGTAATTGTGGCTAAGAAGAAAACTTTTAAAAATTTATACATAGAAAGATAGTTCGTCAACTGAGTTGGCAAGTGCATGAGAGAATGGCCAGTTCGCGAATCGAGATGGCGAGAGAGGGAGAGTTGGTGAGCGTGGAAAAGTTGGCTCACTCACCAACTCAGATGGCGGAATATGGGACCCACTGTCGCTGCTCCGAAGACTCTCACTCACCTCCTTTCTCTTTCCCTCGGAGACCTCCCACTCTCCCTCGAAGACCCCTTCCACTCAAAGAACACACCCCCCCCCCCACTCCAACTCCCCCTCAAAGACCCCCCACTCCCTTCCCATAAACAACTTTCCTTCCTATAAACAACTTTCCTTCCCTCTTCCACGGCACATACATCCCTTCTCTCCCCACAACAACAAAACTCTCTTCCCTTTCCTATCTACGTACATCATTTAACATCACTTTCTTGCAACCAACAAGATCAACCGGGAGAAAAAGAACCAAAAAAATCTGACGTAAGTCAAAAAATTGTCTGACTTTTTTAATCGTTGACAAACTTGTTATATTTGTAGGCGTATATATTAGTCGACAATAATCATAATTAATTTAATTTTTTGTACATGGCTAACCAAAATGACGGTCGTATTCTTGATGGACCGACTACCGACCTTATTATTAGGCAACGCGAAGACCACATATCTAGTCAAATATTTACTAGAGAGGTAATGTTTTAAATTGTAAGTTTGCAAGTTAAATAATTTTTACATAAAATATAATGCATATTTTTTAATAGTTATACGATCATGATCTTGGTTTACTAACTCGGATCCATATACATTGGAGGACCCAAAGACACTATCGTACATGGGAGCTAAATCCTGCCAAAAAGGTTTTGGTGCAATCCTTTGGATCCCACTATATAGATCGGGTTAGATATTTAATCCTCGATATTCACTTAGTTGTAAGTCTTGCGAAGCTTTGGTGGCCTGAAAGCAACACTTTTTAGCTCCCATTTGGCGAGATGACGATCACACTATTTGATGTGGCAAATATACTAGGATTACCTATTACAGGTGACGTTATATATTTTGATCCGCACTTAAAGAGATATAATCTGATCAGGAGGTATCTCGGTGTTACGCCTCCATCTGGTATAAAAGACGATCATTTTGTGAAGTTCACATGGCTTCACGCACTATTGACGATGTGGTTAACGTAGATGAATTGCGGGTATGTATTTTAATTAGTAAGCTTTTTATGACTTAATTTAGTATTTATATAACATTTAATATTTTTAGGTCACTCGTTGCACTAGAGCGTATTTTCTCTGTTTATGTGGTACAATTCTATTTTTTGACGCATCAAAAAATATGGTAAATGTGCAGGTTCTACCATTCTTGGATGATTTGACAAAATATACTAAACATGCATGGAGAGCTGCTACTATAGCATTTTTATACGCAAATTTGACAAAATTTGTGAGATCAAGTCGTAAAAGTATTTGTGGATGTATTTCACTGATTCAGGTAAGAATGAAAGACTTATATTAGTTAGATTAGAATACAAATTTATTTGTACTAATGCCATAATTTTGTATTCTAGTTCTGGTCCTACGAGCATTTCTCTGTTAGTAGGCCTCTCACTAGCATTAACAGTGATGTTGGAGTCTTTCCAGTTGCTATGCAATGGCCCACATATGTAGTGGATTACCAATACTACCAATATATAAGTGTATCACTTTATCGTAGCCAATTTGATACACTGCAGTATCATGCTATAATTATTTATCTATCTGATAAATATATTTAAATTATTACAGTTATAATCATATAGAAACATAATCATTAATTTGATACATTATCGTTAAATAGGTTATCTGGTTACCCTACACATGTAGAGATGATGCTCCAAAAATTAAGAGAAAATTATATTCGTTTAGTCTGCATAATTCTTATATTATATATGATCGGTTCACCATCTATCATCCGACATACCATGTTCTTCGATAATTCGGGATGAGTCAAATAATTCCTAATGATCCACCGACTGTCGGTTATGATCCAACATAAGCAAGAAATAGAATCATTTGTCTCGTTGTTGATTAGAATAATTGATTCGAGAATTATAGTGTGATGAACATGTCTTCCGGACTAAGATCTGCTGAGGAATGTAAGTTCTAAGTTACTCATTCGGATTGATTTAGTATAAATAGTTTGCTAAAATATTGTTTACATTATGCAGACATTGGTAACTTGGATTATAGGCAATGGTGGGGATGCCTTCGTATGAGAAACCGAGTATACCGATTTGAGGAGCAAAGGTTTAAGAGTAGATCCGTAGATAATTCTACTTTGCGTGCTTTTGCTAATGGCATGCATGGTTTGGTATTGTAACACCCCGTTCCGCTCAAGCGGACTGCCGTCTCAAACTGCAATAGTGCAGCTGTCCCGACCCGCTTTGCCTCAAAGGAGAAGCAAAAGATATCCAGACTTGTCCCTACAGGAATCCGGCTTGGACTTTCAGAGGCTCGCTAGACGTATCGCTCTACCGAGGCGAATCATCGCTAAGGTGGGTGGCTACGGTGAACTTGTCTTTGCTTAGCCAGCACACATAAAATCTGGAATATTCATGCTAGTCGCTAGGTGAATAACCCCCTGCATGCTAATAAATCCAACGCACCTAGCTAAGGGAATAATTCTAACTTGTATTGCTTGCTAGAACATGGAAATTGAAACACTGCTTATGTTCAGACCCTCGCATGCTAAGTCCCTTAACGGTTTCAACTCTCGGCTTACCTTCGGGTCCGAGCAACGTGCCTACTTATGTTCCTTAGAAACGCATGCTTGTCTGCTTGAATGTTGCCTTGTTTTCATCCAACTCCGGAAGACTACTAAGTAGTCGTTCCGTGCATGATTGACCCTGCAAGTATCCTAGACCGTTAGGTCACCTGGCAGCCCCGAACCAGGGGAATGCATCAAGGCAAGTTATTCACTGTACAGAATCATGATTCAAGTATCTCTTGTACTCGTGTTCTTGTGTGCACTCGTGTTCTCTTGTTCTAGTGCACTCTTGTTCTCGTGTATCTCGTGATAATTGAAAAGACCCAACGATTGCATGTCGCGGACAACTCGGAAACGAGGTATAGTTTCACGGACGGTCACCGGGGCACTGAGACCGATCCGATCCGGATGGAACTCACGTATTGTACAGTCTATTGTGCTGGACGAGATGGCATGCAACGCTCCTTGTTCTTTCGCGGCATACCATTCTGTCCAGTGACTGAACCGTATTGTATAGTCCATTGTGCTGGACGGGATGGCATATAGCGCCCCTTGTACTTTTGCTGCATACCATTACCGCCAGTGACTATTGTCCTTTATGGCTATGCCAGCGACTCCTGTTCATATAGATAAGTCATCATCGCTTAGCGGCTATCCGCGTACGAGTCACTGCATCGCATCAAGAACAACTAAACACCTGAACGATCCTGTTAAAATGACCCTCATGTTTGTATATGCTTGCCTCCTGAATGCTTATACTTATCGTGCATGAATTAACATGTTTGCCTCAATGTTTGCCTTGGACAGGGAAGGAGATGGTAAGTTGGTAAGTCTCGCCGTGTTTCCTCAAACATCGCACAGTGCACTGCCCGACACGTTAGGCTATTCAATGTCTGCATAAAACTGATCCTAAGACAACTAGAAAGACAACTTAATAGTTGTGCACGAAACCTGTATAACGTGTTTGGATTTGTCGAGCGGGCGAGTAGCTTCCCCACCAGTGCATTCAATGTACTGATAATCCACCAGTTTGTGTGCAGGGTGCGGGAGAACCTCGTTCGGTGCGGACGCCTCCAACTTGCGTGCTAAGGCGTGGACATCACTCCGAAGCAACGGTGCGTCCAGGACTGAAGCACATATACAAGACATAATATTGTGAACATAGCCCGAACATCGCCTGTACAATCATTCCACAGTTGTAGCCACTTGGCACACTTTTACTGTTTCAGAGAGAGAGGCTTGAGCGACTTGTAATCTCGGCTATACGCCGCCTGTAATACTTGTTTATATCAATAAAAGAGCTTGCTTTACTTCAACTTGTGTTTCAATGCTTCCGCTATATTCGTCAACTCAGAGAACTTGTTACCGAATCGCTATGCGTTCATGACTCCGCTGCACTCGGACAATCTGTGCGACTCTGTGGCTTAGAACTCTTACCGCCAGCCAATGAATCACGGCCTTGCACGGGCACGGTTCACGCTCGTGCAGCATCACGCCCGGATGGGTCAAGCGATCGTTCCGCGGGAGCGCTAGCGAGGGTGATTCCCGCCCAGCGGGAACGGCCGATTGCCTGTGGGAGATCGGGGCGTGACATGTTGGTATCAGAGCCTGGCTTCTACGCCTTTGGACTTCGATTCGATATCTCTGTTTCGAAAGCTCGTTCGTGGGTTATGTGTACGCTCTCTCTCAATGCCTCGATGGGATGTTCCAACAATAAGTCTAAATACTTTCAAAATACATTTTGATTGATATGATTGCTTGTCTGGTTGTATGCTGCGAGTGGCCTTTGTTCCAACCTGTGCGAACCCTTGAGAGTATCGCTAGTAGCTTGTCCGATTTTTACTAACTCTAAGTTTGGTTGAATGCATCTATTCGAGGGACGCCTTGAACTAGTTCACCATCCAAGACTTAGGAAAATGTAAAACTCGAGTGCTGAGACTTCGCTATCACTAAGCTGGTTGACGTGTTCACGCTAGAAGTGCACTTCGAAAGTGCGCACGATCCAGTCTAAGCGATATACTAATTTTGACGCTTGTGCAAGTGAATATCCAAATGAACAAGTACAACGACTTGTCTAGGATTGCCTCAACCCTAGAATACTGCTTGTCCTCAGTAAGTCTTGAGGACGAGACTTTTTCTAAGTTGGGTAGGATGTAACACCCCATTTCGCTCAAGCGGACTGCCGTCTCAAACTGCAATAGTGCAGCTGTCCCGACCCGCTTTGCCTCAAAGGAGAAGCAAAAGATATCCAGACTTGTCCCTACAGGAATCCGGCTTGGACTTTCAGAGGCTCGCTTGACGTATCGCTCTACCGAGGCGAATCATCGCTAAGGTGGGTGGCTACGGTGAACTTGTCTTTGCTTAGCCAGCACACATAAAATCTGGAATATTCATGCTAGTCGCTAGGTGAATAACCCCCTGCATGCTAATAAATCCAACGCACCTAGCTAAGGGAATAATCCCAACTTGTATTGCTTGCTAGAACATGGAAATTGAAACACTGCTTATGTTCAGACCCTCGCATGCTAAGTCCCTTAACGGTTTCAACTCTCGGCTTACCTTCGGGTCCGAGCAACGTGCCTGCTTATGTTCCTTAGAAACGCATGCTTGTCTGCTTGAATGTTGCCTTGTTTTCATCCAACTCCGGGAGACTACTAAGTAGTCGTTCCGTGCATGATTGACCCTGCAAGTATCCTAGACCATTAGGTCACCTGGCAGCCCCGAACCAGGGGAATGCATCAAGGCAAGTTATTCACTGTACAGAATCATGATTCAAGTATCTCTTGTACTCGTGTTCTTGTGTGCACTCGTGTTCTCTTGTTCTAGTGCACTCTTGTTCTCGTGTATCTCGTGATAATTGAAAAGACCCAACGATTGCATGTCGCGGACAACTCGAAAACGAGGTATAGTTCCACGGACGGTCACCGGGGCACTGGGACCGATCCGATCCAGATGGAACTCACATATTGTACAGTCTATTGTGCTGGACGAGATGGCATGCAGCGCTCCTTGTTCTTTCGCAGCATACCATTCTCTCCAGTGACTGAACCGTATTGTATAGTCCATTATGTTGGACGGGATGGCATGTAGCGCCCCTTGTACTTTTGCTGCATACCATTACCGCCAGTGACTATTGTCCTTTATGGCTATGCCAGCGACTCCTGTTCATATAGATAAGTCATCATCGCTTAGCGGCTATCCGCGTGCGAGTCACTGCATCGCATCAAGAACAACTAAATACCTGAACGATCCTGTTAAAATGACCCTCGTGTTTGCATATGCTTGTCTCCTGAATGCTTATACTTATCGTGCATGAATTAACATGTTTGCCTCAATGTTTCCCTTGGACAGGGAAGGAGATGGTAAGTTGGTAAGTCTCGCCGTGTTTCCTCAAACATCGCACGGTGCACTGCCCGACACGTTAGGCTATTCAATGTCTGCATGAAACTGATCCTAAGGAAACTAGAAAGACAACTTAATAGTTGTGCACGAAACCTGTATAACGTGTTTGGATTTGTCGAGCGGGCGAGTAGCTTCCCCACCAGTGCATTCAATGTACTGATAATCCACCAGTTTGTGTGCAGGGTGCGGGAGAACCTCGTTCGGTGCGGACGCCTCCAACGTGCGTGCTAAGGCGTGGATATCACTCCGAAGCAACGGTGCGTCCAGGACTGAAGCACATATACAAGACATAATGTTGTGAACATAGCCCGAACATCGCCTGTACAATCATTCCACAGTTGTAGCCACTTGGCACACTTTTACTGTTTCAGAGAGAGAGGCTTGAGCGACTTGTAATCTCGGCTATACGCCGCCTGTAATACTTGTTTATATCAATAAAAGAGCTTGCTTTACTTCAACTTGTGTTTCAATGCTTCCGCTATATTCGTCAACTCAGAGAACTTGTTACCGAATCGCTATGCGTTCATGACTCCGCTGCACTCGGACAATCTGTGCGACTCTGTGGCTTAGAACTCTTACCGCCAGCCAATGAATCATGGCCTTGCACGGGCGCGGTTCACGCTCGTGCGGCATCACGCCCGGATGGGTCAAGCGATCGTTCCGCGGGAGCGCTGGCGAGGGTGATTCCTGCCCAGCGGGAACGACAGATTGCCTGCGGGAGATCGGGGCGTGACAGGTATGCCTTCATTACAAGTTCAAATTAAATATACATAGATATCATAAAAAAATTAATTTACAAGTTTTATATTTCAAAGTGGTGTATACCAACAATATTTACAACAACCGGAGAGAAATCTCCCCCCACAAAGTCGAGTGCTTATGGAGGAACTTGTGACTCGTGTTGATCGTTTTGGTATTGGACGAGAATCTGAAATGCCTCCAGTACAATCACGTCTTCTACCAGATTATTCGACCGATATTGTACGACAGAGACACTCACGTCGTCGTAGGAGGGATGGTATAGAGGGCGTTGGTCGGAAGTACGCCGGAGGGAGTATTCCACAATACTATGCTACCTACCCAGACTCCATCAAGTATTCACACAGTTTTTTTGACTCCATCAGCACCGCTGCCTACCCAGACTCAGCAAGATGAGGAGGAGGCTAAGGAGGATGAGGATGATGAGGAGGAGAATGAGTATATGAATTTTTGATTATAATATTCTTCTTTAGAACTATAATTTGTAACAATGTTTGATTATAATATTTGTCAACTTTCATTATTAAAATCTTTGTCAACTATTCCTATCTCCAATTTTCATTATCAAACTCACTACTACAATATTTTCAAGTTTGTATTGAACAATTCTACTTTACTCTCTTGGTTGACTAGTACATCTTCTTTGGTTGTGTCTCATCGTACCACAATTACTGCAATGAAGATCTCTCGTCGATGAATTTTAGGGTTTTATGCAGTTCTTCTTTGGTCTTCCGGCTTTGCGTCTTACATCTGGTACTCCAATTTTTTCTCTAACCAAAGGAGCTTGGACCTTGTAGGGAAATAGAATTGGTTCCATTTTTGGTTCGTATACACTTCTCAAGGTCTCCGTCGAAAATACTGGAGGATAAAAACTATTGTTAGGGTTATTTTATTTTGTTATTTATCATATAAGGATATAATAGTAATTGTGGGTGTATTGCATATCAATATTAATAGACATGAGATACAACCTAGGGTTTAATGCCCTTGGAATCTCCTTTCTCATATTTTCTTTTCTCCTATTTTTTTCCTTCTCCTCTCCATCTCCAAACTTCACTTGGTATCAGAGCATATATTTGAAAGTACTGTACATCCCATCCACGACAGGGTCGATCGAACTCGGCTATTTTTGTCTACTTTTTATGATTCTAAAGAAGAATATTGCAATCAACTGTTTCCTAATTCATTGGTACTCGGCTATTTTTTGTCTACTTTTCATGATTCGTCGTTCGTTGTTCGTGGACGTTCGTGGTTCGTTTATGAGATCTAGGGTTTCTACAGATCTCCGTTGGTTGTTCGTCGTTGGTTGAGGTTCATTGTGAGATCTAGGATTTCAAAGATCTTATTTTTTTGTTGCATTTGCAAGTATGGTGGAGACCAAATCTTTTTGCGAGGTTAATAGTGATGGTGCTAGCGGAGGTGGTTCTTCTTTTACTATTATTCATAATGATTAATTGGGAAAGTTGATTACAGCGGTGAAACTCAATGGTGCGAACTACCTTGCCTGGTCAAAGTCTATCAAAGTGGTGTTAAGGGCGAAGAGAAGTTAAAGTTTTTGACGGAAGAACCCCTGCCTAAAACTTTTGCTGAGTATGCATATTAGATGAGTGCAGATGCATATGCTATATCGTAGTTGTGGCATAGTATGGAGCCGCATATCGCTCCTAATGTTCAGTGGTGTGAATCGAGCAAAAAGATTTGGGCATCTCTGGAAGAATCATATTCGCAAAAGTGAAACGTTGTCCGTATCTATGAGTTGTACGAGTTATTGTTTAATACAAAGCAAAATGGGAAACCTGTGATTGAATATATGGCTTTAAAGAAGGCTTTATGGGAGAAACTACTTCAATATCATCTTGTTACTACTGTTTTGAAGGAAGCTCAGAGATAGAAGTAAGATTTTTATGTTTCACATATCCTAGCCGGCTTGGATCATGCGCTCGAACCTTATAAAAATTAAATCCTTGCTGGAGAGCAGTTACCATGGTGGCAGATACTTTCTTCCGTCTCAATCGTTCCTTTATGGGACAGAGTTCTGTGGTGCCGAGTACTGACTCTTCTGCCCTAGTTTCTAGTGTTGTTGGTCGCGGTGGTAGACGTGGTAGTGGACGTGGCGGTAGAGATGGTGGTCATAGTTTTGGTCGAGGAGGAGGCCGTAGTGGTAAAGACAATAGTCGCGGTGGTGGTGGTAGCCGTGGTCAGCTACGAAAGTGTAACTATTGTGGAATGCTCGGTTATGTGGAAGACTATTTTTGGGACAAATAAGGAAAACTAGAATATGCACATCAAGTGCATGATGAAAATATGCAGTCCCAGGTCACCACTTTTGCTCACAGAGATGATACTTCGGATTTCAATCAGACTTCAACGTCTGATACCTCATCTCCATTTGAATAGATCCTCCAGAAGTTGAACGCTCTTGCTACTACCACCTCCCAACCTACTGCAACCATGGCACATATATGTAATCATACTTTTGTGGTAACCTAGTCACCATCCATTTCTTAGGTCATCGACTCAGGAGCAAGCTCTCACATGTCTGGTAATATCTCTTTTTCATAATCATAGTCATATGAAACATAATATTATCTTGGCTGATGGGTCTACTCATCATGTGCTTGGGAAATATGTCATTAACCCTACTCAATCACTATTATTATTTGATTCATTATATGTGCCTAATTTTTTATTTAATTTATTATCTGTGAGCCAATTAACCAAATCTCTTCAATGTCCTATGATATTTTCTCCCAATTCGTGTATTTTGTAGGACCTCAGGACGAAGAAGATGATTGGTTCGGGACATGAAAAATATGGACTGTACTACTTGGATCTACCCGAAAAGGCCTTCACTTATGTTTCTACTTCTCCGTTGCAGTGGCATTATCGTTTGGTACATCCGTCTTTGGCTAAGTTGCATCAAGTTGTTCCTAGTTTGAGTCATGTTTCTAGTCTTGAATGTAAGGCTTGTCAGTTAGGCAAGCATCACCGTAGTTCATTCCCTCATCGTAGTAAGAGTCGTCAATTAGAGTCTTTTGATCTTGTTTATCCTGATATTTGGGGTCCGTCTAGAGTCAAAAGTTCGAAAGAATTTCAGTATTTTGTTATTTTTATTGATAATTATTCCAGAATGACTTGGTGTTATTTAATGAAAGAAAGATCCGAGTTTTCAAATGTGTTATCTGCCTTTTATAATGAAGTCTATGTTCAGTTTGATAAACGTATCAAAATTATGCGTTTTAATAAAGCTTTGGAGTATACTCAATCCTCTGTGAATAGTTTCTGTGTTTATCGTAGTATGATTCATCAAACCAATTGTGTCCACAACTCTCAACAAAAAGATATAGTCGAACGCAAACATCGACACATTTTAGATGTGGCTCGAACTCTCATGTTCAATATGTATGCCCCTAAATATTATTGGACAGATGTCGTTCTTACTGCATGTTAACTAATTAATCGCATGCCATCATCTGTATTAAATAATAAAGTTCTATTTACCATATTACATACAGATGTTGCACCTTTTTCCTTACCTCCTCGAGTGTTAGGGTGTGTCTCTTTTATTCATAACTTGAAACCTAATTGCGATAAGTTGGCTCCTAGATATCTGAAGTGTGTCTTTCTTGGTTATCCCCGTACTTAGAAATGTATCGTTGTTACAGTCCATAGTCACACAAATATGATGTCAGTGCGTATGTTACATTCTTTGAGTCTACCCCTTTCTTTCTTTCAAGAGACCGTTGTATTCCTTTTACAACAGATTTGATATCTTCCATACCACTTTCGGTCATTCCTGAATTAATTTTTGTCTCCATTCCTCATTTATAGATTTATCAGAGATCTAAGGACATGCCAATAGTTCTACAAAATTCAGCCCTCAGCCAATCAACTTCCGTGCCTGAGATTTCTGCTACCATCACCACAGATCCATATGATCTTCCTATTGCTCTCAGAAAAAATGCCTTTGTACCACAAAGAAAAAGTATCATATTTCTAACTATATTTTATTATACCGTGTTTCATCATCTTTTCATGCATTTGCTGTTTTATTATCTTCTATTTTCATTCCCAAAACTTACAAGAAGGCTATGCTATCTTCTTGTTGGAAAAGTGCAATGGATGAGGAGATGTATGCTTTACATCAAAATTAGACTTTGGAGCTTACATCAATTTCTGTTGGAAAACAGATAATAGGTTGCAAATGGGTGTACACAGTTACGCAAAAAATAAAAAACTCGTATGTCAATTGAAGAAAGCATTATATGGACTGAAACAGTCACATCGTGCTTGGTTTGACAAGTTCATTTTAGTTCTCATTTAGTATGCCTTTCGGTGCACCACATAAGATCATTCAATATTTTGCCATTTTTTTTCAGTAGGTATTATCGTGTTGATTATTTATGTTGATGATATCATTATATTTGGGAGTGATCATGCAGTAATTGTGGACTTGAAAGCCTACCTTAGTCGTCAGTTTCATACTAAGAATTTGGGTCTTCTTCGATATTTTCTTGGAATCGAGGTTGCTCGATCTAAGAAGGGTGTATATCTGTCATAACGCAAGTATATTCTAGACTTTCTCTCCGAGACTGGGATATTGGAGTGTCGGTCAGTTGAGATTATTATGGATTATCATGACAAGCTTGATGCTAACATGAGAGACTTATTTGAGGATGTTGGATATTATAGATGTTTGGTTGGCAAACGTATATATCTTACTATTACTTGACCAGACATCACATATGCAGTTAGAGTAGTTGGTCAGTTTATGCATGACCCTTGGCAACCACATTGGAAGGCTATCTCTCACATTCTTCGATACTTGAAGGGTGCACCTGGAAAGGGTTTGTTGTACAAACCTTCCCAGTTACTTATGGTGACGGGGTTCAGTGATGCTGATTGGGCAGGAACTCGCAGTGATAGGAGGTCTACTTTTGGCTATTGTATGTTTGTGGGTGACAATCTTGTCACGTGGCGTAGTAAGAAGCAGAATATTGTGGTTCGTTCTAGTGCAGAAGCCGAGTACCGTGTGAAGGTTCATACAGCTTCTGAGATTATGTGGGTGTAGTCTCTTCTTTATGAAATGGGGATTATGATTCCGATTTCGATGGAGATGTATTGTGATAATTAGTCGGCAATGTTTATCACAAGTAATCCGGTGTTTCATGAGCACACGAAGCATATCGAGGTGGATTAACATTTCGTTCATGATTTGTTGTTGAAAAAATAAATTTTTACTCCTTATGTTCGGTCAGAGGATCAATTAGGTGATATCCTTACCAAACCACTTGCTCGTGGTCCATTTTCTGATTTATGTAGCAAGCTGGGCATGTCTGATCTATATGCTCCTACTTGAGGGAGGGTGTTAGAGTTATTTTATTTTGTTATTTATCATATGAGGGTATAATAGTAATTATGAGTGTATTGTATATCAATATAAATAGACATGAGATGCAACCTAGGGTTTAATGCCATTGCAATCTCCTTTCTCATATTTTCTCTTCTCCTATTTTTTTTCTCCTCGCCATCTCCAAACTTCACTACTATCAATACTAATATTGTAATATCTACAAACAAAACATGCATGTATACATGGTATATAAGTATGGTACCATTTAAAATATATACAAGATCTGTCGGTTATATTTACAATACAGGTTCTACTTGTTGCACAGTATATTATTTCAAACTTATAACTATCAATAGCTAATATTTCTAGGTGATTCTTCTATTTGTTAATACAAGCCATAGTCTTTAACATCTTCGAAAAATAATCTGTGTCTATATTTTCGGCATTCTTTCTACGATTGTCATGAAGTGTAATAATCTTGGCTCTAATACCATCGAGAAGTGTTGTTATTGGCGTATCTCGTAATTTCTTAATCCAGCTGTTGAAATATTCAGCAAGATTAGAAGTATTAGTATTTAATCTTGGACAAGGAGCATACACTGTTATCCAATGTTCAAATCGACAATTTTTATCGTTTACACTGATAAGCCAATCGTACAACATTACGTTCTCGGCTTGAATTATATTAAACAAACTCTTTGCATCCGTTTCATTGTATGATCTAGCAAGCGAGTCTAACAAGTGTTGAAATGCTGGTTCTTTCGCAACTTTTTTCACGTTTTGTTTAAAATGCTGAATACAAAAAAAATGAGGAGATGCAGAAAAAATAACACACATAGTATTTATTAATCATTTTTGCTTATCAGATATAAATGAAATTGTACTCCAATCATTAAAATAACTTTCAAAAGATATTCTAAGAGAGTTTTAAAACTAAGACCAAGAAGTACTATTCTTACCTTCAGCAACAACATAAGCAAGAGAATATAATTGATAGTTAGGTTCGTGAGCACAAGCAATAAATAAGATACCTTGATATTTAGATAAAATAAATGTAACATTAGTACTAATAACCGGTAAACAACCCCTTAAAACCCGTCAATACATTCCTTAAAACAAATAAAAATTCTTTGAAAGCTATTATTTTCGGCAGTTTTAAGAAAACATGTACTACCTGGATTCGCCTCCATAATTCTATAACAATACATCTTAAGACTATCGTATGCTCATCATAACTATAATTAATTTTAGCTAATGCCGTCTCACGGGCTCTCCAGGCTTTGGATTAACTAACATGTATACGATGCTCCATATATATATCTTTAACAATTTATGATGGACTATATGACTGGTTATCCCTAATAATGTCAATTATCATGGTCTTAACCCATGCAGCGGTAGCTAGTCGATGACGTCCTGTTGTAAGTATCCCTAAACAAGAATGACGATTTTCTAATGTACTAACTTTAACTTTATCTTCATTTCCAATGGATTTGACATATACTCTCCAATTACACTTCGGTTGATCACAACTATATATAATTCCACGAGCATTATTCATAGCATTAGCTAAACAACTAAAATTATATTTAATTGCTAAATTACTTATAAAGTTTCTAAATTTATAATGGTTAAGAAATAATTGTCCCATAAATAATTCATCAGTGATAGCTTTTACAACATCATCATTTACCGTATAATCTATATTTTTAATTAAATCATCACTATTTACATCGTTGTTGTCACTATCACCATAATGGCTAGATTCATCTGATGAATAACCTTCTTGAAAAAATAAAATAATTTATTGAGAAGAATTAGCAGCTGAACTAACATGCTGATATTAAAAAAATATTTACTATTTCTATTATCTAATGTTGCTGCTACTTTAATAACATATATTTTTATATACCGTGATTGTGAATTAATCTCAAGAATATAATTTTATGCATCTTCACTATCTATCAAAAAATAATTAGAACAAAAAATAGACTTTAGAATAAAATTGTAATGAAAAGAACAACGTTCAATAATATGATTATGTATACTTTTAAAACTAATATTCGGATAAGTTGAATTTTTTTGGCTTTCTCCTCCTTCGTAATTTATCCCATTTACTTTATCGCCGTGCGAGCATACTATTCTTACACTACATGTAGAAGAAGCTGAGATGAACTTTGGCTACATGTAGACTGAAATGAGAGACATAGAGAGTGCTGGAGGCTAGGTAAAATTTTGTTAGAGGCAGAGAAAAAGAGATATGAATGAAAACTATGGCATGTAGGTGTTTATAAAGGGAGACTAGACGTTGCGGAATATTGCACAATGGGTCACTAGCCGCCAATCGAGTTGGCGAGGCACAACGGCTACTTCAGTTGGGCAATAAAAAATGGGTCACTATTCGCCAATTGAGTTGGAGGGGAAGCCAACTTTCTCCCCCACCCACCTTCTCAGTTGGCGGGCCACACCTTAAGTCTCCAACTAAGTTGGCGGTCTCCCTTGAGAACCAACCCGCCAACTTAGTTGGCGAGTTGTCCTCCTATGTGCAAATTTTTAAAAGTTCTCCCCTTAGCCGCAATTGCCTCAAATTTTGTCCCTTTAGACAAAAAATTTCGATTACTAATTGGACTGAATGAGGAAGAAGACCGAACAGGAGTCCAACAAATGTGATGACTGAAACAAATAAACCTTTGGTGCTCGAAAACTAGATTAGAATAAATCTTCTTTGCCTTGTGAAGAATTTGGTAGAAAAGTGAATAAATAAATTAACTTGAGAAATTAATTAAAAAATATTTTTATTAAAATTTTAAATTTTTAATGTGTGTCATTTCGAAAGGGTGTGTTCTTGTTGGTGTTGTTTCCTTTGGACTAGTAAAGATAGTCCTACATTGGCTACACCACTAAGTGGATATCTTAATATAATACTTTGTATGAGTTGATGTGTGCACATGGGGTATGGTGGGGCATATGGGTTCCGTGTGGGTGTGTTTTCTTAGGAGAAAAAAATGAATAACTCCTCATGAAAGCATTTATGTTTTTTGTCATGCTCTTGAAATTATTTTCATAAGAGGTAAGCCCCAAAGGGGCTTAGCGACTCGGACTCGGACTAGGACTGGGACTCGGGCTCAAGGGCGCAAAGTGGTGCTTTGTTGGCGCACGTTACACTTAGTATGTCAGTATCGTCGCATGACGCTTGTGCATATTTGATGCGCTCATGCGTTCAAATATGCGCGAGTTGCATCCACGGTCGCACGCTTGGGTGGCCGCATGAGCTGCTGTTTGGGCGACCGCCTGGGCTGCTTCTTGGACTGCCGCATGTGCTGTTGCTTGGGCTGCCGCATGGAATGCTGCTTGGGCTACCGGATGCACTACGATTTGTGCTGCTGCGTGAGCGGTCGCATGTGATGTTGCTTGTATGGCCGATGCTTTCAGATATATTTGAACGATTAAGTAAATATATGGACAGTTATTAAGATCCATTTTTTATGGGATTTGTAATTAATTCGTGCCTATCTTTTAGGAATTCACAATTAATTTATTCCTATCTTTCTGTAACTAATGGGCAGCTAGGATTTTTAACCTCTCTCTATAAATACTCTCTTCGTGCCTCTTTAAGAACTGACTTCAAAAATCAGGAGATGAAGAAAGTTGCTGCTGTCGCCGCCATTGGGGTTCAAGAAGTTCGTGCGAGTCAGGAAAAGAGGTGACATCGAGCGTTCCAGAAGTTCTACGTGAACTTGCTGGTTCCTGGAAGCAGATCGTATCGGGGCGAATCTTGCTTTGAGCAACGATGAGCTTCATCACCCCAATAAGCAAATTTCCTTCTTCACCTTTCTTTTCTCTTCTGCTAGTTGTAATTTCGTTATGTCCGTCTGCAACTACGAGTGCAAGAAAGAACATGAAGTTTATTTTTTCTGATTCTTTTATAATCTTGAGAGCAAGTTTTAATCAGAATCTTTATATAGTTCTTCATGGTAATCGAGAAAATTCAGAGTGAAAACTTTTGTGCGAACCTCTGATCTCGACCACACGTTCTTTTATCTTTGGCTAAGCCTCGGGAATAACAATCTCAAAGCAAGATCCGAAGAAAAATGGAGAACTTTCGATCAAGTCTTCTGGACACAAGTTTTCACAAACTTGAGATGATTGACGGAATTTACTTCGAACATTTGGATGAGGGAAGAAGTCCTTTGTCAAATGTTGAAAGTTAGTTGTCAGAACCTACCATTTCCGAGGATGGAGGAGATAGTGTTTGAAGGATGCACATTCCAGTTGAAAGAAAGATTACAAGATGACCAAGGATTGCAGAGTACGCGCACAAGGGACAGATCTTGGCGCATGGCAGACCTTGGCGTATAGCAAGACTTGGCGCATCTTTATTTAAGCAAAGGTGGTCTTATCATCGCAATGAAAACTTCCAAGAAATGGGGCTTCTTCGCATTGAACGATGGCTTCTCTGTACCGATTTAAGCTGTATGACAAAAAAGAGTATCTTCCTAACTTGACCTTCCCCCTCTTTCTTTTTCTCCCTTGTAGTCATTACCCTAATTCGCACAAGTGTGTCCACACCCCCCTAACTTGACGAGAAATCCATTCTCGCGAACAAAGATTTTCTTTCCCTCTCTTTTCTTTTTATTCCCTTCCCTCATTCCTTAAGTCCCATTGGTTTGTTGATCCTGTAGAATCTGACCCATTTTCTCGAGGGGTAGAAAATAAATCAGGTTGATTTTTCGATCAAAATTACTATGTGAAATATTCTGTTTTTTATAGTCGACGTAGATTGATTATTTTTAACGTCTCTAATTCAAAATTGAACATACAATTTTGCTTTCATTCGGCTCCCTTATGGAAAGTCGAATCCTATTTGCTTCAATCCAGAAATTCAGGACTAATCACAAAGCCTCCCTATCAGAAAAGATACCTTATTTAACTCCAAAATCCTATTCCCCTTCACTTGGAAGCGCATTGGAGGTCTTGGCATCTTGGCGCAAGGTGGCTTATGCACATGGATTGGCGCATGGTGGATTATGTGCATGGATTGGCGCATGGTGGCCTATGCATATGAAGGTCACAACACAATACATAACTTGACGCATAGCTAAAATTGGAATATGACAGTAGAACCAATCCGAACCAATATAGCAAAGTATAACTAAACTTGATTCCTTTGATTACTTAACTTGGTTGCTATAATTGCGCAGGTTAAGTCCTATGGCGTGGTTGCTGACCAGTAGATAAAAACTGGTGCATCAAGCCATACGTGCTTTAGGAAGATCTGTTGATCAAGGTCGAACCTTTCAGTGGTGAAGGTCTTGATGGCAAGCAGGTATCAAGCAGAGGATCTGGGGATTGGGACAATGGTTCTGAACTTCGAGAAGTTACAGTCAAAGGAGTGCGTGTATCAACGTACCAGTGATTACCAAGGACCTAATCTCTGGAAATTTGGTACAGACTTGAAAGTGGACATCCATAGTCGCCAGATGATGATATCTTGTCAGGAGAGATACTTTGGAACAAGGCGTTCAGTATCAAATGGATGTTCGAGCTTCTGCTTATGAGAAAAGTCTCATTGTAAGAGTTGTGGACCCTAGACTAGGACATGTACTTCGTACTGCAAGATGTCTAGTCTAGGGTTTATCTCCAAATGTGGGGGTAAGGAGGTAGAGAAGTGTAAGGTTTGTGCGCAGACAAAGATCGCAAAAAATCTGTTCAAACGGGTAAACCGAAGTACATATTTTCTGGAGTTGGTTCACTAAGATATCTGTGACTTTAAGCAGTTCTCCACAAAGTCCAAGAGAAAGTACTTCATTACTTTCATCCACGACTACTCGAAGTACGCATTCTTCTATCTGCTTAAGCCAAAAGATGAAGCATTCAAGAGGTTCAAGAAGTTCAGGGTTGAGTCTAAACGTCAAATGGGGCAACAACTCAAGAGACTCAGAAGTGATCAAGGTGGAGAGTATAGGTCTATTGAATTTGCATCATTCTGCAAAAAATATGGAATTTTTAATGAGATAACTGCTCCGTATTCTCCTCAATCAAATAAAGTAGCTGAAAGAAAGAATATGACGTTGACAGAAATAATAAACTCAATGCTGTTGACTGTGGGTCTTCCAAACTATATATGGGGAGAAACTGTACAGACGGCTACGTTCATTCTGAACAGAGTGCCATACGCAACTTCCAATGTCACTCCTTTGGAACTCTGGTTCAGAGTCAGACCCAACTTGAATGTCATTCGAGTGTGGGGGTGTCTAGCGTCTATGAAGCTTCCAGAATTAAAAGAAGCTGGAATCAAGGACTACGAAGATAATCTTTCAGGGTGATGCTGAGAAGAGTGATGCTCATAGATTTTTTAATATCGAATCTAATCATATCATTGAATCTCGTAATACAAAACTCTTCGAAGATAAATTTGTAAGGCACAAGAATATTGTTATTGCGGATAATCCGAAAAATAGTATGGGTGTACAGGAGGCTGAAGCTTCCAACGAAGATGTAGTCCAAGAAGAAGTTGTTATCCCAATGACAACGATCGAACCAGAACTTGTAGAGCCGGTGTCTAATCAAGTGAGGAGAGTGAAGGACTTCGGAGAAGATTTTGTCATATATCATGTAGAAGCATATCCGCTTACCTATGATGAGGCGATGAAGACAAGAGATGTTATTTTTGGAGGGAGGCTGTAAATAATGAGTATGACTCAATAAGCTCCAACCATACTTGGGTGTTGGTCAATCTGCCTGAAGGAGCTAAACCAATCAGATGCTTATCAGATATTCAAGTCGATGAAGATAAAAGCAGATAGAATAGTTAAGTTCAAGAGTAGGCTATCTGCCTAGGGTTTTCTTAGATAATAGGAGATTGAGTTCTTTGGCACCTCGATGAGGGTATCATAGACTAGGATGATGATTGTCGTAGCTGCTATTCACAAGTTAATTATTTATCAGATGATGGAAAGACAACAAGTCTTGGATGAAGACAAACATGCGAGATTCACGAACAACAATCAGAATTATTGTCATTCAAGTTTGAAGATAGTCTACGAGTTGGTGATATCTCGATACAGCCTGAAGCAATTCCCGGGGTGTGGTAGCAGGAGTTTGACAAGTTATCTAGTCAAAGTTGTCGCAGGATCAGCGAGACGGATAAGTGAGTATACACGAAGTTCGTTGATAATGGAGGAGTCATTATTTGTATCTATGTGGATGGCTTGCTAGTCCCAGTTTTGGACATAGAAGTGTTACTAGAACAACGATGTACTTTTTGTCCAAACTTAGGACAAGTGATTGCAGATGTCATCCTGAGGATATAAGATAATCCGAATGCCTGGTGGGCTTGCTAAGTCACAAGTTCTCAGCATGAAATATTGATCACATGCTTTGGGTATCAGGGACGATACTCCTCAGGTGTGACAAGGACATGAAGTCAAATCCAAGAAAAAGTGTCAAACAATTGGTTTACTTGAGCATCATCAGGTGAATGATTCAAGCTGCGTGTACCACCAGGTCTGACATAGCTTTTGCTGTAGGGATGCTGAGTCAGTTCATAAGCAGTATATGTATTGAACACTGAAAATTGTGAAGAGAGTCGTTAGAATTCTTAGAAGAACTCAGTAGTTTATCCTGTGCTACAGCAGTTATCTAGATATGAAGGAAGGCTTCGGTGATGCCAGTTAGTGCTTAGGAAAGAAGAGTGAAAGATCCACAGGAGGACATGACTTCTCCAGGGGTGGTGCTGCTATATCGTGGAAGTCGAAGAACCCGTATTTACTCTCAGAGTTTTTTGCATTATCAAGCTGCAGTAAGTAAAATAGAATGGCTCTGGAAGCTCTCAGATAATCTTTCTTTATTTAGTACACAGATTAGGGTGATACCGATATATTATGAAAATCAGGAAGCTACAGCAGTGGTATATTTTTATCTCTTCAACGGTTTGAAGAGAACAATGTGGATAGAACATATGACACTGAATGAACGCAGATTGCATGGATCATTATAGTGCTTTAATGATCGAAGTTAGGTAAATTTGGCGGATCCGTTCATGATAGGCTTCAAAGTCCAGTACATGACACTGAACGATCACAACTAGCGTGGATTATTACAGTATTTGATGGTCGGAGCCAGGAGGGCCTGGCCGATCTGTTCATGTAAGGCCTCCAGCTCAGCTGATCTCAAGAACTATAAAGGAGGGTAGTACTCCATGTTACAGTGGCGTGACACCACAAGAGGGAGTGAACCTCGGCTTCGGGGCATGTCACAGCGGCATAACATCGCATATAGCGAAGGACACAATATATATATGCTGGAAGGACCTCTGATATTGTGTCTTTGCAATCCTACTATTTAGTATTATGCTTTTAGTTCAAAGAGAAATCTACTAGGAATCTAGATATTGGTTCAAGGAAGAACCATTGACTGGGAGAATATCAGTTACTATGGATAGTCCTCAGGGACAATGTGGGATACGTACCAAGAACCACTGTGGTCTACTATTTATTCTTGAACAGAATATTTCCTGTGTGAGGATAGCTTTGACACCTTAATGAGTTCTCGGACAAAGTGAATGTTCGGTGTGCATTACAGGAAGAACGTAGTTTCAGCACTAAAAGGGACTTGTATCCCATGCTATAGTGGCGTGACACCACAGAGGTAAAAGATGTAAATCCTTGACATTAAGTCATGTCATAGAGGCATAGCACTACACATAGGAAGATAGTCTAATGCTGTAGAATTAAGAGTGGTAGACAATACTACAAAGAGGTCGATGACCTCATGTTACAGTGGTGTGACACCACAGAGGTAAAATATGTAAATCCTCGGCAGAAAGCCATGTCATAGCGGCGTAACACCGCAAAGAAGTGCAAGAATTCATGTTGGATAGTTTGGTACTACAAAGAGGTTGAGACCTCATGCTACAGTGGATGACACCACATGAGGGAGTGAACCTCGGCTTTAGGCCATGTCATAGCGGCGTAACACCGCAAGGAAGCGCAAATCTTTATGTCAAGGACTCTTTAAAAGGACTCACCTATAGTGTATGGAAAGAGATACATGCCGTCTCTTGATAGAAAACTTGTAGACAACAAAAATACATACACCAAAACCAGGCGGCACAAGGCCTTCAATGTTCAACCGGAAGCACAGCTGATATCATTGTGTGAGTGTAAAAGAATTGCAACTATAGTGCATAATTCAAGGCTTAGTCTATTCTTTTATCATACTGCTATTCGATACATGCAGGAATATTCAAGTCAAAATGACATCTATCATAATGCATTATGGACAGTTACTGTGGGAAACGCTCAACCTATATATATTAAGATATGTAGAGATTGTTGGTATTGTTTCCTTTGGAGTAGTAAAGATAGTGCCACATTGGCTACACTACCAAGTGGGTATCTCAATATAATACTTTGTATGAGTTAAGGTGTGCACATGGGGTGTGGTGGGACACATGGGTGCCATGTGGGTATGTTTTTCTAGGAGAAAAAAAGGATTAACTCCTCATGAAAGAATTTATGTTTTTTGTCATGCTCTTGAAATTATTTCCATAAGAGTTAATCCCCAAAGGGGCTTAGCGACTCGGAATCGGACTCGAACTCGGGCTCAAGGGTACAAAGTAATATTTTGTTGGCGTACTTTGCACTTAACACGTTAGCATCATCGCATGGCGCTTGTGGGCATTTGATGCTCTAATGCGCTCGGATATATTTGAGTTGCATGCGCGGTCGCACAAGGGACGCATGCGGGACTGCATAAGTAGCCGCATGGGCGGCCGCATGAGTTGCTGCTTGGGCAGCCGCATGCGCGGCTGCTTGGGCGGCTGCATGAGCTGCTTCTTGGGCTGCCGCATGTGGTGCCCCGTTCCTCCTATTCGGGGAGCGCGGCTAAGAAATACAAGACAATATCGTTCGATCGGGATAGATTAAAACAAGAACTCATCCTCGTTATAGATTTGCTTCTTCGGAATCGATTCCCATATTCAGTGGACCGTGCCCCCGGGATCGACTTAGCGGCAGAGTCAGGAGGGACCTCTCCGTTGTTATATTTGTTGCCTCGGATTTTGATGTCGCTTGTTGCTTTCGTGCTTTGAGTTGGTTTTCGGATTTGCTTGTTTTCCTTGAACGGTTTCGATGGATTTTATTGTTTTCGTTCATTGTACTGCATTTCAATTCCGAGTATGGAAAGAGAGGAAGAGGTATTGATCGAGCTGTTCGTGATGCAGATGAACGAGCAGTAGGCGGCTTACGAGCGGAGTCTTGAAGCGCCTCTTTCCTTCTCCCTTCCAACCAACTAAGTAAGTGGCTACCATCTCGATTAGCTAGCATTGCTTCTAGTCTTCACACCTAAATCTTGCATCCTTTGCCTCGATCAGACGATACCAAGTAATAACTAAAAGATGTCAAGATAAAAAGGGAATAGATTTGGATTACATTGCTTGTCATTCAACTTGGGAACGATTGCTTATATTGCATGCTTGTTCGTTAGAAATAAAATATGAATTGTAGCTTGTCTTGTACTCTTGTTGCGAATCATAAATTGTTGCTTGTCTTGTACTCTTGTTGCCTCAACTACAAAATTGTTAACTTGAAAACATATTGTTCGATCATGGACAACTTGTGCACAGGGTCACAGTCTCGCGGACGATGCTGGGGCACTGGCATCGATCCGGTCCGGGCGAGGCCTATTGTTTAGTCTCTTGTTCTTGGCAGAATGGTTTGCAGCGCCCCTTGTACTTTCGTTGCATACCATTCTCGTCAAAGACTATCGTCCATTATGGCATACGCCAGTGATCATCTTGTATATTTAAACCTGTTGCAAACTAACTTGTGTCTTCGTGGCAGGGAAGGCATGGTAAGTATTGTGCAGGTGGTTCAGACGGACAGGTAAAAAGCCACCGAACGGTGGCAAGTTCATTTCAGTATTATATATATACTGTTTCTTGTAAATGAACTAAGACAAGATAGAAAGACAACGATTAATATGCATGCTTCATTAAAATAACGTGTTGATTGGTATAGTTGGGTTTAGCTCACCTTCACCAGTATGTTTCAACATACTGACCCTCGTTGAAACAGGTTCCCCGCACTAAGACGAACCGAGCGAGGAGCCGAATTCTTCTTCCCGATCCAATCCAGCTGTAGGCGTATCCTGATCGCGCCGCATTTTGAAGTACTCGAAGAAAGGAGATAGAACCCAAGCAAGAATGCAGCTTCGTGGCAAAGCCGTCCTCCAGCCCGGAGGTCTATTCATTTTGAAGTTTAGTAAAGGGATGTAATGTACAGGACTGCTATCTCATTTTGAGTCAACACTTTTGTAAGCCCGTGCGGCAAATTAGCGGACTCGTTCAAGAGTTTGTAATAGATATTCATATCAATAAAGAGAACTTTTTCATGTTTCAAATCTGTGTTTCAATTTATCTGCGTACTCTGAATATGTGCTCGTTATGCAAAACACTCTAGCCTTGTGCGGACGCAACCCCAGGCCCGCACGGCGGTCTCGCCGGGGGATGCCCCTACGATTCGACAAAATCGGGGCGTGACATAGTGGTATCAGAGCACAGATTCAAGTTCCTGACCCTCGTATTGGAAAAGTTCCTTTAACGATCAATCCCTGTGCGAACTCTTGAACTCGCTAGGCCAAAATGAGATACGTTCATGCAATAAGTCCATAATACATTATGATCCTAATGTAATTTACCTTCTTTTGAAGGAATGACACTAGCGCAATCCTCAGCGCTAGCACCGGACGAAACGCAAGGCCAAGGAAGTAGTTCGGGCACTTCGGGAAGTTCAGAGAGTCAGTGAGCCATGCTAAGCATCGATCCCATCCAGCAAATGTTGCGGATGTTGGAGACAAACCAACAAAGGGACGAGGATCGCCACGAACTGGCCAAGAAGCGGGCGGAGGAGAGTCAGCTCAAGTTTCAAGACAATATAGAAGCTCGATTCTCAGTCCAACAGAAGCAGGTAGATGCCCTACAACAGATCGTTCAGACTTTGGCTTCCAACCATTCTGCGGCAACAGCAGCGACTCCGGTGGAACAACCCGTGCATGAAGTTGAGACGCCGCTAATTCCAAGGACGAGGAAAGTGACTGCCTTCGACTTTGGCCAATTCAAGAAAGTCTGCAATACTCTATTCAACGGGTCTGAGGACCCAATTGTGGCTCTAGATTAGTTGACCAAACTTGAAGACCACTTCGCTCTGATAGAGGTCCCCGAAGAGAAGCGCGTCGTATGTGCGCAACTACAGCTCCGCCTCAATGCGCACGATTGGTGGGACGTGCATCGACGATCTCTTCAATTTGACCATGGAGAGGAGGCGATCTGGTGGACGACTTTTTATGCCGCGTTTGAAGAAGAGTTTATACCCCCTCCAGTACGACGTCAGATGGAGAACGAGTTCATGCAACTGAGGCAAGGCAGCATGACAGTCAAACAGTACTCCGTCGAATTCAACCGTCTCTCCAAATTCGCTAGCGTCTATTTACCTGATGTAGCGAGTCGAGCCAGAAGGTTTGAAGGTGGTCTACGCCCTGCCATCCATGCGCACGTAGTCGTTTATCAGTATCGGACAATACGGGAAGTCATGAATCATGCCTTATCACTTGAATCGCAGTATCCTCATATTTCTACCGGTGTTGTGCATACCTACAATCACAAACGCCAAAGCAATCAGAGAGGAAACAACGCTACAAAGCATCACAATGACGGCGGGAAACAGAAAGCAAATTCAAACCAACCTTGTAACTTCTGCAAAAAGCCGGGGCATACAATCGACAAATATCGTCTGAAACTTGGGTTATGCCTAGCCTGTGGTGAATCAAACCATTCAGTTCGTGATTGTTCATTGAGTCATGATCGTCGTCGCCAATAAAATAATCCCTAACGGTAGGTTCTATTCCTAAGTTTCGAGGATGAAACTTCCAATTAGTTGGGTAGGATGTGGCGCTCCGTTCCTCATATTCGGGGAGCGCGGCTAAGAAATACAAGACGGTATCGTTCGATCGGGATAGATTGAAACAAGAAATCGTCCTCATTATGGATTTGTTTCTTCGGAATTGATTCCCATATTCAGTGGACCGTGCCCCCGGGATCGACTTAGCGGCAGAGTCAGGAGGGACCTCTCCGTTGTTATCTTTGTTGCCTCGGATTTCGATGTCGCTTGTTGCTTTCGTGCTTTGAGTTGGTTTTCGAATTTGCTTGTTTTCCTTGAACGGTTTCGATGGATTTTATTGTTTTCGTTCATTGCACTGTATTTCAATTCTGGGTATGGAAAGAGAGGAAGAGGTATTGATTGAGCTGTTCGTGATACAGGTGAACGAGTAGTAGGCGGCTTACGAGCGGAGTCTTGAAGTGCCTCTTTCCTTCTCCCTTCCAACCAACTAAGTAAGTGGCTACCATCCCGATTAGCTAGCCTTGCTTCTAGTCTTCACACCTAAATCTTGCATCCTTTGCCCCGATCAGACGATACCAAGTAATAACTAAAAGATGTCAAGATAAAAAGGGAATAGATTTGGATTAAATTGCTTGTCATTCAACTTGGGAATGATTGCTTATATTTCATCCTTGTTCGTTGGAAATGAAACATGAATTGTAGCTTGTCTTGTACTCTTATTGCGAATTATAAATTGTTGCTTGTCTTGTACTCTTGTTGCCTCAACTACAAAATTGTTAACTTGAAAACATATTGTTCGATCATGGACAACTTGTGCACAGGGTCACGGTCTCGCGGATGATGCTGGGGCACTGGCATCGATCAGGTCCGGGCGAGGCCTATTGTTTAGTCTCTTGTTCTTGGCGGAATGGCTTGCAGCGCCCCTTGTACTTTCGTTGAATACCATTCTCGTCAAAGACTATCGTCCATTATGGCATACGCCAGTGATCATCTTGTATATTTAAACCTGTTGCAACTAACTTGTGTCTTTATGGCAGGGAAGGCATGGTAAGTATTGTGCAAGTGGTTCAGATGGACAGGTAAAAATCCACCGAACGGTGGCAAGTTCATTTCAGTATTATATATATATACTGTTGCTTGTAAATAAACTAAGGCAAGATAGAAAGACAACGATTAATATGCATGCTTCATTAAAACAACGTGTTGATTGGTATAGTTGGGTTTAGCTCGCCTTCACCAGTATGTTTCGACATACTGACCCTCGTTGAAACAGGTTCCCCGCACTAAGGTGAACCGAGCAAGGAGCCGAAGTCGTCTTCCCGATCCAGTCCAGCTGTAGGCGCATCCTGATCGTGCCACATTTTGAAGTACTCGAAAAAAGAGCTAGAACCCAAGCAATAATGCAGCTTCGTGGCAAAGCTGTCCTCCAGCCCGGAGGTCTATTCATTTTGAAGTTTAGTAAAGGGATGTAATGTACAGAACTGCTATCTCATTTTGAGTCAACACTTTTGTAAGACCGTACGGCAAATTAGCGGACTCGTTCAAGAGTTTGTAATAAATGTTCATATCAATAAAGAGAACTTTTCCATGTTTCAAATCTGTGTTTCAATTTATCTGCGTACTCTGAATATGTGCTCGTTATGCAAAACACTATAGCCTTGTGCGGGCGCAACCCCAGGCCCGCACGACGGTCACGCCGGGGGACGCCCCTACGATTCGGCGAAATTGGGGCGTGACACCGCATGGGCTGCTGCTTGGGCTGCCGCATGGACTTCTGCTTGGGCTGCCGCATGGACTTCTGCTTGGGCTGCTGCGTGAGTGGCCGCTTATGAGGTTGCTTACGTGGCCGCTACTTTCAGATATATTTGAACGGTTATGGAAATATATGGACAGCTATTCAGGTCTATTTTTTGTGGGATTTGAAATTAATTCGTGCATATCTTTTAGGAATTCACAATTAATTTGTTCCTACCTTTCCATAACTAATAGGCGGCTAGGGTTTCCACCCTCTCTCTATAAGTACTCTCTTCGTGCCTCTTTGAGAACTGACTTCGAAAATCAGAAGACGAAGAGAGTTTCTACTGCCGCCGCCATTGGAGTCCAAGAAGTTCATGCGAGTCCAGAAAATAGGTGACATCGAGCGTTCCAGAAGTTCTACGTGAACTTGCTGGTTCTTGGAATCAGATCGTGTGGGGGCGAATCTTGCTTTGAGCAACAATGATCTTCATCTCCCCAGCAAGCAGATTTTCTTCTTCTCCTTTCTTTTTTCTTCTTCTAGTTGTAATTTCGTTCTGTCCGTCTGCAACTGCGAGTGCAAGGAAGAACGTGAAGTTTATTTTTTCTGATTCCTTTGTAATCTTGAGAGCAAGTTATAATAAGAATTTTTATATAGTTCTTCGTGGTGATCGAGAAAAGTCAGAGTGTGAACTTTTATGTGAACCTGTGATCTCGACTACGCGTTCTTCCATCTTTGGCTAAGCCTCGGGAATAACAGTTCTTTTCAAATATTATGTCTCTTCGAATGGGTGTATCCCTTCCAAACAATGTATCTCCTTACATTTTGTCTCTTTATCCCTTATAAAACATAGTCATATGAGTGTTCTAGGAATAATTTAAACTCATTCATACATTCGACTAAGTACAAGAGAGAGATACTATCTTCATTGCTTCATTCAGTTCCTGCAGTGTGAAGTGCTGCTACCGGAGGAAGAGTTTCGTGTATCTCGAAAGACAAAGTCGTCATTAAAGCGTAAGCACCTGTGCTGGACAAATATTGTCTTTAGGACATTGAACCAAATTCAAGCTTCGGTCTCGGTCAGATTATTTATTTATATTCAATTTTTTGTTTCTAAAATACAGAGTTAAAAAATTTACTTACAGAATCTTGTTGAGAATTTAACAAATTGTTCACTGGTTGCTTCCCAAAGTTAAGGGGAGGAAGAAAATTGATTTTCTCTTCGCCAAATGATGTAAAATTGATTTGAGTATCCTAATGTCATGAGACTTTCGATAGTAAAACTAATGCAAAGTATCCTAGTGATAGGAGACTTCCGCTAATACATTGTTTCTTTTTCACAATATATGGAAATGATATTTCTGCTACTCGATCTGTATGAGTGAAATAAAAACTTGGGAGGACCGAACTCGAGTGACTATTATGGTTACCGAGTAGAGGTATAAGATCCCAGCTGGGTGGCAGAAGGTCAGTGGATCGAGCCACGGGACAATATTATTTTTTTCATTTATAAATGGTGGGAGTTGAGAGGAAGTGAGCCCAAAGACATGCAATGCAGTGTGCACAAAAGTTTCAAACGTTACGTCGGATCCAGTGCGTTATGCCAAAAAAGAAAAAAAAAATGAAAACTTGGGAGGGGCTTCTCGTGCGTTACACATATTTTAACCGTCTTTTAATTAAATTTTTTATACTTGAAAATAACAAAAGTACCATATGAGCAAATTATATTTTTCTTAAAGAATTTAGAAAGGATTTTGGCAACAACCTAGTATAATCCTTTCCATCTTTTTGATTCTCCATTAGCACATGTTGTATTCTACTATTTTAAAATGGTCCCAACTACACAGGTTTTAAAAATTTTCTGGAAATCGAACCTTAGTACTAAAAGTAGTACACACATGCTGAATTATTATGAATGCATGCCAAAACATATACTCAATTAATAAATGCATATGAAAGCTGGACCTTAGAATTAATTAACGCATAAGAAATAATATAGCTATGCTGAATTATTATGAATGCATATGACCTTGGCATTAATTAACACATTATTTGTCATGAATGAATTCATTTGCATTTCCTCTTGAGTTAATGCCAACCTCTAATTGATTTAATATAGTAGAAAACATCTAATTAAAAGCACTATATTTGGCATGAATGAATTCATTAGTATTAATATATACAGACTGTATATATTAGCATGTATGTTGGAAAGATTAAAAGGCACGTGAGAAAGAAAAAAATTAGACCAGATCCAATGGATTTAGAAACTGGTCGAATTCATGCATTCATATGTATGGGTATTTGTGGGATAAAACAAAATCCACGATAAAGCTTTGTTTTGACAGTATATAGTAGAATAAATTATTATTATTATTATTATTATTATTATTCATTTAAATTTAGTATTGTGAAATCACTAATGATCATACAACTATTTTATTATTAATACTTAAGCTTTGTATTAGTCCTTGTATGCAATAATCATGTTACCCATGCTACTATGTATATTGTTTTATTCGTCTAATATTGATTTTGTAAAAAAGCAAAAAAGAAGTATTAAAGAAGAACTTATGCAAATGAAGAAATGTAAAACCCTGATTTTTAAATTTTAAATTTTATTATTGGTATTATGTAATTATTGAGATTAAAGGAGAATTTTTATTATTTTTAGCTAATTAGAAATATATAAAATTCATGGATAGATATTTATGTATATTTATTAATTACAAATATTACACAGAAAATATATTTTTGGGTGTACAACTATTATTAAAGTATTGTAGATTTTTTGGAAATTATTTGAGATACAAACCTATATATATATATATATATATATATATATATATATATATATATATATATATATATATATATATATATATATATATATGGGATAATATAAAAGCATAATAATAATAATAATAATAATAATAATAATAATAATAAAACCAAACCCAAAACCGAAACCCCTCCGTTCAACTACAATAGCCCCCCCCCCCCCCCCCCCCCCGACCCCTCCGTTCTACTACCGACCCCCCCCCCCCCCCCCTTCACTCCATATATACCATCACCATAGACCACCATCAGCCACCCTTCCCCTGCGTCCAGATGAGCACCTCCACTGCCATCGACCGTCGTCGATCGCCGCCGCGAGTAGACCCACCCCGAAATTACGAGTAACAGAGAAAACGAGGCACCCTTCTTCCCATCTCCGTTTCTCCCTATACAGTTAACCAAACAACGAACCGTCGAATCCTATGTGAAGACCACATGACCCCCATGAAACCTGTTTAAATATTTTAGTATCTCGTGTCCTGTATCGATCGCAAATCGAGACACAAAACAGAAAAAAATGACTGAGTTTTTAGGAACATAAATTATTCCAGGTACACGTGTTTAAATCCTGTTATCTCCAAAACAGCATGCGATGCTAAAATTTTACCTGAATATACTTCTTGACAACATAACCTAGTTTTATTCCTTTAAACACTTTCTCTAAATTCGATTTATTCTGTGAATTATTTAATGCTGAAAACTGTCAAAAACGTGATTTCGTAAATCCAAAATTTCTTGAAACGGGGTGCGTCCCGCCAAACGAGGCAACTTTGTCGCATGAGGATTTTACCGAAAGGCATGTATCATCAACGCGGACGTGTGAGATTTCGTGAAACTTGATTTGGTTGTGCATGCACACCAAAATTAACGCATATCCGTTAAAAAATACTGTATCGGCCTATTTCGATACTTATCATAACTTCACGTGTTCTTGTCGTTTCGCAATGAAACTTGCACCATCGGTTTCGCAGTGTTACGCTGGTTCTGTGACCCATGTTTAGTTTGATTCTGAGAACGTTGACGAAATACCATTTCGTGGGCCCCACGGTTCCACTTGACGGGTGATTTCGTGACCGGCTCACCGAAATCCAATTTCGGATACTCCGTTAAGTTCGTGCTATCATTTTGGACTGGTAGACACTAAGTTTGCTAAATTTGAAGAACTTTATCTCTGGCATATTTTACGGTGCAAAGTGGGCCACAATTGGACACCGCTTTGATCCGAAACTGTCAATGATGTCCCTGTGTCCAAATTGGACTTAGGGGTATTCAATCCTAACTATTTCATATATTCTAAAAATATTGGTGATGTTTGTTTCAGCATCCGGAGGTGTACTTGCAGATTCCACTTTTACAGGAATTGTTGACGGAGTTCAGAACCCAGGCAAGTGTAACTTGCCAACTTGTAGTAGATCCTATTATATTATCTGCTTGTATATATATATATATATATATATATATATATATATATATATATATATATATATATATATATATATATATATATATATATACTCTTGTGATGTACCTGTTCAATCTAGGACCGTGAGATGTTGCTTAGCGTCCGAACAAGATTCGGGTGTCAACGTCGTACGCGGAGTTATGTAACATCACTTAGAGAGTTGATTCCACGATCCTATTTTTTACGTGCTTGCTATACCAAGTATGTCAGACTGTAGAAAACTTGACACTATTTCATATGACATAATCTTTCTTAAGTTATTCATGGTGATTCTGTATAGTCTTATAAGATTCGTGATATGAGAATTGTATATAGAGATATTATTATGACTCGTTGTACTAGCTAGAGGTCATGATCTTGCGTGTTATGGACATGAGACATTGTGGACATGAGATATAAGGTTACATTGGGGGGGAAGAGACAAATATGATATATATATATATATATATATATATATATATATATATATATATATATATATATATATATATATATATATATATATATATATATATATATTATTAGAGGTGTTTTAGTCTTTGTATCATAGCTTGGCACATTTACGGGCCTTACGAGATACTACTTTCTGCTACGGGCTCCCCGACACAGAGCCTTTAGTTGTTTCAGCCTAAGTACTAGTGATGCTCTCATTTGTATTTCACTTAGCTAGTTACATAGCTTGCCCTGAGGATCTGTTTTTATTTGCTGTATTTTATTTGGCTTAAGTGTTTCTTGTACCTTGCTATGTCCCCTGAGAACCTGGATCCGGATTATGTTCCCAGGTATAGCAGTGGAGGATTATCCCGAGGTTTACGGGATAAGAGCTGACGTTGGAGCGATACTGGCACCAGAGGACGAGATTGTGCCAGAGGATTTCTCTTGAGTACTCAGTTACTTACTTAGTTATTTATGCTTAGTGTTATTTCATATTTGGAATTGGACTTATGGACATATATATTTGTGTTATTCTCTTTTATTTATTGTGACAGATTGTTCCCCGAGATACTACTTATGTGGACTTGCTGATGGACTTTTTTTTATCTATTATCTTGACTGGTCTATCATATTATATTGTGATTGCTTTCTGTGGTTGAGACTAGAATTATACTGTGATAGATGGGACAGACTTGTATATGTTACAACTTAAGTGCACTATAACGGGTCCATTAAATTGGGTTGCCCATTGGAGTTATGCTGCTGGCCAATGTCATGTGGCTAGTCCCTTGGTATTTTGGGACTAGGGCGTGACATAGTTTTTGTGGTGGACCATGCAGGTCTATATATTGCTTCGTATTCCAAATACAGAACCAAAAAAGCCTACAAATTAGGATAGAATAAATTATAGGATCTCATCCACTTGTTGACCTGTTTTTGACCTCTATATCGACTTCAAAATAATTTCTTGAGTTGCATCATGCCTTGATTCCTCTGTACGACTCTCATAGTTAACTTTATGTGCAGAGTAATGGATCCACGAGCCAGTGATGAGACTCTCGCGGGTATACCACAAGGTGCTGTGGTCACCTACGACGATAGGGTGACGCCACTAAGTGGAGATCCCTTCACTCAACAAAGCAATCAAGCTGATCAACATGCCTCAAGGTTCCGGCGAGATGACATTCCACCACCACCGCAGTTTACTCTACCAATGCCTGTTTTTCTTCCATGACATCCTATGGACGGACAACAGATGTTCCAAATGTTCTATGCAATAATGCAAGCACAACAGAAGGTTCATCAAGAGGCCCGACAATGTCAGAAGGAGAACTTGTCACGACCCGCACCCAAAAAAATTGGGCATGAGTCGTGGGTACGTCCAGCCTACGCTGCAGCATCGGCGGTAGAACGCTGTCTAGGTCAACTATCTAGATAACAATCTCACACAATCAATATATAAACCTGTCAAGATCTCAACTCCAAACGGAGGAGCAATATCATAATGATAATCACAATGTACTCAATCACGAATCTAAGTACGATAAGATAACAAAGAAGTCTAACAACTATAAAGTCTAACCAACAATAACTACTACAACAACCACAACATCAATAATAATAATACAACATCCAAAATCATATACAATACAAGGTCTCAAATCCAAAACTGGAGACAAATCCGGTACCAAAGGCTAATAAAAACAATAATAAGGTCCTAGTGATCTCGGCTACCAACCCGAAAATCACTCCTAAACTAGAGGGTCCCTGTCTGCACCATCGACAGGCTCAGGTCCATAAAATGTTGGACACCACTCCTCTGGATACTCTGAAAAAAATATGTCCAGTCAGGACTGGAGCAAGTACATCTCTAACAGCAGTTTCAGTTAAATGACAAAAACTATAAAACAGTTGTAGCAAGTAGCAAGGTGAAGGAAATAAAGTATGAAACAAGGAAATATATATATCACTGGTGCATAAAGGTAAAGATGCATGAATGTCAGAAGCAAGATAGTAATAACTGCAAGATACAAGAAATCTAAACTAAGATCAAGTCTGTGCACAAGAACGTGTAGTGAGTCCAGCATGAAATATATGTAAAGAGTCAAGTCCAGAAACTATAAGTGAGACCAGCAAGAAATGCAAGTGAGTCCAGACTATAAAGAATGAACTCGGTGTCTTTGAAATACTTGTTTCGACATGTAAACGGCTAGGGGTAAGTACGGCTCACCGCGCACTGGGTGCGCGACTGCTATCATTCCAGATTAGACCAGAGGGGGTAATTTCTGATGATTCCAGATGGAAATGTTTATATGTCTACTCGAGTATTTTTCCGCCCAGACTAGTACAAGTGAATCCAAGACCCGATACGTAAATCAAGAATAAGTCCAGCCAGAAACATAAGTGATGCCTGTAGTGATGCATGTAGGTGATTCCAGAATAGAGGCCAGAAACATGAAATATACGTGTCGCAAGTAAATGAATCCACAAATATTAGTCTATGTCCCGTGTTGTGCCAGAAAATCAGATGATACTATACTAGAAGCTGAATCATAATAATCATCAGATAATAAAAACTATCAGAGAATGTACTCGCCTGACGTCCTGAGCAACTAGCGATCCGAACTGGTGTCGCAAGAACCTATTACGAAAAGCAAGGTTAAATAGGTTTCTAATGAGTTAAATAGATATAAAATAATTAAAAATAGGCTTCTAGGGTCGTTCTAGGTCAAATAGGTCAAACGGATCAAACCGGTAAAATCTGGGTCAAAAAGTCAACTATGGGTCCAAAAAGTCAACTCTAGGTCAAATCTAGGGCAAAAGTTGACTTTGGTGATCAACCGAGTCAACTATGGTCAACCGAGTCAACTACGGTCAACTCTAGGTCAAACTAGGGTGCCCCTGAAATTCTAGGTTATTAAGCTAATAAACCCTCAAACTCGCCTCCTTGAGATACCGGGATACCCTCGGTATCCGATACCTCACCCTACGTTATACGCCCTGCCTAAACCCGCTAAAACCTATGCTAGCACGCGTAAATATATACACATATACATAAAAACCTATCTCTAAACTCAAACCTAGGCAATTGCTCAAAAACCCCGCTCGAAACTCAATACCTTGGATATCTCAAGGTATTGAGATACCTTGATATCTCAAGGTATTGAGATATCCTCCAATACCCCTCTAACTACCCCTCTAGTTAGCTATTTATGAATATAGATATATACCTAGCTATTTGTATAGGCTAATATATATATACAACACACACATATGCATATACCTAGATATCTATTTATATATATATCCACAAACACAAATATATAATCCTTACCCGATACATACCTATACATATATATTTTCCTAGCTATAACTATGCATATATTGTCACGACCCGATTTCGTAGAATCGTTGAGGCGTCCCCCGAATCGTGACCGCCGTATGGGCCTGGGGTTGCGCCCGCACAAGGCTTTAATGATTTGCATAGCAAGCACATATTCAGAGTACGCAGATAAATTAAAACACAGATTTGAAACATGGAAAAGTTCTCTTTATTGATAATGAACATCTATTACAAACTCCTGAACGAGTCAGCTAATATGCCGCACGGGCTTACAAAAGTGTTGACTCAAAATGAGATAGAAGTCCTGTACATTACATCCCTTTATAAACTTTAAAATGATAAAGACCTCCAGGCTGGAGGACGGCTTTGCCACGAAGCTGCATTATATATAAGTTGCAAGCTTCTATCTTCAAGTACTTCAAAAGCGGCGCGATCATGGGATGCGCCTACAGCTGGACTGGATCGGGAAGACGACTTCGGCTCCTCGCTCGGTTCGCCTTAGTGCGGAGAACCTGTTTCAACGAGGGTCAGCATGTCGAAACATACTAGTGAAGGCAAGCTAACCGAACTATACCAATCAACACGTTGTTTTAATGAAGCATGCATGTTTTGGTAGGTTTCTATCTTGCCTTAGTTCATTTACAAGCAAAAGTATATATATGTATGATACTGAAATGAACTAGCCACCGTTCGGTAGATTTTACCTGTCCGTCTGAACCACCTGCACAATACTTACCATGCCTTCCCTGCCACGAAGACACAAGTTAGTTTGCAACAGGTTTAAATATACAGTGGATCACTGGCGGGATGCCATAATGGACGATTTAGTCTTGAACGAGGATGGAATACAGCAAAGATTCAGTAGTGGCTACAAACCATCCCATCCAGATGCAGTAGACTACAGTGAGTTCCGTCCGGATCAGATCGGTGCCAGTGCCCCAGCGACCGTCCGCAGGAACCAGTGACCTTGTGCGCAAGTTGTCCGTGATCGAATCGGTATTGTTTTATTAAGTTAACAGTTCATGTAGTTGAAGCAATGCCAGTTCAGGACAAGCAGTATTATGATTCAGTTGCATAGCCTCTCGGTTCAGTGTATTGTATTCAGGATAAGCTCTTTTCATAGCACAATTTAAAGAAAAGCATACATTCTAACTTGTATTATGCATATGATAAATATTCCAAACGAACAAGCATGCAGGTAAGTAACCGTTCACAAGTTTGATTGACAAGCAGTATTATCCAAGTCTACTCTCTTTTATCTTGGTATCTTTTATTATTACTTGGTATCGTCTGATTGGGGCAACAAGAATGCTAGAGTTTTTGATGTGAAGACTTGGAAGCAGGGCTAGCTAATCGGGATGGTAGCCACTCACTTAGATTGTTGGAAGGGAGAAGGAAAGAGGCGCTTCACGACTCCGCTCGCAAGCCGCCTACTGCTCGTTCACCTGCACACGAATAGCTCGATCAATACTCCTTCCACTCTTTCCAATCTCGGAATTAAAGTGCAGTTCAATGAACGAAAACAATGAAACTCATCGAAATCGTTCAAGGAAAACAAGCAAATCCTAAAACCAACTCAAAGCACGAAAGCAACAAGCGATATCAAAAACCGAGACAATAAAAGATAGCAGCGGAGAGGTCCCTCCTGACTCTGCCGCTAAGTCGATCCTGGGGGCACGGTCTACTGAATATGGGAATCGATTCCGAAGAAATAAATCCATAACAAGGATGAGTTCTTGTTTCAATCTATCCCGATCGAACGATACCGTCTTGTGTTTCTTAGCCGCGCTCCCCGCACAGGGGGAACGGAGCGCTACATCCTACCCAACTAATTGGAAGTTTCGTCCCAAAACTTAGGAATAAAGCCTACCGTTAGGGATTATTGAGGTGGCTCAGTGGGCAGGCAGGAACGGTATGATCTGGATCACCACAAATGAGGCATTGCCCAAGTTTCTTGCGGCACTTTTCTGTTGTGTGCCCTGGTTTCTTACAATAAGAACATGGTTGCCCTGGGTTTCCTCTCCGTGGACTGCCGTGGTTAGGGCACTTTGCAGCTGTGTTTCCTCTGTCGTTGCCTTGGCGTTTGTGATTGTAGGTATGCACAGCGCTGTGGAAAAGTGAGAATACTGCGGTTCAAGAGATAGGGCGTGATTCATGACTTCACGCATGGTCCCGTACTGATTAACGACTACGTGCCCATGAATGGCAGGGCACAAACCGCCTTCAAACCTTCTAGCTCGACTCGCTGCATCAGGTAAATAGGCCCGAGCAAATTTGGAGAGTCGGTTGAATTCGGTGGAATATTGCTTAACTGTCATACTGTCCTGCCGCAGCTGCACGAACTCGTTTTCCATCTGACGTTGTACTGGAGGGAGTATAAACTCCTCTTCAAACGCGACACGAAAAGTTGTCCACGAGATCGCCTCCTCTCCGTGATCAAATTGGAGAAATCGTCGATGCACGTTCCACCAATCGTGCACATTGAGGCGGAGCTGAAGTTGTGCACAGGCGACGCGCTTCTCTTCGGGGACCTCTAGAAGAGCGAAGTGATCTTCAAGTTCGGCTAGCCAATCTAGAGCTACCACTGGGTCCTCAGTCCTGTTGAATGGGGTGTTGCAGACTTTCTTGAAGTGGCCCAAGTTGAAGGCAGTCACGTCCCTCGGCCTTAGAATTTGTGGCGTCTCTACTTCAAGCACGGCCTGTTCCACTGGAGTAGTTGCTGTTGCGACGGAATGGTTGGCAACCAAAGTCTGAACAATCTGTTGTAGGGGTATCTACCTGCTTCTATTGGACTGAGAATCGGGTCTCTAAATTACTTTCGAACTTGGCTTGGCGAGCATCATCTCCTTGTCGTTGTGCTTCTAACATTAGCATTATCCGCTCAAGCGGATCGACTTGAGATAAGCCACGCTGGCTCTGAGAGCTTCCCGAAGTGCTCGAACTACTTTCTTGGCCTTATATTTCGTTCGGTACTTGCGGTGCAGATTGCGCTGGTGCCATTCCTTCAAAAGAAGGTAAATTACATTAGGATCATAATGTATTATGGACTTATTGCATGAACCTATCTCATTTTGGCCTAGCGAGTTCAAGAGTTCGCACATGAATTTGATCGTTAAAGAAACTTTTCCAGCACGAAAGTCTAAGGAACTTGAATCTGTGCTCTGATACCATTAGGTCACGATCCGATTCCGTAGAATCGTTGAGGCGTCCCCCAAAGATTCAGTAGTGGCTACAAACCATCCCATCCAGATGCAGTAGACTACAGTGAGTTCCGTCCGAATCAGATCGGTGCCAGTACCCCAGCGACCGTCCGCAGGAACCAGTGACCTTGTGCACAAGTTGTCCGTGATCGAATCGGTATTGTTTTATTAAGTTAACAGTTCATACAGTTGAGGCAATGCCAGTTCAGGACAAGCAGTATTATGATTCAGTTACATAGCCTCTCGGTTCAGTGTATTGCATTCAGGATAAGCTCTTTTCATAGCACAATTTAAAGAAGAGCATACATTCTAACTTGTATTATACATATGATAAATATTTCCAAAACGAACAAGCATGCAGGTAAGTAACCGTTCACAAGTTTGATTGACAAGAAGTATTATCCAAATCTACTCTCTTTTATCTTGGTATCTTTTATTATTACTTGGTATCGTCTGATCGGGGCAACAAGAATGCTAGAGTTTTTGATGTGAAGACTTGGAAGCAGGGCTAGCTAATCGGGATGGTAGCCACTCACTTAGATTGTGGGAAGGGAGAAGGAAAGAGGCGCTTCACGACTCCGCTCACAAGCTGCATACTGCTCGTTCACCTACACACGAACAGCTCGATCAATACTCCTTTGACTCTTTCCAATCTCGGAATTAAAGTGCAGTTCAATGAACAAAAATAATGAAACTCATCGAAACCGTTCAAGAAAAACAAGCAAATCCCAAAACCAACTCAAATCACGAAAGCAACAAGCGACATCGAAAACCTAGGCAATAAAAGATAGCAGCGGAGAGGTCCCTCCCTGACTCTGCCGCTAAGTCGATCCTGAGGGCACGGTCCACTGAATATGGGAATCGATTCCGAAGAAAACAAATCCATAACGAGAATGAGTTCTTGTTACAATCTATCCCGATCGAACGATACCGTCTTGTGTTTCTTAGCCGCGCTCCCCCGCACTCGGGGGAACGGGGAGCTACATATATCTAGTTATGTGTATATATATCTGTCATGCCCCAGTCCCAAAATACGTAGGACTAGGATACGTAACCATGCCAGCCGCCCGTATATATGGCAACTCCAATATATGGAAACCATATATACGTGCGTACGCTGTATAATGAACAGTAGTTCACCAGTAGTAATATTAATCACAAGTCACAGGGTAATATCTAAATCTCATCCACAGAATATCACATATACAGGAATAACCAATAATCAGGTAACTAGATCTCAATAAACAAAAAATCTAAAGAACGACAGTCGGATGGAAACAAATCCACTGCAGAAATATAATATGAAAAAGAACCAGAATACACACCATAAAGAACAACATCTGACAATCACGAGGCTCGAAGAGAAGACCTCCTCGGAATAAACGTAATATGTCCGGATCTGTGCTCCTGCGAATACTCAAGAAAATATACACCTGGCAGGGGACCAGGTCCTCAGAGGGACATATCAAGATATATAAAAATGACATGCCATAATGTAAATACTGAATAAATAAAGGGGTGTGCTAACCATCTGAGTGAATGCAATTTAAAGACCTTGTAGTACGCATGGGAATGTGTGGGCTAGACATATGCTGACGTAATTCACCAATCGTCATGATTGGCTAGTATATGTGTCATATGCCCCCTGACTCAAGGGCACTCTGCAATCATCCATCCCCGTGGAGCATGGAACGAAGGATAATACCCCATCCTCCTCGGAGAATGGTAATGGGAACAAGAAAGCCAATACCCCATCTCCGAGCAGCATGGTAACTCGCTATATATACCGTAATCCCCATCTCCGAAGAGCATGGTAACTTGAGTATATATCAGGGGGGGTGTCCCATACGCCTACTAGATGTCTTTCCCGCCCAATATAGATGTACAAGTCGTAAAAACGACGTGGACACCTCCTACTATGATGCAAGTCTCAATAAAATAAACAACTGAGCTAAATACCGCTACAACGTGTTGCTCACACTGATGGCCAGTCGTGCATGAGGCACGCGTTCCTACATGTACTCACTCTGTGACGTGTAATGATACGTGTCAAGGCCTGAGAAGTTATATCAATAACTTCACAACTTTTAGGTGGGTCTACTAGACACTAGGTCAGACACAAGTCCTAATGTCAACGCCATCGTTGACTGCACCCGAGTTTTCTCGGACGCGCACATTTATATAATATTAAAATAGATAAATATGTAACTAACAATAACTGAATTAAACAGTACAACAGGGCAAGGTATACTTGCCTGGCAAGAGAGAGCTGCAAATATATAACGTCCAGATGTCAAGTACCAAGAGTCAGAAACTATGACCTCAGAAGGAAAGTCTCCGGATGCTGAAATAAACATCACTAAGAGTCTCAGAAAATATCAAATAGCTAGAAACGCCTGTCCTTACGTCCAATTTGGACACAGGGGCAAAAATGACAGTTTTTGGTCAAAGCGGGGTCCACATGTAGGCCGCTTTGCACCGAAAAATGTGTCAGGGTCAAAGGTCTCCAAATTCCCCAAACTTAGTGTCAACAAGTCCAGAACGTCGATATGAACCCAACGGAACTTCCAGAATTGAATTCCGATGAGCCGGTCATAAAATCGCCTGTCAAGTGGAGCCTATGGGGGCCCACGATACGGGATTCTGTCAACGTTCTCAGAATCGAACCAAACTTGGCTCACAGGACCAGCGTATTGCTACGAGTCCGATGGCGCAAGTTTCGTTTCGATCCGACGTATGTACACAAAGTTGCAGCGTGTTCCAGAACTGACGGATACGGGGCGGTGTTGGCGGATACGGGTTGATTCCGGTGTGCACGCACATCCGAATCAACTTCTCCGAATTCCTACACGTCCGTATCAACGTCGCGCACATTTCGGTAAAGACCGCGTGCGACCAATCGCCCCGTTTGGCGGGGCGCACTCAGTTTCGAGGTGAATCGGGTCATTATTTTTCTGTGTATTTGGATCGCGGTTCGCGATCGCCACAGGACGCGATGCTCCGGAGCGGGTTGCACGGGCACCGAGATGGTTACATAGTCTACCCGACGCAACTGACAAAATTGAAATCGAAAATACGAGGAGAGAGATATCGTTACCTGAACAGGGCTCCAGAAACTTGCGTTTCTCATGTCCGACACGCGTCCGACACGTGTCAGGGTCAGGGACGGCTGTGTCCGTGTCCTCCCTAGGGCATCTGAACGCTGCTGGAGTCGACTGGCCTCGACGGTCGAGCTGCTCGGCTGTGTCGGCCGGAGAGGAGGGTTCGCCGGGGAAGACGACGCTGTGGGGCGGAGAACTGGGTGTGGCTCGGGGCGGCGCGAGGAGGAGAGAGGGGGCAGCGGGGAAGAAGAAGGGGGAGCAGCCGGCTGGGAGAGGGCGGAGCCAGCGGGAGGGGAAGAGGGGACGGCGCCGGCAAGGTGGTGCGGGGTCGACGAGTGGGGGCAGAGCCGCTCCGGCGGGCCGCGGGGACGCACAGGCAGGGAGGAGGAGGAGATCGTAAAGGAGAAGAGGAGGAGGAGGTCTGAGGGGGCAGCGGGGAGGCGGAGGTCGGGTGGCCGGCGAGGGCGGCTCGCCGCGGTGGCACGGGCGGAGGCCAGAGGCGGCTGGAACGGGGAGAGGGAGCCGGAGGAGAAGGAGAGGAGGAAGGGGAAGTCGCCAGCGGGGGGGGGATGTCTCCGGCGGGCGGGGGAGGCTCCGGCGGGGAGCTTGCCGCCGGCGGGGGAGGGGGCTGCGGGCTGTAGGAGGGGAAATTGATTTAGGATTTTTTATTTTTCTTTTTCTTTTCTTTTCTTTTTATAGAAAATAATATTAATAAAATATGTAAAATATCTATAGATATTTTTAGGATATTTCTGGGATATTTTCGGGATCTTTTCGGGATATTTCCGGAATCTTTTCGGGTGGGTCTCGCGTCCAAATGGATGACGCAGGTTCACCGGCCAGTGAGGGGACTGACACCTCACACAAAATTTGCAGGAAAATCCCTGTAATTTCATAAATTGCGTAAAGGTCCTATTTTTGGGAAATTGCACAATTACGAAATTGTCTGGGAAAACACCCGATTCCGAAAAATACTAAAATTCACAGGATTAAAGGAAAAAGCTGTGTGGGGGTCCCGAGGGGGTGGGGTGAGTCTGGGCAGGGACTGGGCCTAGTTTTCTTGGGTGATACGGCCATCATATTTATTAATTAATAAATACTGCGCACGGTGTTCTCTATTTATTTAGAGACAGGTAGGGTCATAATTTCTCTACGGTGTCAATATACTAAATATAGTATACTCAGTGTAGAATATTAACGTATTTTTGTTTGGATAAAACAGGTGCAGGTTGACCTCAAATCTCTAGGGGTACAGAGATGGGTAAAGAGCAGAAAATAAAATAGGAAATAAATACGGACTTTTGTAACGATATTTGTGCGTCTCAACCGAGGCTCAAAATAAAGCATCTGGGAGTTGCACAAAATTCAGAAAAATAGTCTAGCATGTCTAGGACAGGTATGTGAACTTGGATAACTGTCAAGGTAAAGCTCCAGATAATTAGGTGATGGACAGGTGCACAAGTCAATAGGATATGTAAGCAAAATAAATTAATAAAATATTGCCATAAATCCTAAATTGTTAAAATAATCCTAAAAATACTGAAATCTGGTCGAGGGGGTTTACAATCTACCCAACTTATAAAAATTTCGTCCTCAAAATTAAAACTAAGCCGGGGTAGAAGTCAAAGACGGCATAAGATATAATTTAACAAAGTAATTTATATCTTGGGTTTACGAATAAGTTCGAAAAACTTTTACGCATGTCGTCCACACGCTTCCAAGTAGATTCTCCTGGCGCGCCATGCTTCCATGCCACGCGGACCAAGGGAATAGGCTGATTCCTCAATACCTTTTTTTTTTCGATAATCAAGGATTTCTACGGGTTGCTCTTGATACGACAAGGTCGGCCTAATGGTGATCTCTGAATGGTGCCTCTAGTAGGTGATATCTCCAAGATGACATGACCGTCCTCTTTGAATTCCAAGGGACGATGATGACGGTCTGCCCACTGTTGTTGTCTGTCTTGCGCTGCTTGCAAGCGTCCTCGTATTACTTAACTGCCTTTACTGCGTTGACTACCAACTCTGGTTACGTGAATCCTTGTCTGGTAAAATGCTGACTGGTATGCCGGGCAATCTTACGATTTGCCTCATATAAGTAATGTCTCCATGGCTTCAGAGTAATTATAACGGTTGCAAGTTCCAAATTCTTCTCATGCACTCATAATTGTCTAGATGCATATGCCATTACCTTGCCATCCTATATTAATACGCATCCCAAACTTTTTCCTGATGCGTCTGTAGATCACAACCGCCTGATCCGGATGGAATAGTCAATACGGTGCTGTGGTCAGTCGCTTCTTCAACTCCTCTAAAGCGGCTTGACACTCGTTGGTCCATAGGAATTCTTAATCCTAATAAGTCAACCTAGTCATAGGTGCTGCTATCCATTTAGTCAATTGTCCATCCGGGTGAAATCTATTTGGATTCCTGACAACAAAATGATCCATTCTTCATCGTAATACTTGGGTTCTGAACTTGTCCTAAGTTACGAGGCAAAAATTTTATGCTGTCAAAGTGATGCACGTACCAGGAAAGTAGGTAGGTAGAGAAGGTCATTCTTAAAGATAGTACCGTTTACAACTGCAATCTAATCTAATAATAGGGTTTGGTAAATACCCAAGAAACAAACAGAAATGGCTACAGAAACAATACACTTTCGTATTTATACTAAGTACGAGGTTTCGTCTTTCCGAAATAAGGGAAGACGGAAAACAGTAATCAAGAGTTCAAGGGGAAGGTAATAGATTAGAAGTGTGGGGATCAAGGCGTTTAAAGAATTCAATGGGCTTTGTCAAAGCAGTTGTGGATTGAAATATTATTTTTAGTAATTCCTATTCACATGCTCGTATCAGTACAGCTACGTAACTGATACGATATGCTCAGACATATCTAGAGGGCAAGTACATCTGTCTACTAATCACTATATATCTCAATCCACATAAAGTAGTTAAGCGAAGGACGAACCAAGTGCACTATGGTTGATCAGACCGTAATACACTGATTCTGAAATGTATTAGTGTAGTACTCCAATAATACATATGTTATGAACAAGCTTGATAAAGAATAAGCTTGCAAAACTAGGCTATAGTAGCAGTATAAGTCAAGGTAGTATAGTAAATATAAGTACGCTAGATTATGATATGAGAAATTACAAAACAATTCAAATTCACAAAAAGACAAGACTCTACAATTTCTACAGTTTTTATTCTAATTCCTTGTCTAAGTCGCTAGTTGACCCAAAAGAGGTATGGCCTTCTAAGTTCTACAATCTTAATAAACATTATAGGCTGTCTGCCTAAAACAGAGATTTCAAGAAAGTCCGCGTAAAGCAAGGGTTCGAGGTTGTCTGCGTAAGACAGGGATAAAATAATTTGGCGTAAGGTAAAAATCTGAAACTGTCTGCGTAAAACAAAATTTCAAATTGTCTAGCAAAGGTAGGGATCCAAGTAGTTTGGCGTAAATCAGGGATTCAACTGTCGGCGTAAAATAGGTTTCAGAGTTATCCGCATAAAACAGAGAAGCGTAAAGTAGAGCTTCAGAGCTGTCCGCGTAAAAAGTCTGTGCGTAACATTCTGCGTAAAAGTCTGGGTGAAAGTCTGGGCGTAAAAGTTTTGCGCTAAAAATCTGCGCCTAAACTTAGCGGGTCGTAAAGTCTGTATAAAAGTCTACCTAAAAGGTTTGCGTAAAATCTACCAGCGTAAAAAGTCTAGCATACGTTGCACCGTAAAGTTGTACAAGAACTCATGAGTTTGTCAGTTAAGTTAATGAATCCTATCCTCTGACAAAAGTACTTACACAACAATCGAGTGGTCGGTTGTGACGATGAATTTGCACGGGGACCCAGGTTGTCGTTTAGTGACTTATTGGATACAAGTCATCTACGCTCGCGGTGAGACCAAAACCAGATGTCCTATCAAAAGCTGTTTCTTTTTGCACAGGGCTCGAGGCGTATCTCTGTATTTAATGCACAAGATTGGGTCATGGCTGAGGAAAGCTAAGGCTGTGAAAAAAATACGCTCACATCCTATCATATGTTCTATGCCTAATCAGGTCACTCTAGGCTGGTTATCTGTTCTTCATGAATCATCAGGTTTACGTAGGGCAGTTACCTACGTGGTTTTCATGACGCAGGATAAGGAAGACTAAGGGATCGAGGGTAGCAGTCGTCATAACTGCGGCGTAAAGGAGATAATCTCCTGCATAATTTGGTTTTTACGCCATCAGGAAAGTCATTTGGCTTTTACGCCAACTAGGCATTCGTTTGGTTTCTACTCAACCAAGAGTCAATTAGCTTTTACGCCAATAAGGGTAAAAAGTTTCTGGCGTAAAACTGGTTTTATCCAAACATAGGATGAGGTTTCAGTCTTAGTGTTCAACCTTGGATTTCTATTGGTTCCTCAAGACTAGGGTCAACACTTATGATCAATTGTCTAACTAATCCTAGTAATATTTATACTACTCTCAAGTCATACGTAAATATGTCAAGGAACAATGGTAAGTTAATCTATAGGTAGTGATGCTAGGGTTTATTAGGTAGTAGGGAAGACTAGGGTTTATTAGGGAATATGGAAGACTAGGGTTCCTTAAGTAATCTGAACTTAATGATATGTCAATGCCCTAGTTGTGTTCTTAATAGGAATACTATCCTAATTATCATCCTATCAACATGGATTCCTATATTCTAGTAGGGGCTATACTTAAAGAAGTTATCAGGGAAGCACATGAATCAAGCATGATGCAATTATGTAAGTAGGATAGACTGGAAGGAAGATAAGTCATAGTCAATTATGGATGAGATCATATACTTTAATCCTAGGTGTAGGCTTGCTCGGTATAGTAACGTAATCGAGACAATATGCTCTGACCTGTATGGGCCACCACTAAAAACATGTCACGCCCCAGTCCCAAAATACGTAGGACTAGGATACGTAACCATGCCAGCCGCCCGTATATATGGCAACTCCAATATATGGAAACCATATATACGTGCGTACGCTGTATAATAAACAGTAGTTCACCAGTGGTAATATTAATCACAAGTCACAGGATAATATCTAAATCTTATCCACAGAATATCACATATACAGGAATAACCAATAATCAGGTAACTAGATCTCAATAAACAAAAATCTAAAGAACGACAGTCGGATAGAAACAAATCCACTGCAGAAATATAATATAAAAGGAACCAGAATACAC